>CM055909.1:26685533-27223033 GCA_029582155.1 Panopea generosa | reverse complement strand
GATATTGAAGAGCCATTTATTGAAATACGAATAACGAATACCAAATTAACTTGTTTTATTTTTGTTCCCATTACATACATGTTTATGTCTAATACACTGCTTTTGTAACATTGTAGATCCACTAGTAAAATGTACAAAGACAAAAAACCTACAAGTGAAATATTTACTGAAATCCTCGCAACGTGCACACCAGTCACCTTGGATCATACGAACGCCGCGTGTGTGAAATCAGTACGGAAGTCTATTTGTTTTAATTGTTTGGCTTAAAAAATATAAGCAACACATCACATTATGCCACCGGCGACAGGGCTTCAGTTTTACCGGAAGCGACAAACGGTGGATCACTTTGCATTAGAAAGACCACAGTCACTTCCGACGTTCAGAGAATGTGTCGCAAAATCGTTACTTGTCATAGAAACAAGAATCGATCTCCTTCAACAATCGTACTATGGACCAGATAAAGACATAGAATACGAAATCAAAAGATGGCTCCCGCCGTTAGAAACTGTCCTCAGACAAAGCAAAATCAGTTTCTTTTTGTGTAAAACACAGCTAGAAGATACTGTGATAAAGTACGAAAGAGCCAAGGGCGATCCGACTCTTGTTGTAGATTTTGATAAGGAAGCAATCAGAATAGTGCTCGAAATAATCGAGAGAGTCCTGCAATATTTAAAAACGGGTTTTGCGGACATTATCAAAGATATGAAGTCGTTGTCTGAGTACATGTGGAAGTACTGTCTGAGTTTCTCAACAACCGACGGTGATAAATACCTGGACACAGCTATAAATTACGAAAAACAGAGAAAAGAGTTTTTGCAGGCAATCAGTTTCAACATAGACGATGTTACAAACATGGCTGAACAGTTTGAAACCAAGGGAATGCGTGTTCAGGATTTAGGGTTTGTTGCTCGTGATCTTGCCGAACGATGCAAAGCAACGCATGCACCGTTTCTTGTGATAATTCCTCAAGCGTTCGAAAATATCAGGAACGCCATAACGGGAATACGTAAATGGTTGGAAGCTGACGAAGGTTATTCGGATTTTATTAAATTTGATATCATGGATCTTGAAGAAAAAAGAGACACACAAGAGAAGAAACTTCGAGATCTACAGGTGAAATGTTCAAACTGTGACCATAAACTGAAAACCGCGAAACGTTTGCTTGGGGATATAGCTGCTGAGGTGAAAAGTTTCCAAAACAGAGAACTTCTTTTGCGAAAAGAAAAAGAAGACCTAGTTTCCCAAAACAAAGATGTGCTATTTGATCTAGATATCAAACAATTTCGTCGAGATGAGTTGAAGCACAAGCTGGAGGAACTAAGTGAATTTGAACTTGACAAATACTATCAGTTGGAAAGAGAGATAGCAGAGTTAAGTGAACGTCGACCACAGATAGACAAAAGGTTGGAAGACATAAACAAGAAACTAGATATGATAAGAGATAGAAAGGAAGCAATGGTGCGGCGGGAAACGGACGTTACAGAGGCTAAAGGTAATTATTATTGTAGTTTTCAATTATGTTGGTAATGTTTAGCTTTTTTTAAAAACAAATGTTGCTATTAGAAAATATTTAAATTCAGGGTGTTAATTTTATAAAATCAAGCGCGACAATTCCATATTACTGACAGACAGACAGACAGACAGACAGACAGACAGACAGACAGACAGACAGACAGACAGACAGACAGACAGACAGACAGACAGACAGACAGACAGACAGACAGACAGACAGACAGACAGACAGACAGACAGACAGACAGACAGACAGACAGACAGACAGACAGACAGACAAAAATATGCCAGACCCTGTTAGCTCAACCGGTAGCGCGTATACTGATGATAAATCAATGGGTCGTGAATTCGAATCCCCATCTGGACACAGTCTCCGTTCGAATCACCCCCATACCCCCATCTTTCATCAATTTGTAACGCCTTTTGTTTTTCGTTTTCAATGCGTTTTTAATGTCATTTGCGTTAGATCCCCAGGTGTGGGACATTAGGGTATATTAAAAACATTTTTTTTTAGGTTTTAAACTTAACCCCGTAATGTATCTCTCGTTAGTACGTCCGTGCGTCCGAAATATTGTCCGTTCCGGAAAATATCTCCAGAAATGTTATATCCAGGGTTGCCATACAGATGTAAAAAACACTCTCTCAAAAACATCTAAGTACAATTAGCAACTTAACTGAGATTCTAAAAAAAATAGATTATTAAAAATCCTAATCTTTTTTAATGGGATTCAACGCCATTTTCAACACATTTCATGTTATACATGGCATATCCAGTTTTATTGGTGGAGGAAGGCCTTATATTAAAATGAATCTGAGTAGAACTACCGTCCTTCTGCAAATAACTGGTAAACTTTCTCACATAAAGTTTTCGTGGCGAGCGGAACTCGAACCTACGACCTTAGCGGTAAGACAAAAGTGATCTTGAGACGGCGGCTAAGACTACTAGGCCACGGAAGATCCCTAATTCTAACCTAATATGTTTTTGCTAATTTGTAACACGATTAATCTATATTAAACTATTACATTTAAATACCCATAATCTACCTTTGTAAAGCAACACATCCAAAACCGCCGAATGTTAACCAATGTCCACTTCAAAGTGAAATTCGATTTATAAGTGACCCCCTGCTATAATCAAGTTGAATTCGAAATCCATATTAATATATATATATATAAAGCTTTTTTATAAGTACTTTCTTATGATACAAGTACAAGTATATTGTAATTGACCGCACCATTTAAATCTTTATTGGCTTTGTAAAATGTCACATGAATGCCACTAATTCCTTCTTCAAATCACTGACCGATCAAAATCCACGGTCATAAAATATTTGTTTTTGTCTGGTTTTTAATGTTGACTGTCGTCTCCTTCGGTTAGTTTTGAGACTTCCGCCGGTATCGTCAGTAGCACTACTATATATCTATTAACGATCACTCAATGCCACTGTTTCGGTGGTTCTTCCCGCCACGGTTCTGTGTTCGATCCGGGACCGAATTTGTATCAACAGCGGCAACTTCAATTATACTCATTTATTTTTATGAAGAGAACTTTAAGCGTTGATATATATGTATATGTATATGTATATGTATATGTATATGTAAACCGCTCTCGTGTCCGATTCCTGGGTGGAATCAGTACTGAATGTTGTTTTTGAGAGCATCAGGTCTACCTTGGAATCGGCCAAAACTTTATCCACTACACTACCACTCCGCTTCATTGTTTGGTGCACAACATTTATAAGCTTTTCACACAATCTGGCTTCTGTATCCCAAGTACAAGTCCGTGTATGTTTTTCTGGTATTAATTAGATAAAAAATAATTAACCATTCAAAATTGAATTTATTTTTTTTAAAAATAAAACTTATAAGTATGTCAGTGAAAAGTCGTATCAGCATAATGTGATTGGGTGGAATGTCGTATCTGTATGTAACTTTGTTGTAATAATCCCCGGGTGGTAATTTTATAATACTGTCTCAAGTGGACACTTTCGGGATTGGCTGTGTAACTATTGAAAACCATAATTTACACACATAGCAACATTGTGTAAATTAAATTCAACTCGAGCTACTGTCACTCAAGAATGAGTGAGGTATATTTAACGCACATATTCGCAGGTGAGTTTGTGTTAAATTCAAGAATAAAACCCAAACTAAAACTTCGACAGGCTTCTGTTAACATTATACTCAAATAATTCCAATATCATTAGCATATATGTATTTAAAGCATTTTCATTGGACAACATCAATTTTTAAATGACTTTTATTTTCGATAAAACCTTGGAACCGAACTACTTTTACGTTTCTCGCATTTCAACAAAGACGCATCGACATTTTGAGGGTCGGTTTAACAATATACGAACTTAAATGACGTTCACTACGGTTCCACGCTTATTTTAATAATAAAATACCACAAAAACAAATGTTAGATCTAGTCCTAGCTGTTTTCACCAGTTTATTGTTTTATAGATTTATTTGATTCAGCGATTTAACCGAGCGTCACAATCAGCCCATTTGTTGTTTTGAGAAACAATGAAGTAGGTAAAAAAAAATGTTCACATTTGAGATGTATAGTGTACCATTGAACACAACCCTGGTTTACCGAACGTGAATACTAGTCGTTGACAAAAATTTCCAGACCAATTTATTTTATAGGAAAAATCAAATAAAAACATGTACCTGTAGTTGAAGTTCAGAAGCAGACGATCGTGAGACAATAGAAATACACAAACCTTGCACGTAAAAGTAGTTTAAAACGTTCCAAATTCGGATTCTCCATTAATGAGTGTGGATTTATATGACCTTCGTAAATATTGACACATTTTTTAAAACAATCGTGTAGACAAAAACTAAATTATGACGTCAGCGTCTACACTGTGTAGGTATTTCCTGGAATTATTGATTTTTTATTTTGTCTAAATCGAGAGATAAAAGGCGGGTGTTTAAATTTTTTACCGTAAAGTATTTCGTCATTTTACAATAAACCAACTTATGTTACAGAATTCATCTGATAATTGAAATAATAGCCGTTACGATATTATTGTATATAAGATCTCGAGAATTTCGGACTTTATTTGATTTGTGAGTGATTTGATATTCTTTACACATGCATAAAAACCAGAAAAAAAATGAATTTAATCCTATAATACTTAAAACTAAGAAAAACAGCTGGATGATCTTGACTCTAGACTGGTTCAATTAAAAATGATGTTGATTATATAATAAATAAATAACTAGTCAACACTGACTAAAGGTTTTAAAATCTAAGTTAAATGTTGGAGAAACAGAAGCTAGACTCCTGGTTCACAAACATATTGAAGATTAAACCTAAATATTTAAACACTTGAAAGCAAAGAAAAGTCTCTTAAAGATCATGATTTTAAACTAGTTCTAGAAAAAATTGCATTTGGTTTATTGACATTGATTAAAGAATATTAAAGTAACCAGTCAAAATTAAGTTAAGTTTTTAAATATTTAAATAAAACTTAAGAACATGTTGGTGAAAATGGCTTCTGTTTCACCAATATAAACTTAAATACTTAAAAACTTAAATTCAAGGAAATCAGCCAGATGATCATGATTTAACACTGGTTCCAGTAAAACTGCATATTGATTCATCGACATTGATTATATAATAGATGAGTAACCAGTCCAAACTTAGTTATGTTTTTAAGTATATAAGTAAAATATTGGTGAAAGGAAACCAGGTCACTTGTCTTTAATTGCGTATCTTAATCTTACTGTAGCTGATGTGAGGAAGATGAAGAAAGAGTTTAGGAAGAATGAAGTAGAACACGAGAGGCTCGATATCAACCTGTCTAAACTGAAGGAGATCTACCGATACAAGACCACCCCAGAAATACTGAAGAAGATTTTTCACGGAATGCCGCTCACAGCTCGTCACGTGGCCAACAAAGGAAAACGACCTCTGATGGGTATTAAAATATTTCTCTAAATGACTAGTCACTAGTCACTCTTGATTGCACAACTGTCAAAATTCTCTTAACGTCTACAAGATTCCAGTAAAAACTGGAAACGTTTATAAGATATTATTATAAATGTATGAAATATATTCATTTATGAGCTACGATATGCCCGTGTGTTGTGTACTGTACTGTACCGTACCGTACCGTACTTTGCGAAGACATCAGATCGACCAGCCGAAGAACTATCCTCTAAATGCTGAGCGGAAAGCAATGAGGCGTATGATATTAATTAAATCTATAGTATGCATCTACCGTTGATCAAACTCACGACTTCCATCATCGGACGAGGATGCCGTACCAGTTGACCAACGCCTCGAATGCTCCCGTCTGTATATTGTTTCCCTTTGATTCAATGGTATTTTAATTTATACAATGGCGTTGCACCTAATCATCATTCCTAGACATACGTTATCTCTGCAAGTAATTGACTACTTCCCTACATATTCAGAGGTTGGAGACTGATGACCGTGGAATACAGTTCATGACCAATCATCACAGAGACTGCAGCCGGGCGGGGTTTCGAATTCACGTCCCTTGTATTGACAATCAGACTAGCCTGATCCGTCTCATGTTTGTAATATATTTATTGACAAGCCCACGCAAATTAAAGACGTATATTTACAGACAAATTGGAAAGAATGTGTAAGATCACCTCTAACCATATTGATCACGACTGGGCCAAACTGTACAGGGCGTTACCGTTCTACCCTCCCCGGGGTGAACACACCATCTCCAACGACATTGACGAGATCGGTAAAGAGTTCATGAGACATGTCACCGACGAGTTGTGCAGGTAACTTACATCGTTCCATTGACCAGTGTTTTGATTATATTTTATTCAAAATTAGTAATTCAATGTTTAATTGTTTTTGCTTTGAGGCGTAGTTCTGCAATAGATCAGTATTTTAATGCCAGGAAAACAAATAATCGAGGTATCATTTACACACGACTCATACACTGCGACCACTTAATTAACCCACTGGCTGACTTTAGCCAGCTAGACAAACCCAGAGACATATAAGCAGAGATGAGTGACTGCAGGTGCTTGTCTCAATTATGGGCGACACATTTGGCGTTTTCCAATCATGGAAAGACAACTCTTCCTGAACCAACCAACGTTTTTGTGATTTTGGTATCAAAAGTAAGGGATTAATTGCCAATATTGTGTTCATAAAATAACTTTCACGGGACAATTAACCTGCATGCATTCTCCAATCACATATTAAATTACAGGCAAAGTCTATGGCGATGGCGCCGAATGCACACCCGTGCCAGCGCAGACGATTTGAAGAAGACGCTAGTTTCCATCCGGCGGAAGGATATTGTGGAGATGATAGAGGAAGACATTGCGCGGAGAGCAAGTAAACCTAGTATTCCATCACCCGCATTTAGAACAGTCAGGTTCCCCAAGCTGATGCTTCCATCTTGAATTGACACAGATCATAAATGCAGGGACACAGCGGCCATTTGGAATCAAAATTTTAATTATATATGAACTATTACTCGCTATTTATATTATTTAAATTAATTAAATTATGTAAAGTATGCACATTGTTGTTGTTGTTGTTTTTGTTGTTGTTGTCAAGGACCGAAAGACTCTAGAAACGCAACACTCAGATACACAGCAATAATACGTTAAAT
Organism: Panopea generosa; assembly: GCA_029582155.1. NCBI lineage: Eukaryota > Metazoa > Mollusca > Bivalvia > Adapedonta > Hiatellidae > Panopea > Panopea generosa. The sequence continues at coordinate 27,215,897 of CM055909.1, read as the reverse complement.
TTATTTAATTTGATAATTAAAAATATCCAACTTTCCTTGAAAATTTTATCAGAATCTATTGCAGTTATCACTTCTTTTTATTGATTTGAAACATACAACCCCCGTGCATCAATGCGCAAGGAGACTACACAAGATACCGATTTTGTGAATTTAGGTAACGGGGGTTGTACGTTTCAAATCAATAAAAAGAGGTGACGTTCGCAATAGAGTTCCTTCTCCGTGGAAGCAAGCGCACGTTTCGCCAATTTTTGAGAAAGAGGATAGAAGCAAAGCGTCCAATTATAGACCAGTTTCTCTAACTTCAATGTGCTGCAAAATACTAGAGCACATTATACATAGCCAAGTCATCTTTCATCTAGATCGTCATAACATTCTCTCTGATGCTCAACGTGGGTTTAGAAAATAAAGATCATGCGAGTCCCATCTGCTACTAACCATACAAGACCTTGCCAACAGCCTAAATGCAGGGGAACAAATTGATGAGGTCTTGCTCGACTTTAGCAATGCATTCGATAAGGTCCCAAACCAGAGACTATTGGTCAAGCTGAAACATAATGGGATACGCAGCAGTCTTCACTCTTGGATCGCAGATTTTCTACAAAACCGACAGCAATCCGTCATACTGGAAGGATCCAAGTCATCGTCAGCACAAGTTACTTCTGGCGTACCCCAAGGTACTGTCCTGGGACCGTTATTGTTCTTAGTGTACATCAATGACATGCCTACTTGTGTATCCTTGGCTGCTAAACTGTTTGCTGACGATTGCCTCCTGTACAGATTCATACAATCCCCCAGAGACAGCAGGGCTTTTCAAGATGATCTCACCAATCTACAGACATGGGAAAACAATTGGCAGATGTCATTCAATCCTGAGAAATGCGAGGTAATACGAATCACCAACAAACGTAAACCCCTTAATCTCCTTACAAGATACACAACATCGTGCTACCGACGGTCAAAGAAGCCAAATATTTGGGTGTTACTATCAGTTCCCACCTTTCATGTAACAACTACGTTGACAATATCTGCAGTAAAGCCAATAGTAACCTAGCATTCATCTGTCGAAACACATACAGTTGTCCAAAACAAGTAAAACAACAATGTTTCTCCACTTTAGTTCGACCATCCATTGAATATGCATCTGTAGTTTGGAACCCATACACACGGAGGAACGTCAAGAAGCGGGAACAAGTCCAACGGAGAGGAGCCAGATATGTCACTGGCGATTATAGGAGAATAAGCAGCGTCACATCAATGCTGAAGACATTAGACTGGGACACATTGCAATCCCGACGCCAGCATGCCAGGTTTGTACAGGGTAGTGTACCAACTTATCGCCGTCCCTGCAGACATTTACTTGGTACCCATGACAACAACCTACACAAGAGGGCAAACTTCGAGATTCACGATCCCACAGTCGAATAATAATTGTCATCTACATTCCTTCTTCCCGGGTACCACCAGACTCTGGAACAGCCTTCCTGCTGGACTGATCCAACTCCCAGCCTACCATCCTTCAAGATGGGGTTGCGGGATGCCATGAAGTAATCATCCTAGAACCCAGTTTTTTAACCTGTTTAAAAAGCACACTTGGTTCTGAACGCCACATGTACATACACTCAATTCGAAAATATTCAGTTCTTGAGGGATGAATTACTTGGAAGAAGAAGAGTTTGATGAAACGTTCCACGAAAGATAAAAAAAAATGTTAAATTATCAAATAAAATAAACTTCAAAATAATCGATAAGGAACTCAATGTTTTATTGCTGTTTATCTGAGCGTTGCTTTTCTAAAGTATTTCGGTGCAACTCCTTATTGTTGCATCTATATCCGAGGTGTATAGTCTTTGCCAAGCAAGATCGAGATCATGTTAGCAAAACTTAAAATGAACGACCTAAAAATAATCGCATACAGAATTTTGTGCATTCAATTTAGAGTTCCAGCAAAGGGAAACAAATCCGTTATTTTTTTTCCATATATTATACAACGAGTTATTTCCCTTATATCATAACATTACATTCAGCGTTTTGAAGGAAGGTAAATGCATACTGTACAGTAGGAACGCCAGCGACTCGCGGAGTGATATGTGTCAAAATCATGTGAACAATTTCACATTTTGACAGAAAATTGGTGAAAAACACATGCCTTCTAAAAATCGTGAAAAAAGTAGTTTTAACTGAAAGATCGGTCAATTTGTCATTTTCCTCCAATATCAGATAAGATAGAGATTCCTTTAATACCATCAATTTCTTTTCGGGAACCATATTTAACATTGCTATACACTGCGTCAATCGAATCTCAAGTCCGCACCTAAAATTTCACTTTCACACAAAATGATTTAAAAAATCGGTCCTTATATCGAGAAAAAAATCCGAAAACATCATCAATTAGATCAACATCTTTAGAAACTATATACAATTCTGAAACTATTTCCTTTAAAACATATGCTTTAAATGCATTTTATTATATTAACATCCATTAATAAAACTTGCGACTATCGTTTTCACACAGTTAATATCATGTATACCCAGTGACTAACGTTGTATTAGTAAAATCTATAAAAACAGCTGAATAGTGCAGACATTCGGAACACTTTGCCGATTTCCCATGTCTAATGATGATGAATTCGCCAAGTATGAATGCTTGTAGTGCACATTCATCGCGATAAATAGCGTGTACAATAACATATTATATAAAAATATCAATGTTTTAGGCTTAATAATATATGTTATCACACACTATTTCAGTAATCAATGCAATGATGTCACACACTATTTCAGAAATCAATGCAATGATGCCACTCGTCCAAAAGCAGTATTTTTAATTGTAATGTAGGTTTAATAATTATTTTATTTTACACCAATTTTAATTGTGTTTATTGCTGTCTAGTGTTTGTATGGGATGATTATACAACTTTCGTCAACAGTATCTTACTGATGTAATGGCGTTAAACACATTTAATCATCATTCCGAAGTTTTACAAAACTGTAAACCAATACCAGTGACCTTTCCAAGTCATTGCCAATACCACACGCATCTTATCTCTGCAAGTCACAAATTACTTTCCCACAAATCCAGTGGTAGGAGAATCAAGGTCGTAAAACAAAATGACAACCGAGCATCATAGATAATGGGCCAAGTTGCAGTCTCAAAAACGTGTTTAAGTTTACTAAGGTAGCCTGTCCCTGTTAGCTGCTCAGTCGGTAGTAAGTCTGACTATCAAATCTGGGTCGTGAGTTTGAATCCTCATCCGACCAGTCTCCATGATGAATGATATACAACATTACGCCTCATTGTCATTTGTTGTTGTATGGGCCGTTTATCGGACCTTTCAACAATTTTTTCAGTTATATCGTGACAGTTTAGAAAGTCCATGACATTTTGCAACATTATGGTTATTTTACTATGTAAGTCTGGTGTGATATATTAAGCAGCTAGACCGGACAGGGTGATCAGAAATGCTAACATTGTGCCTTTAGCTCATATCAGCTAAAGGGTGACGGAAAAGCAATATACTTTGTACTTTTAATTATTTATTTCTACATATGACTATAAACATTACAAGAAACAAATACAGCTATCAACAATCAAATACAATCTAAAGTATATACAAACAGTTACATAACATGTCAATCAGGTTTTGAACCGTTTTTTGGTGTTTACAAGATTATTAATTACACCGAACCATGAACGATTAAAAGTAAAACAGTCAGATTAAGATGAAAGATTTCGCTGAATAAAATAAGATTATGTCAATTTCAAAGACATTTGCATGTGTTCATTTATATCTTTTAAGACGATTACATGCACAAGTTGATTTTATTGATTAATGATAACTATATCAGTCATTAATTAATACAATGGAGTCAGTAGTTGTAGAGAAGATGTTGAAAGAAATCATTGATGGCCAGATGGGTGATAGACAAACAAGAGCCCCAAGAAAACCTGAATCGCTCTACTTCCAACAGATGTTACATGTAAAATATCTGCTTAAAGGGGTATGTCTTGAACTTTCAGATAAATGCGGGGGCATTTAAGGTCAAATTACGCTACTTTAATAACTCGTCTGAGATTTTGTGGTTATATAACTGCTGTGCAAGTTTGGTTAAGATTCGCTGGAAAATAAAGGTGCTATCGCGTCTACAAGAAAAGGTTAAACGGAAGGACAGACGGACGACAGACAGTTTACTATGACATAAGCCCTGCTGGCCTTTGGTAAAGCTAAAAACTGATCAGTTCACGAAAAGATAATTTTGTAAATTTCATAATTGTACCCTTTTTTAATTATAAATTCCCTGTACTGTAATAAAGGACCTAGTCTCAACTGTAGCGACTACATAATACTTCACATTTCAATATATAATTAAAATAATCACATAAATAGATAATAAGAGCAGTCAATAACACAGTGCCTTTGACTAACAAAATGATCGGTCAACTACCAACTTTGATTGAGACTGGTGACCAATCGAAGTAACTTAACTGAGAGGACTCTTTTAACTGCAAAGCCTTATTTCTGAGAAATAAAAATGCCAAAAATGCAATAAAAATCGGACCATAGGCTACTTTATTTTACCCTTTATTAAAGTGAACATGCCTTAAAACATAACATTTATATGGATAAAAAACAGTAAATTCATGGTTAATATTATTGATAACCAGACCCCTAAAAACATAAGAAATATACGCCAAAACGCATCTACAACAGTCTAGTTGAAATTACTTTCCGCGGGAACATGCCCCGAACCCCACTACAACTGTGCCAACTCATCGTTTTCAACCAAGCTACGCCCCTGTGGATATGCCATATATAACCTGAAATATGATGTAAATAGTGTTAAACCTCATTAAAAAATCTGCATAGTCATTTAAAAAAAACAAAACAGAAATCATGAAAACAAAAATTCCATGAAAAAAAATCAATAAAAAAAAAGAGGACGATCAAATAAAAAAATATAAAAATCGTTCGAAAACGTGCTTTGATATGCATAAGGTACCTTCGGGTTGAGGTCATTTCGTAACAGGGTTTTTTCGGTCGTTTCGTAACCATTTTTTCGTAACCACTTTTAAATATCGGTCATTTCGTAACCACTTTTTCGGTCATTTCGTAACCGGCTGAAAATAATGTGTAAATGGTTCATAAAGATGAATAAAACAATGTTCTATGATAATATAATCATATCAAAATGTAAAATGACATACATGGAGTAAGTTTTGGTCATTTCGTTATAGGTTGAACATATTTGTAAATGGTTTATAAAGATGAATAAAGAAGAAAAATGACATACATGGAGTAAGTTTTGGTCATTTCGTTACCGGTTGAACATATTTTGTAAATGGTTTATAAAGACGAATAAAGAAGAAAAATGATATACATGGAGTAAGTTTTGGTCATTTCGTAACCGGTTGACCATATTTTGTAAATGGTTTATAGATAAATAAAGAAGAATAAAACGATATTTTATGATATTTCTTTGATATTAAAATCATATTAAATTAAAAAATGACATTGTGTAATTTGACCTATATTTTTTATTTCATGCTAAAATGTCAATAATTAATTGCAATATTAAGAAAAAATTGGGTCCTTTTAACTATTAATTATTTTGTTAATTGCTAATTATAGATACTAGATAATTGCAATTAAAAGTGAAGTATATCCCATGTAATTGATTTATTACAATTAATTAACTTTTAACTATTAAGCTAATTGCCGATTATCCTTTAATTGTAAGTAAAATATTACAGTGTGATTGGTCTATATCCTTTAGTCAGTTTAACCAATAACTGTTATTACAGTGTAATTGATCTATTTAATCCTTTAATTGCAATGACAATTTACAATAATATCGCAAGTTGGTGCGCCGACTGTTGGCTCTACCCTGCTGCCAGCCGAGCACATCCCGGACGTCTTTAGGGACCAACAGCGCAAGGCGGTGGATTACGAGCGGCTGGTAGAGGTGTTTGAGTACGTTAAGGACACGTGGATAAAGAGCGATCTCTGGAAGCCGGAAGACTGGTCAGTCTATGGCCACCCGGTCAGAACCAACAACGACTGCGAAGGTACGTAAAACACATAATAATATAAATCATGGTTTAATGTAATATGTGTATAATATGTAAAAAAATATTAACATTAATACTATTATAAATCATGATATAATATAATTATTGTTGATTTCTTTATTTGTTATTAAAATTAATTTAATTGTATTCTTTTTATGTATTTCCAGGCTGGCACATCTTACGTGACGGTACTAAACCGCGAGGCAGCATACGTGAATACACAGGTGAAGTTATTATCGGCCCACAAACTCACCAAAAAACAAAAGAAGAAGACGCGGCAAATAGAAGGGAGAATTTTGGGCTTGTGGGATGAATATATTGTGGCGGTATGTCAGCTGACAATCTTCTCAGGAATTTGTCTAGCGTTTATAGCAAATGATTGGAGTGTGAATGTAAATAAATGTAGTGTTATTGAACGTTTGAATGTGTTTGGACTTTTCGTAAATACTTTTCTTTGAAATTTCTATGTTGTGTTAAAACTCTTTAATATTTGGCTCTATTAATTCACTCAACTCTTTCGTAAATACTTTTCTTTCAAATGTGCTCTGTTAATATCATTTTTTTAAAATATTTTGCTCCATTAATATACTTCTATTATGTGCTAACAAGTTTTTCGTAAATAAATGTGTGTTACTTTAATGATGTATTGTTTTGTATTGTATTGTATATTTTGTTTTGTATAATTGTCTGTTGCTTTTTTATTTTTTCATGTGCTCTGTAAATATACTTTTTTTTGCTTTGAATTTTGATTATCATTTTTGAAAATAAACTTTAAAATGTTTGCATGTTGTTGTGGTTTTTTTCTATACCAATAATCGCTAAGTGAAGAATTTATCGTTTAGACATTACCATTACATCGGCACATGTACTTAACGCCATCAATCAACTAGTTAACACGTGGATCACATAATAGGACCCATTAGCACCTCTTTAAAATTATCGTTCTCTTTAACAGAGGAAGGTAAATTACCAATGATGTGGCTAAAAAAAGTCAACATATTACATTTTTCATTTTAATATATAGTTTTACAACCCTTTAATCTGAAAAATGTAATAAAATATTGTTTTATTTATCTTAATAAACACCTTTTTCAACCGGTTACGAAATGACCGACATTTAAAAGTGGTTACGAAACGACCGAAAAAAACGGTTACGAAATAACTTGGTTACGAAATGACCAGCTCCCCCGTAGATATTAGTCCCCAGGCAAAGTTACTTCCCTTACATAAATAACGCCATTTATCCAACGATGTTTTGATGTTTTGTTTTTTGTTTATAATTAATTTAGTATACATTTATTAAGAATTAATCAATCCATTCAATTGTTTCACCATTTATTTACTGTACTACTTTCATCAATACCGAATTTAGTTCATTGTTCATCATGCAAAGTCTAGGTCAGAGACGCATGTAATCGTGATTATGATAATTTATTTGATAATTTGCTACAGTGCCATTTATTTTATATCGATTGTAAAACAGGTTCTGACAGCTTAAGACATATCGAGCTGGACGTATTGCTGGGATGAACTCATACTAAACACATGTGGACATAGTGTCACGCTCAAGGACAAAACACACAGTTGTGTCAGAAGATCAAACTCGCTACCACCAAAGTCTTATCTCCTATGCTATCAAGGACTTATGTCCTATGCTATCAAGGACTTATATATATATAATATAGAAGTGTAAGAAATTAACATCGCTCATGACTAACTGTTATTAAAATAGCCCACAAAAGATTAATTAATTGTTAAATTTATCATTTATAATTTACAGGCAACTAATTTATTGTATCCCTTGTATACATAATACTGCGATATGCCTATTACTGCAAATGTTCGTTTATTAACAATATCCAAGACATGCGCAAAGCTCCAACTTCCATTAGCGTTGGTATAATCCTTATATTTACATTATATTCTCCAGCTAAACTCACTGTTAGATAAAACTAATATGTTATTTTTATAATTTTGTTATTTAAAATGCAAATTATACGCATTAAACTGCAAAGCCAATGTAATGAATGTAACGGTGACATTGTCAACATACTGAATAATTGCACGCATTTGTAGGTCAGCTTATGGCAAACGTCACATGAAACTAACGGCAGCGTGACTTATCACCAGCAAAACAAAAATCATGCAACCAATGAAATACAAACTGGTTCTTTAGCTCTGCCCAGCTGCAAGTGTTTTTCATTATGAAATAAAATGCTGTAAATCTATATACCAGTAGTTCATTTAGGCTGATTGCGGTGGGAATGTAAATATTTATTATTATGCAAGGTTCTTTCGAGATTATATCATTTTTCTGAAGAGTTTTATAAATTTAATAAAAAATGTGCACAAGTGTAATATTCTTTTTATTACAATAATTCAAAATAACAGCTTTTTACCTATGGTAAACAAATTATTGTCATTTATATATTCGGGCAAGTTAGAAAGTACTTCAGTATTTTGTGTACGAGAGCCGAGATATACAAAAACCACTGAGCGATGATTCAGATGAGATATTACACTAGGTTAATATCAAAAATATGTCCTGGATTTTTTACACTCCTTTACCTTAAATTATGTGATAAATAATGTTAATCAACAACACTACTGTATATTTATTAATATGCAATGGCGGATCTGATCTTTAAAAAAAACTCCCAAATTCTATTAAAATTCACTATATTTCTACATAAAAACATGCCCATTCAGATTTTGTGGTGCACCCCTTAGTACGCTCCCTCTCAACTGAAATCCTAGCTCCACCCCTGATGTGCTGTTTATTCTAATACCAAGCTAAAAAAATTAGATGTGTCAGCTATTCTCAGTAGTAATTTTGTAAAAAATTTGCAAAAATGAAATAATGTGACATGCATAGATAGCTGATACACAAGTGGCTCGACACAGCTGTAGGACATGTATACGTGTATAAAATTGCCAACATTTAGGACTCATTTTTATTACTGCCCAACATCGGGCCCAATTATATATTACTGTCTCACATAAGAGTTTTAACCCTTTACTCCACAGATGCGCGTTTTCCCGCACCAATCACAGAAAGTGTTTGAAAACAGTGCAGGAAGAGTTCAGATTGCTCGTAACGAGCAATCTGAACACTTCCTGCACTGTTTTCCACTCTATCAGTTAATTTAAACATAATTCACTCAATAATTCAAAAGCCTTCTATATTATGTGTCCCAAGGCGTCTATATTAGAGGTGTCCAAAGGCATTTATATTAGAGGTGTCCAAAGGCGTTTTATATTAGAGGTGTCCAAAGGCGTTTATATGAAGTAAAGGGTTAAGACCCCATCACTCAAGATATATTGGCTGATGAACTGGAAAGCTTTTAAATATATCTGGTACATAAACTGTCAGTGATATATATGTTGTTACTAAGCTAGTTCCTTGTCTGCTGTAACTATCCACAAGATAATATTGTTTGTTTCAAACTATGTTTAAAGGGTTTTCACTTTTATTATCACTAATATGTCGGTTACATAATGGTGGTTAATGCACTTCATCATCATTCCTGATATCTGTAGACGATTAGCCAGTTCTGCACACACCTGATCTCTGCAAGTCACTGACTGATTCCCTACAGTCAGTTGTGGGAAACTCATAGCTGTAGAACAAAGCTCATGGCCAATCATCACAGAGACTGTGACTGGATGAGGATTCAAACTCATGACCCCTGGATTGGTAGTTAGACTCATAACTGACAGAGCTAAATTGGTTTGGTACAATTGTATTGTAAAAGTATTGATAATAATATTTAGTATATTCACATTGTATAAACAAAAAAATAAAAATGCTGAATGGCCATTTTAAGGAACACATAGCAATGTATATATTGATATTACCCATTTTCATATCTTAGATAAATCTTATCTATGCATGTATTATATAACTATAGATATATAGAATTATTTTTAATGGGGTTTAGTGCCATTTTCAACATGTAAGGTTATATATACATGTATATGGCATATCCAGTTTTATTGGTTGAGGAAAATTTGTCAAAATTGTTGAATGTCGCATAGCATGAAGCTAATAATTTCCATCTAGAAAATAAAATGAAAGGGATATATATAGTTTTGTTAATGATTTCTTTCTTTATTTCAGGTTTGTTATGAGAGACATAAGCAGTGTTGTGTGTTCCAAGACCATGTCATCTGTTCATGGATACAAACCTAAATGCATAAAAAAACTACATAATAAGTTCAGCATTGGTTGAAGTACTAAGCAATAATTCTGTGGAGGTAGACATGTCTCATCTACATTGGTTTTCTCTCTTTTATCAAGTTTATACAAACTGGTAAGATACCTAATGAAATACAAGTATTCATTCTTCTAAGACAAATACCCAGTAGACTAAGATGTTGACACATTTTCTCAGTGATGATCGTTCATGCCACGAATGCCATTTGTCTCGACCACTGTAACCTTGGTTAAAGTGTAGTGAGACAAATCTGCCCAGCATCAGTCATGTACATGTGGCTTGTGAACCTCCAACATGGTTGAATTTCTATAATGTTGTCTTGTACTTCACAATGCACGTTTATTTTACTACTCTCAGTAATTCTCCTGCTATGGCTCACCTTTAAAAACTGTATAAATGAAATGTTCTGAAAACTGGAAATAATACATGTACAAGTCATATTGGACCAGGAAATCATTAAAAATAGTAAATATTAAATTTTATTAGACTGGCTGTCTAAGAAACATGTATTTTAAATGGAGCCACATTTTGAATTAAATCTGTATTGAATTGCCAAATGTAGAATGACTGCTAGTAAAATAATGCACCAGTAAGCCTTTTCAAGCTTTGTATCCAGGGTACTGGTAAATGAGGAAGGTATGGATTACCCTGGTGTATCTTATACTGCAGCGGGAACCATTGTTGGTACACCTACAGCCATTAGTGCCGAGGATAAATCTTCTGTAAATGTAACTAAAGACAAGGGTGGTGCCTTTCCTGCACCTATGTCAGTGTATCACGATATTATGACAGCGACTAATGTTGTAAATGATGCAAGCTATGACGGAACACGTTCTACAGAAACAGGAACAACTGATACAGTGACACACATAGACGAAGACACATTTATAACACCTCAAAATGTAAAGAGTGCAGATGATATAACAATTGGTGTTAGTGAATTAAGAGAGTCAGAATCTGAAACAAGCAAATATTTTGATATAAAAGAAACAAACGATGCTGATGCAACGATTAAAAGTGAAATTTTGAGTTTAGAAGTCGAAGATTTATTTCCGTTTGTCTGTGGTATTTGTTCTAAAATATTCAATAAAATCAGTACATATATTACTCACTTTAATATGCACAAAATTGACAAATTTTCAGAAAGATTTCTACATATATGTAGCATTAAAACAGCTATAGAGACAGAGTCATGTTGCGAATCTCAGGAAATCTTCACTTGTGGCTTTTGCTGTTATGTATTTCCAACAATGTGTACTCTGCATAACCATTTAGTAGTAGTAGAAAGGGTAGACAAATATACAATAGATGCTGAAACTAACACTGCCAATGTTGTTAAAGTAGCAGAACAAGATCATCATACTGTGGATGTAACAGATCAAAGTATTCAAAGGAGAGGCAGAAAAAACAAGGAGACACAAATGTTCTCTACAATTAGTAGTTATGAGAGCAACAGAGTTGAAAGTCTGACAGATATAAACAGATATAAAACTGACATTTGGATGGACTCAAAATCAAAACATTGTTTAGCAAATACAAAAGAACGTGAATGTCTAATTGAATTATTTCAGACTGATAGTGATAATGAAAGTGAATTGAACAACCAACATCTTGGAGATGTTCAAGATGCTCAAAAATGTGTGCTCGTGAAGAATGTGAATGAGAATATTAAATCGGCAGACATTTACGTAAAACAGCATTCACCTGTAATAACAGAAATGGTTTCTAACAATTCTCCAAATAATTTTTCACGAAAAAATTTTGAAGACAAAGACATGCTAAACAATTTATTTGTAATAAAAGAAAAAGCCGTTGAAATTGTTAATAAAAAGGCTGTTGATGAGTTGACTGAAGATAGTTGTTGTGATTCTGATAACGGAGCAGGTCTTCAATGTCAAGACCAAATTGAATATAATAACTTGTTATGTGGTAATACTCAAGAACACTGTGATGACAAAGGTAATGTAACTGTTGGAACTTCTACAGCAGGTATAGAAGACAAACATGAATACTACAATGATGATAAATCAGATGTTCAAGCAAGATTGGATATTGAAGTACTAAGTGGAAGGCGTCTAACAGGAACATCTAAATTTTCAAAATTAAAATCCAAAAATCATGAGAAAGTAAAAGCAAAAGATCATCATAAAGGGAACCAACATCAGTTGACTGGGCAACCTCAGAAGGATTGCAGAAAGAGAAAGAGAAGAGGAAAAGGAGGATGGTGTTCTTCTAAACAAGATGATAAAGGTAGGTTTGTAAGTAAGTTGTTGTTGAATGTGCCATTGAGTGCTTATAGGCAATCAGTTAACCTAACAACTGTTTCCACGGATCCTGGAAGGTAGTTAACCAGTACCCGAACAGATTCCTTCTCCACAAGTAATTGATAACTTTCCCACTTTAATCATTTGTGAGAGCGAAATGCCAATGAAATGTAATGATGTATATCAATTATCATGGAGATTGTGAATATACTTAAATAACTAACCCTTGAACATTTGAAACTGTCTTTTAAAGTTTTTGGCATTGAAACCCACACAAGTGTATATTTGAAATTGACTGAAGTATTCCATTGACTATTTTTTTATATTGCTACATTGTGTCTTGTGTCTGGTTGCAGCTAAAGTATACGTCAACCAGGCAGATGATGATGGACACTTGGCCAGAAATGTATCGGTATCTGATATGAAGGTAATACTATTCCACAGCGGAAACTGCAGTTCCTTCTATCTCCAACCACAGAAGGGATATAGATGTGGTGTGTCTGTCCATGATTCCATTCCTGTGTTCATGGCGATAACTTGGCTGGATTTTGATAATAATTACTGACACAAGTGTTTATCCCCATACAATGTTTTCAACCAAGAAATGTCAGAATTGCAGTACTTAATGACCTCCAAAGTTATTGTTCTTGAATTAATTGCAAATGATATTTTTTGTCCGTCCTGAACAATTAACCTGACGTGAGAACATCTATCTCCCCACCCACTCAGGTAACATAGTTCCTCCAACAAAACACAGTGTAGTGTATACAGATATAGTTTTTTGCCACTTTGGAGATTGGAACCCACGGCCCCTAAAAAGTAGGAATAATCCAAAATATTGATTATACTGATATAGTTTGTCAAAGGAAAGTGGCGACTACTACGTCGAATGAACGACCGTTACATTGGTTTCCACGAAGATTATTTCACGCAGCTTCTGGTACTTGTGACACTTCCATCGAGTATTTTTAATATGATGAAAATTATTCAGTAAAGCGGAAACATAATGTCAGTCATTAAAATGTACACATTGTGATAAAGTATGTTATAAATAATACACAAATAAACTTGATATAGTTCCCTATTAATGAATAAACAGAGAAAATACATGGTGCAGCTGACATGGTGGGTGGGGTATGCATGCATATATGTAAGGCATATAGTGCTTTTTTTAAAAATAAGTGCGATTTTTACAGAAGTAAAAAAACCTGGACCGATTTGCATTTACGAATTTTAGAAGGCCTGCGACGTAGCAATCAATATTGATCACTGATTGGATAGTCAGCTTGTTTAATTGACAGCCTGCGTCAGGTCAATTACTCTCTTATGGTCTGCTGAATCTTTTAACACTAAATATTTTAAATGTTTATCACTATAGTGCTTTATGTCCTACCAAGTATAATATGGCCATAGTAACTCAAGAGTTATTGCCCTTTGACATTAATTTAGTTTAGCTCTAAGCTTATATGAGTCACTGTCAAATCTGCTTCCTGAAAAGAACCAGTACTGAGTTGTTTTAATGAGGGGTATCTGGTTGAGCTTTGGATCAAACTTGCAACCTCTAACGTGAGCAGCCCTTGAGTTGGTAGGCCAGTTTTAAAAAAAACTGTTAGTACAATATTTGTTTATGTATAATGTAGTGTGATGTCTTTCACCAAGTATGATCAGAATGCCATTGTATAGCTACTACCTTTGAATTTATGTATTATGTAAGTTACTTTGTATTTAAATATTATGTGATGTTTGTATTAGTTTAGTTTTAACTTATTTAATTTACTTCATTTGTGAAACAAGTTATTACAACTTATACAAATCATGCTCGAAGTCTTCCTGGGTAGAACCAGTATTAATTATGTGGAAGAAGTGTCTTGCTCTAGGACAGCAGACAACCCTCCAGTCAAGGGGCTGATGCTCCACCACTGAACCACATGCTCCACATATGTTTTATTACATCATGTGTTCATGACAGAATTTTGTGTTATCTGTACACAGAGCCACCTTGTCACAATCTTATTGTAGCAATTATTGATATTGTGGTAGATATGTCACTGATTGTAGCAAAAACTTACAGATATCTTGGTAGATATGTCACTGATTGTAGTTACTCTATTACAGATATCATAGTAGATATGTCACTGATTGTAGAAATGACTTAATTATAGATATCATGATTGATATGTCACTGATTGTAGTTACTCAATTACAGATATTATGGTAGATATGTCACTGATTGTAGTTACTCTAGTACATATATCATGGTAGATATGTCACTGATTGTAGTTACCCTATTACAGATATCATGGTAGATATGTCACTGATTGTAGTTACTCTATTACAGATATCATTGTAGATATGTCACTGATTGTAGTTACTCTATTACAGATATCATGGTAGATACATCACTGATTGTAGTTACTTTATTACATATATCGTGGTAGATATGTCACTGATTGTAGTAACTCTATTACAGATATCATGGTAGATATGTCACTGATTGTAGCAATGACTTAATAACAGATATCATGGTAGATATGTCACAGATTGTAGTTACTCTGTCTAAAAGAGTAATTTATATTTTACAGAATAAAAAAATGTTTTAATTTGTTTATAGGTCATTCTGTTTTAAAATGAGTTTATCAGGAAAAAGCATTTTATAATGTCTTAAAATATAATTATTTTTAAAGTGGTTGGAAAGCATCTCATTATCATGCCAAATGGTTTGGAATGTTAAATCCTCCAAAAAGTGACAAAATCGATGTTTCAATTGGAATGGTATACTTGAAATGAAATCCCTACTCTAAAAACAGACAGCATTTTAATACTGCTTGGAGACATTCACATTGTCATTCGGAGTCTTTCTAAGATGAAACGATTTTTACTACGTGTAAACCTGTATAACGAATCAAATTGAAATCAAAATGAAATCATGTGACTCATTTAATATGTCATAATATATGTTGCAATTTCAAGAGCGAAATTTATTTAGTCTAACCAAGTTGAGAAGTCCCATTTCATTATTTTAATTTAACATACATGTATTTAAATAGATATCCCTTTAGCAATATGGGTTCAGTGACATAGTATATTGGAAAAAAATGTTTTAGCCAATTTCAAAATTTAGAAAAATCCTGATAAACTTCGTTTAGGCCATTATAGATTAATTGCTGGATTAACATCCAAATTTTTCTTGAAAATGTGGAGGGCGGGAGGATTATATTTTTTGTTTTTGAAAATGTTCATGTTTTTTTAATTGTATTTTTTGTATGAAAAAAAAAGTGGTCAGGGTGGCATGAAAAATAGGGGGCTTGCAGGGATGATAATCTAGCAACTAAGTTATTTTGACCTTATACACATTAGAGATTATATAATTATGAGTTCGTTTAATTGAGGAATACCTTTGACCTCACAATTAATCTGGGTAGACTACAGTCTTCTAAAAGTAACATGACAAACTTTCTTACATAAAACTTTTGGGCTGAGCTTGGGTCGAACCCAAGACCTCAATGATGAGAAGCCAGTGATATTGAGACAGTTTGTTAGATGACTTGTCCATGAGATTACTCTATTGTTGTGTTAATGTTTTTTCTGTGTTAAACCTTTAATATTTTAAAGTCTATATTCCAATACTGTAATCACATGAAGTTTTCCTTCTGTTTCATTGGTAACGATGTGACTAGAATTTATTTTTCAGTGAACGTCAAAATTAATTGGCATTAGAATAAGTAATCAAATTCTCTTTTCTGATATAAAAGAAAAAAAGTTTGTTTGAAAACCAGTATTTAATATCGTTTTTATACCATCAAAGTAAGTAGCTGATAGCTTTCCCACTTGAATCAGCGGTGAAAATCATTGACATTGAGCTACAGTGGCACGTATCAGTAATCAACGAGACTGTAGGCAGGCAGGGATTCAAACTCACGACCCCAGGATTGATAGTCAGATGCACTACTACCAACTAAACTAACTGAGCCTCATTAAAAAATGTAAACTTTACTATATTGTGCACCAGTTTTACATATTTAACTGTATTCAACAAAAGTCAGCACATGTACTTACTCCTGCAAAAAAGTATTAGATCAAATATAGATTAATTTAACTGCATGTGTTATGGTACATTGATTGATTAAATGAATATTTAGCATAATTTTTATGCCATCGAGGGCTAACAGACCATCAGTAATTGACCTAACCACTCTTTCCTGGGATCTTTGAAGGTTAACCAGTACCCTAGCACACCCCATTTTCGCATATAACTGATATTTTTCTCACTTGAATCAGCAGTTAGAGATGATTGATAATGAGACACAATGTTGTAAATCAATCGTAATAAATTGTGGTACAAATGTGTGTTTCAGATGTCCTGTGATGTTTGTGGCCTTGTGTTTAAGAAGCGGAATCTAATGCGTCACAGACAGTGTCATACAGATGTGAAAGCCTTTGAATGTGATATCTGCCACAAGGTGAAACTCTTCTTATTTCTTACCTCAAGTATTTAAAAATAACGGGGGGAAGTGCTTCCTTTCCTTTATTCTTTTACAAAACGTGATTCATCTTGAAAAAATTGTATCTGATTTATACTACCGGTATTATCTTTAGAAATTTTAAATCGTAGTAAATTACCTATAAATATATTATTTAAATTATATTACATAAGCAAGAAGTTTACGTTGGAAATATCTATATAAAAAAATTATGTATATATTAATGCCATTTTCAACACATTTCAGGTTATATATGGCAGATCCAGTTTTACTGGTGGAGGAAGGCAGACTAAGTAGAACAACCGTCCTTCCGCAAGTAACTGGCAAACTTTCTCACATAAAGTTTTTTGACCGAGCGGGACTAGAACTTAGAACCTTAGCAGTAGTCTATAGATGGCGCTTTAGACTACTCGGCCAATAGAACCCTTAAGAATATTACCTGTAAATTTAATGCTTAAATTATATAACATAAGCAAGAAGTTTTTATAGAAAATATACTATTTTAGATAACCGTAGAGTATACTTTAATATTTATTTTTGCTTGATTGGAAAATAAACTTGGATCTTAAACTATAAATTATTCTTGAGTCCATTTTCTGGGTAGATCCAATACTCAATTGTTGTTTTGAGAGACCATTGGGTCATGTCTGGGATCAAACTTGCAACCTCTAGCATGAACAGCTTATACTGTATCCAATGCACTACTGTCAACTTATTTTAATGATTAAAATGATTTAAAGATTGCAATGGATTAATTCCTATTTCCCCCAGCAGCTACGAAAATGTGGGATTAAAAATATTCACATGTTTGAATTTTGTAGGGTGAGTAACCCTCTTATTATCTGATGCTCTGGTAGACATATTGTGTATCAGATCTTCATGATGAATCAATATAATGTTGGCATACAGGGGCAAATCCAGGATTTCAGTTTGTGGGGGTAAGAGCTGGGGCACTTAGTGGGTGCAACACAAAATCTGAACAGGTACACATGTTTTTTAGAAGAAAGGTAGTGGATTTTAATTAATTATGGGAGTTGGGGTTTGTGAGCTGGGAGGGGAGTGGGGGTGGCACGTGACAGGTTTTTTGATACGTTTATCTAAAAATGAATATATACAACATTCATTGGGCATAATCACCAAGCTTAAACAATATTCAGTTTGAACGTTTAAGTTTTGTGTAAATATAAACTGCTGTAAGCTTGTTTTTGTGTAACCGCTGGCTAGGATGAGGTCTTCAAATAAAACCTTACACATTATGTTTACTACCATGCATATGTTCTAAGTCTTTGATTTATTTTTGACATAGTTGCGGCCCTTGATGAGCTTAGCTTATTTGTGTCTGGTCGACCTTTCATGTTATGTAAACTAGTAAAAGTCTCAGAACTACTCATGGGAATGGACTAAAACTTCACAATATGTTCATGTTGTGGTCCTTTTCTGAAGAAACTCGGGTCCGATTATTAATCGTCTCTCACCGCTGATTCAAGTTTTCAGTGACTTGCGGAGATAGGGTGTGCATGAGTATTGGTTAACCTTCAGGATCCCAGGAAACAGTGGCAAGGTTAATTAATCCTCTGTTAGCCCTCTATGGCATAAACATGATGTTAAATATTCAGTTAATCAATCTGAAGAAACCTATTCATAACTACGTGCATTTTTCTTGTATTTTGACAAGAAAAGCTGAATTTGAAAGAAGAACAGCTGTTGGTGGACTGATGATTTGAATATTTTGTGACCAAGCGAGTTCTCAGTAACAAATCAGTGGTGTTCAAAGTTTCACACATGATTATGTTCACTTTGAGACCTTGATATAAATTGCAATTACTTTTAATCACTTTATCTGAATTTTGTGCTCAGTTACATCCCTTGTCCGAGTTGAGATGTATGGTTAACATTTTGTATTTAAAGGGAATTTATCAGGATTGTTCAAACTTTTAAAATTGGCTAATAACATTTTTTACCAATATTTCATGCCTATATATACTCACTGATCCCGTATTCCCAAAAGGATATTTTTTTAAACATGCCAAAATAATATATTGAAAATGGATTTCCTTACTTGAGTTATGCACCAAGGTTAGACTGAAATAGATTTAAAATTGCCACATATTTTGTGACGTATTTTATGAGTCACGTGATTTCATTTTGATTTAAAATTTATCCATTGTAAGGTTTACAAATAGTAAAAGTTGTTTCAGCTTAGAAAGAGTCTGAATGTGAAGGTCTTCAAGCAATATACATATTATACTGTCTATTTTTAGAATGGGGACTTTATTTCAAGTTTACCACTCAAATTGTTATATCAGTTTTGTCAAGCTATGGTGGATTTGCCATACCAAACCATTAAAATTTTAGTAGCTCATCTGAGCCGAAGGTTCACAGGTGAGCTTTTGTTATCGCCTGGTGTCGGTCGTTTGTCGTCCGTCAGACGTTGTCTGTCGTTTACTTTTAGCTTCTAACAACTACCACTGGGCCAATTTTGATATAACTTCACAGAAATGTTCCTTGGGTGACCCTCTACCAAGTTTGTTCAAGCCATCTTGATTCATCAAAAAACATGGCCGCCAGGGGGTGGGGCAAGTTTAATAAGTAAAAACTTAAAAAGTCTTCTTGTCAGAAACTGCTGGCTCGATTTTAAAATGATTTCACAGAAATGTTCTTTGGGTGACCCTCTACCAAGTTTGTTCAAGTCATCTTGATTCGTCAAAAAACATGGCAGCCATGGAGTAGGGTTAGTTTCCTATATAAGCTATAGTAAAAACTGAGAAAATCTTCTTGTCAGAAAGTACTGGCTCGATTTTAAAATATTTTCACAAAAATGTTCCTTGGGTGACCCTCTTCCAAGTTTGTTGAAGCCATCTTGATTCGTCAAAAAACATGGCCGCCATGGGGCGGGTCAAGTTTAATTTATAAAAACTTAAAAAATCTTCTTGTCAGAAACTGCTGGCTCGATTTTAAAATAATTTCACAGAAATGTTCTTTGGGTGACCCATTACCATGTTTGTTCAAACCATCTTGATTCGTCAAAAAACATGGCGGCCAGGGGATGGGGTTAATTTACTATATAATCTATAGTAAAAACTTAAAAAATCTTCTTGTCAGAAACTACTGGCTCGATTTTAAAATAATTTCACAGAAATGTTCCTAGGGTGACCCTCTACCAAGTTAGTTCAAGTCATCTTGATTCGTCAAAAAACATGGCCACCATGGGGTGGTGTTAGTTTACTATATAAGCTAAAGTAAAAACTTAAAAATCTTCTTGTCAGAAACTACTTGCTCAATTTTAAAATAGTTTCACAGAAATTATTCTTGGGTGACTCTCTACCAAGTTTTATCAAGCCGTCTTCATTCGTCAAAAAACATTGCGGCCAGGGGGTGGGGTTAGTTTACTACATAATCTATAGTAAAAACTTAAAAAATCTTATTGTCAGAAACTACTGGCTCGATTTTAAAATAATTTCACAGAAATGTTCCTTGGGTGACCATCTACCAAGTTTGTTCAAGCCATCTTGATTCGTCAAAAAACATGGCAGCTAATGGGTGGGTTAGTTAACAATATAAGCTAAAGTAAAAACTTAAAAAATCTTCTTGTCAGAATCTACAGACCTGATTCCGATGTAATTCCACTGACATTTACCATGATTAACTGTTTATATGTCAATAATTACTCAGTGGAATAGGTCAAAACATGTAAACTATCAGATATGTCAGACAGAAATATCTTTTTGAGCTTATTGAGCATAAACTACACCATTTAAAAGTGATGATGAGGGCATGAGGTTTAGGTTCTCTCAACATTGAAATGAGGTTATGGTTCTGTCGACATTGAAATGAGGTTTAGGTTTTCTCGAAGGTGAAATGAGGTTTAGGTCCTCAATATTGAAATGAAGTTTAGATTCTCTCAAAGTTGAAATGAGGTTTTGGTTCTGTTGAGGTTGAAATGAGTTTTAGGTTTTTCTCGTGATTGAAATGAAGTTTGGGTTCATTGAGGCTGAAATGAGGTTTAGGTTCTTTCAAGACTGAATTGAGGTTAAGGTTCTCTCGAGATTGAAATGAGGTTTAGGTTCTATCGAGGCTGAAATGAGGTTTAGGTTATCTTGTGGTTGAAATGAGGTTTAGGTTCTCTTAAGGTTGAAATTAGGTTTAGGTTCTGCTGAGATGGTTTTTCTATTGACCTCTGTTAACAGTTCAATACTGTGGTATGGTACCAAAGTGATATAATGTATAATACAGCCAAATCTGTGTAAGTGGTCATTTTTATTAAGCAGCCTCTTGTCTTAAGCAGTCACATTTACTATTTTCTATTTCTATGCTTTCAGAGCAAACAAACCTGCATTTAGCAACATCCTGTCGTAAACAGTCACTTTCACTCTTTCCCTTGACTGGCTGCTTAAGACAGGTTTAATTGTATATAAATGTAGAATAAATGTTGTTGTTTTTTTTCAGGCCTTTAAAACAAAGGGTCAGCTTACTGGACATAAACGACACCATAGGACTGAGAAGAACCATGTGTGTGATTATTGTGGTAAAGCCTTCAACAACGGGCCAAACCTTCGACAGCATATAAAGACTCACACAAGGGAAAGAACTCTCCAGTGCCCATTATGTCCAAAGAAATTCTGCAGTAACTACGTGTTGAAGGATCATGTGATGAGACATTCAGGTATTAAATTGAATATTAAAAGAATTTAATTATAATTACTGAAAACAATATTTATTGAAGTTTACAAGTTTAAACTTATTTATTTTACTTCAGTTGTGAAACACTTTGATTGTGGAACATGTTATAATGTATACAAATCATGCTCGAAGTCTTCCTGGGTAGAACCAGTACTAAGCATATGCAGGAAAAGTGTCTTGTTCAAGGACACCACACATAACCAGGGGTGGTGGGGATCGAACACATGGCTCTCCGATCCTGGGTTAGACGCTCTACCACTGGACTATTTGCCATGGATAAATGCAATATAATATTATATAGCTTTTTCTTTATTCAACAAGAAACTAATTTTCGCCTAATGATGAACACTAGAATTTTGAGGTTGTCTTAAAGCAACACATCCACGTTTAAACTTTTTTAAAAAGTTTTTCAATTGAGTTGAGAGCACATTTCCCATACATAAATAAATGGTCTGTGAGCTGTATATGTGCTAACAAACACTATCCAGAACGCTTTAGAATTATAAAAAAAGATGTCCAAATTATAAAGCGTGACAAACGCTTTATAAATTATTTTAAAATTGCCGTGGATTCCAACTTGGCTTCAAATTGAATTATGCAAGTCTTATTAAAAAACTTCACGTTTTAGTGCGTAGTGTACTTTACCTGCCTTGAAAGTCATTTTGACAATTTTTTTTACTCGGGTGAGTTACACGCTTGTTTTATAAAGTGTTAGTCACGCATTATAATTTGGGCATCATTTTGTTCGGGATTGTGTTTATATGCTCATATACAGCTAATTGATCATATGTTTGTATGGGAAATGTGCTCATAACTCAATTAAAATTTTTTTTTTAAAAGTTCAAACGTGGATGTGTTGCTATAAAGGGATACATAGGAATGTTGAAATTAAATGTATTATTAATTTTCTCATGTTCACACATCAGTTATTGCACTTTTAAATGTATAACTATATGGAGACATTAATTTCTAATTAATATGACTCTCTGAAACTTCATATCTCATATCTTATAAACATGTGGCACCACTCTATTTATGGAAATATGAGGGGGGTGGGGGGTGAATTCTAAAAAATACAAATTGATACTTCCTTGAATTTTTTTGTAGTATTAATGAAAATAAAGTATTGGTTACAGATTATTATCATATATGACAATGAATATGTGAAGCTGGGTGATAATCAATAAATTACAATTATAGTTATACGTCTTTTTAAAATATTAACAAAATTAGGAGTCAGCACACTTGTTAGGGTATTCAATATAAGCATCATCTAGATAATATAATTTTTAGAGATAGAGTAAAGTGAAAATTGATAAGAAAAAATGCTGTGCGTCCTTTTAAAAGTTATTTAAGTTTAGTTTATTCAAATTCACAATCTCTGTGATGTTTGATATAAACCAATAGTCTCATTATCATTCTTATCTGACCACTGATTCAAATGAGAGTGTTATCAGTTATTTGTGGAGATGGGGTGTGCTCGAATACTGATAAACCTTCCAGGGTTCCAGGAAACTGGTTAGGTTAACTGAGCGTCTGTTAGCCCTCGATGGCATAAAAATGACGCTTAATATTCCATCAATTAATTGGCTCAATTGCAAATAAGCTCATAATAGATATGAATCACTTTCAAGTCCGTTCTATAAGTGTTGTTTTTGAGAAGCCATTCAGTTTTAACCTGTTTTAAGTAGTTTTATTTAAATGATGTTATTTCAATAGTAAAAGGGTTCGTCCATGGATTTGAGCCCAGACAGTCCAACAGCTCTATGTAAGAAAGTTTGCCAGTTACTTGCTGAAGTAACCTGCCATGTACTTTAAAAAGTAACAAGCATCACTTCTGTGCAAAGATCTTTTCAGGACCACAGTCCTTTGGTCTCGAGACATTCCAAAATTACAATTCAATTCTTATGGTCTGTAAATAACAGAAGACCTATAATTTACATTAAGTTTCATTTTGTATATTTTTTCATTCAATCATCAATTTATTCAGTTGCATACTGATAAAAACTGAGATGAAAAAGAAAAATTTTCAGCACTTTTTGTCACAAGTGTATTTGCATAATTCAGATATTTAATTTGTAAAAGAATTATAGTGTCTAGTGCAACTTTTTCTTTATCAAATTGTTGTTTTTCTCTTTAATGACTGTTGTTTCTTAAAGCAACACACAGCAATTTTGATAACTTTTAACTTATTGCTATTTCTGATATATATATATATATATATAAAAATCTGCATGATGCAAATAAGAAATAAGAACAGCCTTATATGTGTGCAAACCCTTAGATTGTCAATTTCTTAAAGGGGCATAATTCTTGTACAGTACTTGTATATGGTTGATGGCATTATATTTAAGTTTTTATTGTTATGTAAAATAAAATTTCAAAGAAACATCTTTTCTTTATTCTTAAAGAGTTTTTATTCATATTTTCAAAACCTTAGTGACTTCACAAGTTTTATATTAAAACAAAAATGGTAATAATTTTTTAAATACAAATTTCCAGATAGTTTTACTTGGAGATTAATATTTTAATATGGTCATGTGTCCAAAGGTGGAAAGATTGGCTTTATGCATACCAGTATACAAGGTGTAAACCTATTTCAACATCGATGTGTGTCCTTTTAAATGGGACCACTAATAAAGGGTGACATTTTAAAGTGTATTTTTCAGCTCATATCACTGGCAAATCTCTTTTGTCAGATACAATTGTGTTTATAAAGTTGTAATATTTATATAATTCATTTTAGATGCCAAGCCCCACTTGTGCTCAGTCTGCGGTCAGGCCTTCAAGAAAAAACAAGAAGTTACACGTCACATGGTAACCCACTCGGACCACAGACCCCACCAATGTAGTATGTGCAATAAAGGATTCAAATCTCGCAGCAATCTTGTGAAACATCAGAAAACACACAGGGCATCATCAACAGACAGCATTAAGTCAGCTGACACAAGTGGTACCCAGCAGTAGTAAAGAATGTTTGTCTATTCAGTGTTGACACATGATAGTATGGATGGTACCCAGCAGTAGTAAAGAAAGTTTGTCTAGTCAGTGTTGACTTATGGTAGTACAAATGGTACCCAGCTGTGATAAAGAAAGTTTGTCTTGTCAGTGTTGACATATGGTAGTACAAATGGTACCCAGCAGTGGTAAAGAAAGTTTTCTAGTCAGTGTCGACATATGGTAGTACAAGTGGTACCCAGCAGTGGTAAAAAAAGTTTGTCTAGTATGGATGGTACCCAGCTGTGACAAAGGAAGTTTGTTTACTCAGTCTTGACAAGTTTGTACAGATGGTACCCAGCAGTAGTTAAGAAAGTTTGCCTACAGTCTTGGCACAGGCTTGTACAGGATTTGACTTATAACCAGCGGAACACTAGAAAGAGGCTTTTAATGTACATTTCAACATGAAACATTGCAGTTAAAGGATAAAACCACTACAACAGTAAAAACAGTAGATGTATAGAATAATCATAATGAGAACAATACAATAATGGTTCACAATTTTTGCAACTGAATAAAGTATGTGTTAGTACTCATTTTTCACAAAGGAGCGATCATTTAATCTAACCACTCTTTTCTGGGTTATTGAAAACATTCCCACTTGAAGCAGTGGTGAGAGACGAATGACAATGAGATGCTTTGTCATATATCAGTCATTTTGGAAAATGTTGTCTGGCTGGGATTCAAACTCACAGCCATTGGAGTGAGAGTCGGACGCTCTACTGAGTTAACTGGGCCGGCTAAAATTGTAGTGATAAATATCTAATTTATGTTAAGATATGAGATAAATAGTTTTATCACAATATTTACGTCTATGAAAAGTTATTTTAAAATATATAAATGTTTGCTGATTTTGGCTTCATTAAACATTAAACTTTTGCTTGTTGTTGTTAAATTTGTTTTTGGCATATTTTCATGATAAAAACATTTACAGATGAAAGTATCGATATTATTGTCATCATTTATATAAAGCCCATAAAAAAGTATCGAGACTATTTTCATCATTTATATAAGGCCCATATGAAAGTATCAAGACTATTTTTGTCATTTGTATATTAAGGTCCATACGAAAGAATCGAGATTATTTTCAATATTTATAATTTACCAGTTCATGGCAATTGAGTGTTCTCCCTTGCATTTGAAATATATTTTTTATAACCTGCAAAAAAATAATTCTGTGGGTATGAAATTGGGTGATGTCTGTGCTTCTGAAAGTTCCAAAACAGTTCAAGACAGCTTCATACAAAACTTTGTATACATGTCACTTTTGTGGTTTAGTAGTGCTGTTTGCTGTTAGGGTGTGTTCATTTTCCATATTCCTACTCAATCTGTAACTATGGAAACAAATAGCCAATGTAACAAAATTCACTGTTTTTGGAGCACAACTCCTAAACCTTTCATGGTAACTTTGTGAAACTTTACATGTCAACAACCTAATGGTGAAGTAGTACCTTTGGTACGATTTCAATATTTTTTATGTTCAAGGTTACTTTATGGAATTTTGTACACATCAGCCTAGAGGTCTAGTAGTGCTTTTTGCTATTGGTGAGTTTTCATTTATATTTTGTTTCTGTTACCATGGAAACAAATAGCAAAATTTACAAAATTTACCATTTCTAGAGCACAATTCCAAAAGCATTTGTGGCAGCTTCACCAATATTCAATATTATTTTTTTTGCTACCATGGAAATAAATAGTGAAAATAACACTATTTGTCGTTAACAGAGCACAGCTTCAGTCGTTTATGGGGCACAAATAAAAAACCATTCATGGTAACTTATGAAATATGGTACACGTGCCAGCCAACCTAGTGGCCTATAAATATTTTTCCTTTTACCTCGAAAACAAATAGCCCAAATTGCAAAATTCAACGTTTCCAGATCATAACTCTAAAACCGTTCAAGATGACACAAAGAAACATTGTACACCTGTCAATCTAGTGGTCTAGTAGTACTTTGTGGTATGAGGGTGATTTCATTTTCAGTATATTTTCTGTATCTATGGAAACAGATTTGGATGGAAACATTTAGTCAAAATTACGAAATCTTCCCCCCCACTTTTCCGTTACAAATTTCCAGACAATGAGAGCTTTAGCTGAGCACATTATATGCTAAAGACAGTGAAAGCTTTGACTTAACAAATTATTTGCTAAAGACAGCAAGAGCTTTAGCTGGACAAATTATTTGCTTAAGACAGAAAGAGCTTTAGCTTGACAAATTATCTGCTGAAGACAATGAGAGCTTTAGCTAAGCAAATTATCTGCTAAAGACAGCGAGAGCTTTAACTGAACAAATTATTTGCTAAAGACAGCGAGAGCTTTAGCTAGACAAATTATCTGCTAAAGACAGCGAGAGCTTTTGCTGGACAAATTATCTGCTAAAGACAAGGAGAGCTTTAGCTGAACAAATTGTTTGCTTAAGACAAAGCTAGATTTAGCTGAGAAAATAATCTGCTAAAGACAAGGAAAACTTTATATGAGCAAATTATCTGCTGGGGGCAGGGATAGCTTTTACTGAGCAAAGTATTCGCATAAGACAATAAGAGCTTTTGCTGAGCTAATTATCTGCTAAAGACAGCGAGAGCTTTAGTTAGACATATTACCTGTTAAAGACAATGAGAGCCTAAGCTGAACAAATTATCTGCTAAAGACATGGATAGCTTTAGCTGAACAAATTATTTGCTTAATACATGGATAATTTTAGCTGAACAAATTATTTGCTAAAGACATGAATAGCTTTAGCTGAACAAATTATCTGCTAAAGACATGGATAGCTTGAGCTGAACAAATTATCTGCTAAATACATGGATAGCTTTAGCTGAACAAATTATCTGCTAAAGACATGGACAGCTTTAGCTGAACACATTATCTGCTAAAGACATGGATAGCTTTAGCTGAACAAATTATCTGCTAAAGACATGGACAGCTTTAGCTGAACACATTATCTGCTAAAGACATGGACAGCTTTAGCTGAACACTTTATCTGCTAAAGACATGGAAAGCTTTAGCTGAACACATTATCTGCTAAAGACATGGACAGCTTTAGCTGAACACATCTGCTAAAGACATGGATAGCTTGGGCTGAACAAATTATCTGCTAAAGATGATTTATTTTATGGGCATGAATCGCTTATTCCTATTCATCATTAGTATTATTATTATTATTTTATTTTTAATATTATTATGATTATCATTATAAGGTCACCTGAGACTTTGTCTCGAGGGACTTTCTGCGATCGCCTTTTGTCCGTCGTGCATCTGTAAACTGTAGACATTTTCAACTTTTAAAAAGCGTAAGCTCAGTCGTAATAAAAAGTTGTATGCAGCTTTGGTGCTTAAGGATGAATCAGAATTGTGGGTTGCATGGTCCCCATCAAACTGGGGCCTTGGGGTGGGGCCAAAACAGTCAAATTTAAGGTAAATTTTTAGAATCTTCAACTTGATATAGAAAGCACTTGGAAATAAATGGTGAGCATGATAATGGACGTATATGGACCTTTATTGAAAAGTGTAAATAATTTGTCTCTTGGTCTCATGGTTTGGCCCTGGGAGGGGGCCTACTTTACTAAATCTATATAAGAGAAAATGACAAAAAACGTAATTTCTTAAGACTGAATAGACTCATTGGGATGGTTTTTGGTGTGATTCGTTGTTGCTGACATGTCGGGTAATACTTATGTTTTATTGACAAAAGTTGGGAAAAAAAGATTCATATAGCTTCATGCCATCAATGATAATCAGGTGACCTTCAAGAGCCATGGGTCTATTCTTCGTATTATTATTATTGTTTATTATTATCATTATTATACTTTTTATTTTAACAATTATTATCATTATTATAGTTTTATTATTGTTATTATTATTGTCATCATTATCATTATTACCATTATTAGTATTATTATTATACAATTGAAATTTCACACACGATTTCTCAGTTATCTAACCTACTACAGTAACTAAATCAAATTTATTACTCTTGCTTGAATATAATGCAATTTATGACCTTTGCGTGCATGTGTCATCAAGACCATATCTCACCAATCACTCATGATTGAAACTTCACACAAGAATCCACAGTCATTACACCTAAGTCAAATAACTCATGCTTGAATATACTGCGCATTAAGGCCCTTGTTTGGCTTAGCAATTCTGGTTAAAGTTTTGTGTGTAAGAACCATCAATCAAATCTCACCAGTCACTCAATATATTTGATTGAAACTTCACACAAGTCTTCAAAATCATCACATCTACGACAGTGAATAAAATAAATAACTTTTTCTCGAAAATAAGAGCCATTGTTTGACTTAAAAATTCTGGTTAAAGTTTTTGTGTGCAAGTAACATCAAGTCCATATCTGACCAATTACTCAATGTATTTGATTGAAAATTCACACAAGACTTTACAGTAACCAAACCAGCCACAATAACTAATTTAGATAACTCATGCTAGAATATAATACAAATTATTGCCCTTTTTCACTAAGAAATTCTGGTTTAAGTTTTGCGTGCCCGTGTCATAAAGTCCACATCTCACCAACCACTCAATGTATTTGATTGAAAGTTTATGTAAGGTTTAATTTGTAGTTATGAAACCAAAGTTGAAACTCTTGTCAAATTGTTTTGCAGTTACGGATCGTGTTCGACTTAAAAAATTAAGTTTATATCTCAGCAGCCACTGCATGTATAACTACATGTACCTGTACAGGGGTATGACGATATGATAGATATCTATTTCTTTTACAAGGGTTACTTTTAAGAGAATGTAAGGTCATTAGACACTGTGTTTGTTAAAGATACTCATTGCACACACACACACACACACACACACACACACACACACGCTAAAAGTCCGCCTATACACGTATACATGTTTATTCCTCTTTTGCTTCTGTTTGCAACCATTCATTCTCTGTTAACGTTTGTTAGAAGTGCATGTGTATACTGTTTACGTTGGGGTTCTTTGTCTTTGATATATTTATGCTCTTGCGTTTGCCCTCTGTCCGTCATCCGTTTATTTGGGTCCAGTAAAGGGACTTCGGTATTACATAAAAACACTATTACGGAAAAAGGGAATTTTTCATTCTCTCTTCTATTTCAGGAATTGCCTTGAGATCTGGTGCAAAAGTTAGTCATAACATTGGAGGCAGAATCATCTAAACGGGAGTTGATATCCATAAGGGACCAGCAGGTATCCGAAAAGTGATAAAATTTAGAAAAAATTTCAAAACTCTTCCCGAGAACTGATCAGCCAAATTTGTTCACAGTTAGAATAATTGATTGCTTTTGGTAGGGTTTTCAAGATTTTATTTGTAATGGAGGGGTTAGGGTTCATTGGGATCCTGTAATGGAAGGGATTTTGATTCATTAGATAGGACTGCTATGGGAAAATATTGAAACATAGAGCATACGTATTTTAATATAGTTTCAGACAGGTCGGTTTTCTACCTCGTTCTGAACTTATGTTATTATGATCTGGATTTGTTGTTGTTTTTGTTTTTGTTGTAGTTATTGTTTTCGGGGAACAAATGATCGGGATAACTGCAATAATATATATCCCGAAAATAGTGTATATTTGAACTTCATATATTATGTACATCAACATACAGAAATCAAATACATATAAAATGAAATATCAATATTTTATACATATATGTTATAACAGAAATCAAATAGATGTTGTTAAACATAATTCAAATACATATTAACATATGTTGTAAAACAGAATCAATTATCATTAAACATTACTACATGATTTTAATAGCTGGGGAATTACTCGCTTATGTGAGAGATTGTGAAAGGTATGAGGCATAGTGACTTAAATTAATTATAATCTAGTTACTAAATGTAATTCTTAATAGCTTAATAACATAATGATCATAATTGTTCGGTGAACAATATATTTTTTAATCATAGCTCCTTAAGTTAAAATCATTAAATCGAGACAGTTTTAACTCAATATTTTAAACCAGAAGTTTGAGTTATAGTAATTTAATTTAAACAGAATATTTGAAATTAAAACCGTTTGCTTACCTGCAATAATATATATCCCAAAGAAAGTGTATATCTGAACTGCGAAACCAATATATATAATACAGCACTTCAGGATATAATTAATTAATTGTCATTGCAATATTTGATTTTAGTTTGATTGTCATTAAGGAACAAACTAACTAATACACATTTCATGTGCTTCCCTGTAAAATATGTTATAACATTTAAAGATTTATGTTTACATTTCAACAAGTATGGCTAACATGTTATTTAATATTGCAATAATAATTGTTGAAATAATAACTAAAACATTAAAACATAATTTGTACATTTCACAAAATAAAATCTTTGTGAAATAGATAAACGTCTGTTATTTTCGCGTTCGTAAGTTTAATTTTGTCTTACTTACAATAATCATTATAAGTTGTTTTCTACAAAACTAGTAAATTTCAAAATATATTAAATTGATCAAATGACCATTCATTAAGATGAACACTTGAAATGCAGTAATTATAGTTTTACTGCAAAAACTGGGCATTTTAAAGGGACACACGACAATGTTCAAGTTTACCCATGTTTACGTATCCACTCAGTTCTTCACACTAGTAAATGTACGGTCATATCAAACTGTCATTCTCCAAGTATAACTATCAGGAAATTCATATTTGAGAAAAAAATGTCACAAAATTAACGGCATTATAATAGTGAAAATATTTGCTAGAATTCCTGAAAAATAGAATTTGATATTTCCTTGTAATGTTATTTATGTTTGAAAACGTGTGTGCCGATAAAACGGTCGAACATAAAATGTTTGGTCCAATTTTTGTCATAATCGACAATGAATATGCGAGGTATGATGCTTTTCGATCATTTACAAGAGTTATTCCCCTTTATAAAGTTGTAACAAAATGCAAGTTAATGGATATTAAGATATGTGAATTATTTACATGATGCAACTATGTGCGCAACATAGTTGCATCATGTAAATAATTCACATATCTTGAGGATCTCGTGGAAGATTGACGTGTTCAAGTGATTTGTGGCGTTCAATAAAGAGTTAGACCTTATTATTATTATTTTGTTATTATTATTATTTATTATTATTAATTTTATTATAATTATTACTATTATATGATTATTACCATAACTATTATTATAAAATAATTACTTTTATTTTGTAGGTATATAAAATTTAGATATGAAGTGAAAAGTTATCAAATTGTTTTGTGTCAGTCAGTCCCTTTAAGTGAAAATTACTGAACACGAAATAATCACGGGGGAAAAACTTAATGTAATATGCACTTGTCTCTGCAGATATGTTATATTTATATTGTAGTTAATGATTGATAATGGTTTGTTTTGTGGGGTCCTTTTGAATATAAAGTTGATACGGTCACCACTGCCGTATGATGGTCACGATTCAATAAAACAATTTTGCAGGTAACTATTTAGACATGTTTATGCGCACTATGACGAATCTATTGGACATTTACACTAACATAAAGTCATGGCCGGGATCGTGTTCAGGGTTCACTTCTAATAACGAAGCGTCGTCTTTTATTGTCAAACAACACTTCTTTGTCAAATTGGATCACAGAGACAAGGTAAGAGTATTGCTTTGTTTTAATGAAATTATCATTATCATTTTTTTATTTTCTCGCTTATTAATCCAGTATTGTTGAAGATCTTTCTTTATGGCTCTGAGGAAAAAATATTTTCGACATTCTTCTAAATAAATCGCCGGAATCTCTATATCCGATTAAATATGTCTTGACAAGAAAAATCACCAACACTGTCTTGTATACATCCAGCTCAGTATTTAGAAGATACTTATATGTATTATTTTAGCGGGAAGTGAAATGTTTGAAAAGGCAACTTTTAAACTTAATAGATATATAAATAAATTCACCGATATATCCACAAAACATATATTAAATTTATACAATAAAATTATCACTCCTATTTTGAACTACTCATCTGAAAAAATGGGATTTAACAAAGGTGTGAAAGTCGAAAGAACACATCTAAACTTTTGCAAACGACTATTAGAAGTTAAACTCTCAACCCAAAACAATTTTATATATGGTGAAACAGGACGTACTAGTTATATATTCCAAAGATATTTTATTATAATCAAATTTTGGTTAAAAATTATTGCTTCAAACAATATCAAATATATCAAATTAGTATACAACATGATGAAAATAGAAAACGACGTATAGGTTAATAGAATAAACTGGGTCTCACAAGTGAAAAGTATATTATCCACATTTGGATTTTATGAAATCTGGTACGCTCAAAGCGTTGGTGACACAAATAACTTCCTTAGCCTTTTTAAACAGAGATTAAAAGATGTTTTTATACAGAACTGGACTGCAGAACTTAATGACTCAACTAGCACTATTTTACCGTTCAGTAGCATCTTTTGAATTTAAAACTTATCTTGACATTGTAAACATTTCAAAATATCGTGTTGCATTATCAAGACCCCGTCTTTCCTCCCGCAGATTGGAGGTGGAAAGCGGTCGATGGAGAAAACCAATTAGTATACACTTCAATGAAAGACTGTGTAAACAGTGTAATATGCTAGTGGACGAATACAATTTTCTAATCAAATGTGTAAATTTTATCGAACTGAGAAAATTTTTACTTAAAACCATACTATTGGAAAAAAAAAAAAAATTATTTTAAATGTGTGCAATTACTAATTACTGAAAATAAGCTCGAATTGAAAAAGTTAAGTGTTTATGTACTTTAAGCTTTTAAATTAAGATTGCTCATGAATAAGTTTACATTCTTATCTTGAAATCAGTAGACCTACTTGCAACCTGTGATTGTTATATGATTATCGTCAATAGTAAATCGTACAATTCAAAATTACAAGATTTGACGGACGGACGGAAGGACCCAAATTAGTGTATCACACTTTTCTCAAAGCGGGGGTTACATATAGTAAGATGAGTTCGCTTTGGAATGTATCTGAGCTGTGTTGAATATGGCAAGTTGCCCGTACATTTTGACACGGCGATTTAATTATCACGCCAAAGTTTCACTAAACAGAGTTTCCTAAAATAAACTACATGTGTTTGAAATGCTATAACTTTATGTACGTTGATCTGTTTGCATGTATACTTGACAAGTTTTTTCGGTTTCAATTCTGTTCTGTCAATGAGATCAATTAAACATTAGAGAAATTTAGATTTCTGAGTTATTCGATTCTCACGGTTGATTCAAGTGGGAAAGTTATCATGGACTTTTACAGATGGATGTAGTCGAGTATCAATGATCCCAGGAAAGAGTGGTCATGTTAATGGCAAACAATGACGATAAATATTCAAACAAAGAAAACAAACCATTTCAATACACTGTTCAAAGTATTACGCATTCATAACAACTACTAATAACATAGTTGCCATGGTACAATATACACATATTTTATTTCTCTCTGTCCATGCATGAACGCATGAGATAATACAAATATTATTTCGTGCAAGGCTGCAATAAATATGATGCTGACAAATAGAAGTTAATAAAGTCTTTATTTAACGAGAGTACTCATTTGAACAAGTCAATCTGCCATGAGGTCTTCATACATATATATTCATTATTTACAACAATGTTCTAAAATATATAAGTCCTATCGTTTTCACGTTATAGTTTATATATGTCAGACTTAATACCTCATGTATTGTTGATGTATGATATATTGCCTGTTTTCCTATTATATTTATAACATATCTATCATAACTACTCTCTATACTGACAATATTGGATACTCAGGGAATATTTTACTAATATTTTGTCAGGATTTTGTACGTCATAGTTAACCTATATATATAATAGAGTATTTACGAATTTTGTATATAATTTCTTTCTTGATTATCCTAATGGACTGGGTGCAAAATAATTTTGTCAATTGTATATATGTATAACTTTATGAATGTATGCACATGTCACAATAATAAACAGTATCTTATCTTATCTATAAACAATGAAGTAAAATGAGGCTTCACAGCATTATGAAAGACTAATTGCTATTTTTCTACAATTATACATTCAAAATTAAATCACAACTAAACATAATATCATCAGTTATTTTGAATATAAAAATGGTAGAATTATTGATTATATTTCTATTTAAGATATTTTTGAAAAAAAATATTACAGAATTCAAGTACTCTCAACATTTAACATCATAAAATATGATTCAGATTTATCATTCAAACTATTAAAAACGAAAATACACAATATCACACTATCAAAAACGAAAAATAAATAAGTACGCGCCATCATACAATCATTAATGCAGTTGAATGCAGTCTTACGCCATTTTCAACACCAGTTATATGAGGCATCCAGTTGTATTGGCGGAGGCAGACCGCGGAATGAATCTGAGTAAAACCATCGCACTTTCTCACATAAAGGACTAGGTTTGGCCCGAACCCACGACCACGGCGGTGAGGGGTTATTTGTCTTTAAAAAGTCGCCTTGGTCCACTCGGCCAAGGTTGGATAATCATTCAGCGTTTCTTCAGTATTAACGTGTTACCGGTGTTTTTACTTATAACATAAATTGATCATTCACCATGACAATGTCAGTACATTGTGTAATGTTCTTTAAGTGGACTTATGAACACCCTATTTTATTTACGCTCTCTTCGTTTAAGCTCCACATTTAAGATGGATGTTGGAGTTTTCATTCTGGTAGTCATAACGACAATGGTCATGCCGTCGGAAGCCCTAGGTAAATATTAAAACAGGATTTATATGGACTTTGGATATAATATGCTTTAAGTTATATTTCACTTTAAAATGTGTCAATCTCACGTTAAGCGTCATACTTTAAAACAGTTTAATCCATGAAGGACATACAGATTCTTGGTAAATCAGCGCCGAATGTCTGTCGAATGTTTTAAAGAACATTTCGCTTTTGTATAAATCATCTTTTGTATTTATTACTCTTTTACGTTGCCTATATTGACAGCTTGTTTTATTGCGTGTTAATGGTTGATTGTTTTGGCGATGTTTTCTAGTTAAGTTGAGTGTTGGCATGCAAAGGATAAACACTGAACGTGGAAACATTGTGGTATTTCGGTGTTCGGCAGGTCAAAACGAGATGTTCTTTCTGGATCACGTGATAACATGGAGCAAAATAGGACGCGACGGGCGCGAGCAGTTTCTGTCAATCAACTGGGATCTCGTGCAATACGCACGAAATGCAGGCTACGAAGTGGCATCACAGACATTCCACGAGACATCTTTGGCAAACCCAATCGCAGCTCAAAAACTTTTTTTTGTCTTAAGCAAGGGCGGTAAGTTTAAATAAAGTAAATATTTCAGATAGTTGCCCTTTAGACAGTTACTTTTTATAATGTATATTGTCTATGCTGATATAATTAAAGTAGCAAAGTTGCCACATGTTGCAGGGGACTATAATTTGATTTACGAATAACATAGAGAATTATTGAAAAAATTGAAAATGAACATATCATTTGTATAGTGGAAGTGAGTTTATTTTATATTCCCCTGAAATCAGGTTGTACATGTCATGAGTAGTTTCGAGTCCCGCTTGCTACATAAATTTGTGGAAAAAGGTGCCAGTTACTTGCTAAAGGACGGCGGTTTTACTCGTATTCACTCTAGAGTCGTCCTCCACCAATAAAACCGAATATGCCATATATAACCAGAAATGTGTTGAAAATGGCGTTAAACCATATTAAAAACAAATCAAAAACAAACAAAAAACATTGAAATTACCATTAATTAGTTCACTTTTAAAAAAAGTGAACATATTCATTGACAAACCTCTATAATTCCTCAACAAGCGAAAGATACGTGAATTACTCTCAAAATGATGATTATTGCCGATGTAAGGACCCTCAACTGTGTAAATGGTCACAGACGTGAATTAATGTTGCCACATGTTAAAACTCTCCAAAAATATGAAATCTAAAATTGTAAAAATGACTATGATTGTAAATATCATTTAAAACGTCACTTTTGGCCGCATAATTATATAGTAAGGTATTCTTACAAATGTGAATTCGATTTTCCTTCTAGAAATAAGAAACTAGATATTGGTTCAAGATGTTTTCTGTATATTTAGTATGTTGAAATGGCCAATCAAACTTGAACATGTATTTATCTCTTTTGTATCTCAGCTGTATCGCACGAAAATACATTCTAACGTATTCTATCAATATATGTTTGACATTGTGTATTTGGACGTGGTCATACGGTGACATTATATATAAATATACAAATATTCAGTATTAAAGTTTGTATGTAAAAACTTTTTTTTTTCATTCAGGTCGCACATTATCAGAGCTGCTCCGTGGGTGTGTTGGTGGGGTGGCAACACTCGCCATCGACCAGATAACTTGTTTATTCATTAACTATTTTTGGACCATATATTTCTTTCTTTATCAAAAGCGGCCAGCTCTATATGTTCTTTTGCTGTTACGCTTGGCGTTTTGTTTTCTACTCCAAAAGAAGTTTTGGCTCCAACCAAAGGAAATAATGTCCGGCTATGAAATGAGCCAAACGGTCTTCCAAATAAACTTCGTTAGTTAATACTGAATTATTTGATAACGACCATTAGCTGCTGAAGAAATTATCTAATAGACTTGAAAAAATTAAAAGTTGAAAAACAGTTGAAATAAATATAAGTGACTGTTTTTAGTAACAGTGACTTAAAACAGCTTTTATGTGGCTTTTTTTCTTTTGTGTTAGCCACACATGAAGTAAGCTGGGCGCAACGAAGCCACTTAAATACCCATTCGCCCGTCTGTCTGCCCATCCTCCCGTCCAAATATACATTCGTACCATACTTACATATTTAATTATACATTATTTCATATACAAATATATCTTTTGGCCTCAACTCCTCCTACAGTTTTCATCGTATTCTAATCAAACTTGCTGTACATCATCATCATTATCTGACCAAACGCATATCGTCAGGGTTTATCGGCCATATTATCATTTAACGAGTTATGCTTCCTTTTTCGGACTTAACATATATCATATACAAATGTACCTCGTAAAATTATTTCATATTTTGCGACAATTATTCACATTTGGGGTACATCGATGTAATACTTAGATAAATTTAGTCGTTAATTAGTGGTTGTTTTTTGTAATTTATCTAGGGAACCGAGAATGTAACGATACAATTTTTAACTGTTATACTTTGCAACTTTTGAATGTTTCAATTTTATTGGAACCATATGGGACGTAATTTCTTTGGGATGGTAGTGCAGTGGATAAAATGTTAGCCGCTCACCCTAAAGTCGTGGGTTCGAATTTATGGTCGACCCGACAGTCTCTCACAAAAAACACCAACACTGAATCTTACCCAGAAAATGGACTTATAGTTGCTTTAAGTGAGTTTTTTTACGTAATCAAGTTGAAATAATGTGGTATAAACTAAAATGTCTGCGTGTATTTAATATTGTTAATATTTGGTGTGTATATGGTGTTGCATTTACTTCAGTATTGAGCCCAGAAGACCACGGTGAATATTTTTGTCGTCTTTATGACTTCGACAGGAATCTCATGGGAGAAGAATCTTTACCGGTTGTTGTTTATGGTGAGTGTCGTCTGCATAAGAAATTAAAGACGCGCTTGTGTCATAAAGGAT
The DNA here is from genome assembly GCA_029582155.1 of Panopea generosa. Taxonomy (NCBI): domain Eukaryota; kingdom Metazoa; phylum Mollusca; class Bivalvia; order Adapedonta; family Hiatellidae; genus Panopea; species Panopea generosa. The sequence goes on along the minus strand of CM055909.1, from coordinate 27,177,562 downwards.
CAAAACTCTTCATAGAACTACAGAAATTAGTCATGCACCAGACGTACGAAAAGTGGTAAAGTTTGACCTCGGTCAAGAGTGATATGGTAGTTAAAGCCGATATAGGTCTGTTTGTTATTAGTCTTTCCGTATTCAAATACTGCAGCTCTTCAGTTTGAGAGATAATTATTGTTAGGGCTAATTTCATTATATTTCTTACACATGCAGGTTCATTTCATGTTTATAAATTTGTTCCTAAATATGACTCAGTGGGATGTTTACTATTTAAAAAACCTGGCACAACCCCGACCCCGGCACCCCGACCACCACCCCGCCTCTAAACTCCGATATTTCATTATATATTAAATTCTCTATATTTCTACTGGAAACATGTGTGCCCGGTCAGAATTTGTGTTGCGCCCCCTAAGTGCGCCTCCCTAAACTGAAATCCTGGATTTCCCATGTGACTGATGACCTTACTTAAGCTTGAAATGCAAATAACTTCATAACTTCATAATCCGTAAAGTGTTCCATTACCCAAAATCAGACATTTTCACAGTAATTATCAATGTAAACACTAACTCTTTGTTTTGTATTTTACAGATAGTGGCATTGCGCTGTCACCATACAAAGTTGAAGGTCGTCATGGTAAAGATTTTGCCATTAATTGCATGTATAACAACACTGTCCAACCTGATGATGTTATGGTTCTCACCCACGTGACCAACGACGGGGTTTCTACGAGAATTGCCGAGAATGGACTGTTGCTGAATACGAACGTTCCAAAACAAAAACCTTCCCCGAAATTTTCGACGAAGATACCGGAACGAAAACCATCAAAAACTTCTCTTAAGAAGAAGATTTCAAAACGATCTGCTAAGCAGAAACTGGCCAACAAACTATTGGAGCAACCCCTTGCTAAAAAGTTTGATTTGGTGACGTATACTAGTGGGGATGGATCAAAACATAACGTGCTTACAATTAAAGGTAAAAGGTATAAAGGTCCTAATTTCATTAATGCGTTTAAATCTGTATTATTGAGGAGGTACCTTTTTCACTGCTATAAAATCACGATATGAAATGAAAGAGTTATTACCAGAGCTGTATAACAATATAACAAAGGCCTTTGATATAGACATTTGGTAAACACTACACATGTTCATTTTTCTTACATAACTGTAACCAAGGCAACATAAATTTGCCCTTTGATTGTTACTAATTTAAAACAAAAATACAGTACCACAAAATATGTTTTATTTCTTACTTTATATCTGAAGAAAGATGATTAAGCATACTGTAAGGCCTATATATAACAATTTATACAGTATTTAAACACAATAGTTCATTGTAATTTTTATTGTAAACTATTCTCTGAAAGTTTTAAAGTTGGACAATCGGAAAGAAAATGGATTGGATCCCTCCAACTGTTTATTTAACAGGCGTTTCACTAACATTGTCTTAAGTTTTGCTTAAAACTTAACTATGTTTTGAACGGTTATTATTTTTTTTGTGTAATAAATGTCACTGAAACTATATGCAGTTGTACTGTAACCAGTCTAAAATCACGATCACCTAGACGCTTGTCTTTGATTTAAGTTTGTATGTATTCTAATATATACTTAAATGTGTAAGTGAAACAGAAGCCAGGTCTAGGGAATTCTAAAAACGTCAAATTGTTTGCCAATCGACAGATATTTTGTCTAATGACAAATTCTATGATCTTTTGTCGGACAAATTTCAAATAAAATATTAAGATTGTTTTCTTTTAAGAAGTTTCGGTGTCAATTGTCAACATTTATAATGGTTTGCAGTGGTCAAGGCTAACACAAACAGTGCAAACAGAAGTTAAAATAGCAAAATTTTTATTTATTTTTTTTTTTGTAAAATAACCGAAATATAAAGATGTATTAAATATTTGGAACAGTGTGACGATTTAGTTCGATTTTAACAAGGAACTACTTTTAAAGCGCATCAATTGCTGATAGTCGTCGTTTGGCTAAACAGTTAGTTCAGTTTGAACCCTAGTCGTTCCAATAAATTGGTTCAGCTAGCCAATTTTGATTAAAAAATTATAAGTGCGTCAGAATGGGGTTAAGTATAATTGAGAAATTTGCGAATATGAGGTCTTTTATGATGGCAAATATGTTTTTCTGTGACCAGTCAAAACTTTAAGAAATTAAGAATTACCAATGACTTTATCTCTTACTATATAAATCCTTGGTAGAAAACATAAGTGAAACAGAAGTCAGGTCCTAACGTTGAGACCACCGTAACTGTACAATCATGACTTTGTGTTTGTTTCCAGGTCCCACGAAGTCCGATGAAGGTTACATTGTCTGCGAAATGAGAAACAAAACCAATGTAGTGGCGTCAACAAACGCCACCATCTCAATCGACAGTAAGTACAGTATCCGACAGCTTGCAGTGACCGATTGTGCAATTGAACTTTGCGATGCTTAAAATAAATTTTACACAATGAAATGGAATCTATGACAGCTATACTCAGTTGTCAATAAAAATGTAAATACTTGTCATATTTATTTTATTACTGCTTTCAGCCCCCAAATTGATTGTCTCGCCATTGTATTTCCTGCAAATACCAAGTGATTCCATTGCGAGATTCCAGTGTCAGTGTGACGTCAACAACACCGAGGCATGTTTAACCAATCAACTGGCCTGGTCATTTGTTAACAAACATACAAAAGTTATGACGCACATATACAATGGAGGTCAGGTGGTCGGCAATTCATCTCTGTATGACGTCATGCCTTTCGCAAATGGTTCATCGGTAAATCTGACAATAAAAGGTGAGTTCGACTGTCAATGGCGGCCTGTTTAGTTTACACATATGTGTCCTCGAGGAAATAGACTTAAGTTGTATATGGTATAAGTAACATCGTTGTTCGTTATGATAAAGTCGTACTACGGCGTGAAATAACCTAGATGTTGATTTTATATATCGTCACACAATCGACTGGTCTAAATATCACTCACAGTTTCAAGTTTTTTTATCAACTTGATTTGTTCAATACAGTTGCATTGATAATTTTGCTGACCGCCCCTTACCAATGAGTGAGGTCGATCATGTCTTCACTAGCATGTGGTCATTTATAATTTCACAGTAATATATTAAGAGATTACTTAGAGAAATTGAGATTTTAAGTTGAGGGAAATCATGTTAACCACCTCAATCTGATATTTTTCCGGCTCCAAAAAAGGCTCAATTTCCCTAAATAATTACTTGAACACATCACACATTAAAGGACTACACAATTTTGAAATTTGAACATTTTTTTTAAACATGTTATAGACATAGCGTCAAACATATCTTAAGCAGGCAGTCAAATGAAGGAGCAAATGTGACCTTTTAATAAAGATTGTTGCTTAATACAGATTATTTAACTCTGAAAGCAAAGGAGTTGGAAATAGATGATATTGTTGCTTTTGGATATTCGCATTTCGATAATCAACAAGACTCTAATCTTAATCTTCCCAACCTCTAATATTGAAGAGCTGCGGTCTTGAATAAGACAAGACACGAATATCAAACTTCTAACTGCTAAAATAACTTTGTTATGAACACAGGAATCGGATATTTTACTCCTAACAGTCAACATCAATTTAAAGTAAAGCGTTAAAAACGTAACCTAAAAGCGCACGCCAGACGAGCGTTGTAGCATGTTTAAAGCTTGCTTTGTGGTTTTGTTTGATATGGACAGAGCACATGTATCTGGTTCCTATGTTATCATTTACCGGAAGTGATGTGTATCACACTTTTCGTTAGGCTGAAGTCCTTTCCGCAAATTTGCGGACTCGATTGGTTTGAGGTGTCAACCCACCATTGGTTTTTGTTCTTTATTCTATAGTAAATAATAAAAGTTTGAAGGCTTGTCATTCATAGAGGATCCCAAATGAAAGAAGTGAAACCTACATTTTACTGTTTGTCAACCTCTGCACTATCAAAATATGATGCGAAAAGTAGGGGTCATGTGTCATATAAGAGATTTTTTTTCTGCTCAGTGTGTACACTGGTGACAAAGTGAAAGAAGACTTCCGAATCATGTATTCATACCCCAATTTCCAACCATCAATTTATTTTTCTAAATTAACAATTCAAACATGACAATGCTATCAAAATGTTCAAAATACATCAATAATGCCATTCAAATAAAAAAAATGAGCATTAAAATAAGAAAAATGCATTTTTAAAGAAGAAGAAATGAGGATTATTTAAAAACCACCATTATGCGACTACCCCACGGAAGCACTTCCTTTTTGCAATGGTGGTACTATGCCTTGAACACTTTTTACAATTATCACTTAAAAATGCATGCTGCAGTCATGTTTGCATTCGCGCGGACCACAATGACTCAGGAATAACTGAATAAGAGATAATTGTAAAAAAAAACAACCTTTCACGATGGTCACATTTATATGTTCTCTAATGCAGGAGTTCGAGATAACGAAACTGAGGGTGATTACATTTGTTTTCTGTTTGAGAAGAACTCTACAAAAGAAATCGCACACGCCTCTATACCTGTCAGCGTCAACCGTAAGTTCTTATTTATATGCACATTAAAGCTACGAAATTTGCTAAAAAAATCGGGCTATGTCACATGACATCTACCTAAAACCTACACATATTTCTGAGTAGAGTGTACGATTTTTTTTATGTTTAAAGTATTTAAGATAGGTTTTAAGCGTTCATTTCAATGTTTTGATCGATATAAGATCGAACACACAATCTCTGTAAATTAAGACTTCTTTAAAGATTAGAATAAAATAAAGACAAGTGAGATCCTATTAATCTGTCGTATAATACAAGGTGTGCTAATACACACGCATTTTAAAATAATGTTTATTTTAATTTTGAATCAATATGTATTTATGGATAAAAGTAATTTTGCAAATAAAATTGCCATTTCAAAATAATTATATGGACTGTATTTCACAATAATTTCATACGAACAAATTGTGACAGCCAGAAATGATTCATTTGCGCAGATTGGCAAACTTTATACATGATGTTTAGCTAGCCTTGTAAATAGTTTTCTTTTAACAGATTGCAAAAATATTGCACAAATAAAACACTCCAAGGTGTCACAATCTGTTCGTACGAAAGTCGTAAGACTTACGAAGGCTATTGAAACATGCCCCTGATTCCTTGAAATACAGATATGACTGCCGGTCTGTTGACATATATAGTTGTACATGATAATTCATACCGGTTTAAGGGTAGTTAATATTCACGTAAACAAGAATTCTTTTACACTGAACGCTTCTTGCAAATCCTTCTTCAATGATGGTAAGTTGAACACCAGTAACAGCTCAGAATCGAACGTAGCTTTCATCATACTTTATGTTTGTACCTTTTTGGTGATTTATCTGAGACAAGCTCTCCGCAGCCAGTTATCAGCTGATGTTTGTCAGCTGACTTGCATACCTCAAATAAAAATATATTCGTGGAGCGCGTGTCCAGTGGTGGAACTTCGAACCGATTATTGGGGCTGTGTGTTTGATACTCCACCGCGGCTATGTCTGGTGTCCTTAATTAAGCAAGGTATTTTTATCCACATAGGCTTAATTCTGGTTCTACCCATGAAGGTTTTGAACGTGATGTGTCTAAGTTGTAAGACTTGTTTCACAATCGAAGTAAAATAAATAAGTTTAAATAAATGCATGACTATCAAGGTTAAAAAACTTAAGTAACAGTTAACACGTGATCAGAAACACAATAACTACCCATAATGATGGATGTCGATGTACCTTAATATATTTGTATCTGTGTATTGTTACTGACAGCCGTCTCCCTGGGAGCGTTGCTAATGATGCACAACCTTCCTGCCAGTTTGCAACTGCTGTGTACACTGAGCGGAGGAAACCACTATTGGAACACGCACTACCTCGAGACCCACCGCCTGGTGTGGCTCTATACCAGAAACGGACAAACAACGAGGCTGGCTTCAAATAAACACCTCGGCAAAAGTGTGGATAAGAAGAAATATAGATTGAAGTTCGATTTATTAAGATACTTTTCTATATTAGATATCGTAGGTTAGTGATAACTTTTTATTTCTTAATGAAATACACTGAGTTTTCCTTAGGAACAATGAATGAATGAATGAATGAATGAATGAATGAATGAATGAATGAATGAATGAATGAATGAATGAATGAATGGATGGATGGATGGATGGATGGATGGATGGATGGATGAATGAATGAATGAATGAATGAATGAATGAATGAATGAATGAATGAATGAATGAATGAATTAATTAATTAACCACTTGAGCTACGCATGTGAATTGCGATGTCTCACTTTCGTATCGAATGTCCAAACAAGACATCGCTTACTTATACTAAGACGTACCTTAGTTTCGATATTATTATAGAAAAATAAAACAAAAAAGCATTCAAATGTTTCACGTAATATGTCAAAATAAAATAACACGATTAATTGTATACATTTCTATACGAGACCAATTAAATTCAGTTATGTAAAAAAACTCAAACTCAATCGTACTTATCAATGCTTTAGTTAAAAGGGAGGAAACCTAAAGTAGAATGGATATATTATTTCGAATTCATATTGCCTCCCTTTTACTCCAATTATTCGATTTAATGAACATTATAGGATAGACACTTTGTCTTTGTAACAAACTCGAATTAAATAATAAAATGTATGATGCGAATGCGAATCAATATCTCAATTTCCGTCTTTATTAAGTAACACTTTATCATGATTACAATGTGATTCCTAGTATTTTTTACACATTTAAGACATTGCAAGAGAGAAAAAACACATTAAGTTATAAAGTGTTAATATGTTCACGATGCACATAATAATGAAAATAAAAATACTTTGTTATCAGCGCCAACAACAGCCGATCATGGAAACTACACGTGTCAGTTGCTAAGCAACCGAAACAACAGAGTGATACAACAGCAAACTCTTCACATGTATGGGAAAGGAGGCAAGTAAAACAGATCTGTTTATATTTGTTGGATGAGAAAATTGGGCCAATGGTTAAAACAATTAGTTTGTAAACTTGAGCTGTGTTAAGCTCTTTAGTACATCTGAGCACAACGCATGGTGAACTGGGTCCGTCTGTACGTCTGCTGTCTGTATTGAATATGATTTCATTGTAAAATATTTAGACACTTTTTCAATTATACCATTTTATTGTTAATATGATCCCGTGTTATGTATGTATTTATCTTCAAATTTGTAAAATATATATCTGTGAGTAGACCCATGGTAAATAAGCAATAGTATCTGAGATACTTTCGGCGTTTTTGTATGTTCAGTATACAGTCAAACCTGTGTAAGCGGTCACCTTCATTAAGTAGTCACCTGTCTTAAACAACCATATTTTCTATTTCTTATTTCTATGCGTAAATTAACATGTATTAAACAACAAGCTGTATTAAAAGGACATTTGACTGGCTGCTTAAGACAGGTTTGACTATAGTTTAAAGGACATGGTATACAATACCCAGTGATGGTTATTGCATTTTATATTCCAGATAAACGGACCACTATCTTTGCTGGTTCCCAGGGTTATGCAGCATAACAGAAGGATATTCGGTTGATTTATCGTTAGCGATGTAAAATATACATATAAAGTATAAAATGTTATATTAAATGCAATCGTATTGTATGTTGAGTTATTTCGTTGCATGCTGCTAGTCTAAACATATTGTATTCATAAATAATATATATTTACATTTAAAATTCGATCATAGCGTTCGCCTCGCACGCTTGGGTCGTGGGTTCGATCCCCTGCCGGTTCATACTAAACATTTGGAAAATGATACTAGAAGTTTTCTCGCTTGACGCTCAGCATTTAGAAGATATCTGGTCTGGGCGATTCGATGTCAGTATAATGTGACTTGATGGAGTATCGTGCCATGTGTTTGTGACATGATACCCAATTGATACTTTCAAGTATACACTATCGCGATATGACTGGAAAAAATGAAAGTTGATAGATTTTTCATGAAATGTGATAAATTGACTTGACTACGTTTATGACGATAATAAAATGTATTAATACCTACATAAATAGTTTATGTTATGAACTCAGATAAAGTTATCAATGACCAAATCATTCATCAATTTTCTTTAAAGAGACCATTCTATTAAAAGACCTTTTAATTTGTCCCTTGAGTGGTATTCCAACAAATGAATAAGTGCACAATGTCGATTGTACATGCCAAAAGTAAATTTAATATAACCTTCGTTCATATAGGTATTAATAACATTTTATACTCAATCCGTCTTTGCTTATAATGTCAAGCAATGCGTACTTTGTTGAAACGAAAACCAACATAACACATACACTTGACAATCTGGGCTGAAAAATCATATCAAAAATGTGATTTGCTATTTTCTGAATAACATTAATTTTGTTTACGTATGAAACATCATATAAAACACTGAACATTTAGAATTATTAAAATGTTACGACCTTACTAAATACATATACGTAGAATTATTAATGGCATTTTATGCAAGTATCTAAATTGCAAATAAAATCTTAGAAAATTCAATTCTTTGCTTATCCGTAAGGTTCAATGCAGGATATCCTAAGATCGTTTTACGTCTCGTTACAGTTGCGCCCCCTTTTTCTCACGGTAACATGATTCTCACGCTTATAAAAATGTCCTACATGTATATAATTTGGTTTGGAATATTTTCAAAATTGTTCATAGTGTTTGTGATGTCTTGCTGCAGATGGGTAGAGCAAAAGCTGGCATAGCATTTACTGCAATAAGGCGTCACTGGTGTTAAAACAATGACTTAAATAGGATTTTAACAAATGTATGTTTTAATGAGCATTTCTAGAAAATCTTAGGGCGTCACTGCACCGTCTTTTGAAAAAAGCTGACCAACCTACTGGTTATTCTGCATTTTTATGTAGGGATGCACTCCTGCTATGAAAAAAATACTCCTGTGCGGGATATTTTTACGGTGAAAACCCTATAGCGTATTCTAAATAGAACAAAAAACAAAATACAACTGCGAAGTGAGACCTGAATTTAATAGTTTGTTTATCATGACTGAGTTCGCATTTCGAGGAAAGTTTTTGTTTTTTAATTGATATTGGTACTATGTATTGCATTAACAGTGAAGAATAATTTAAAGAATATTTCAAGCATAGTGACCACTCATTTACCACTCAGTGGGATTGAAACTTTGCAGACGACACCAAAAAAATATCAAAATATATTTTGAAAAATAAAATAATTACTTTCTATTGCACATTCTAAATATATATGGCATCCACTGTGACCCGACATATCGCGACAAAGGTGAAAAAAAGAAGAAAAATAAAAAGTTACAAAAATAAAGTACATTAAAAAACAACTCTCTCTCTCTTTCAACGTAATATGAAAGCTGCCAACCGGGTATAATTAATTTCAACATTTATACAGTACGATTTTCAGTACGATTGTGAAGTAAGTTCGAAGTCCAAAACTGGTAGACCTATTGAATGCAAATCTGGAAAGACTTTCTGGTTGAGATTTGGATGGCCAACATCATATAGTCTAGTGTCAATATATATTGTATATCTATATCCCTATATATAGTATAATGAAAATATAAGGATATAGATATAAAATGTATATTGACACTTACCTATACAGTCAACATAGACTACAGCAAGACACTCATGCAGCTGTCAACTACAATGCAATAGTTTACTAGCATATGAGACAGTCTTTTATTTTTATCATGAATAACATTATTGTTCATAAAGGAACCATTTGAATATAATAAAAAGTGAATCAGGACAAAATAACAATACTGGATAATCCATTGAAATGAAGAAGTTAATACGAATTACCTCCCTTATATGATACAGTCGGCTGAAATGTACATGCTGAGTGACAGGCTGACGTCATGGGAATGTTCGTCTGCAAAGTTTTACACTCAGTCGCACACTTTTCATAAACCAGTCGCCAGAATGTCAATTTTAAACAGCGTAAAGTAAGAATATTCAAGGTAAACTTTTATTTTTATTTGATATAATATGTATTATAATTGTTTTAACACTTTTATAATGAAATTAAATGTATTAATAGAAGAAAATCGCCTAGTCAATATAGAACAGTCATGCCTGACCTCAGAGAATATCCAGACGACACCTAGTTTTACATCACAGTTGTAATAGTTTCGTACATTCTTTTTACATTTATAACGATCATAAATGGCGCAAAATCACATATTTAACGCTTCCCACACCTTATTCCAAGACTAACCTCAATTTAGAGGGGTAATGCGTCCCACTTTTTTGTCCAGACCGCACCATCGAAGCGCATTAAATGATTAGGGTCAAACTTGCGACAGAGTATCAAGTACAGCGTCGGACCCTGGATTTCAATTTATAGTGAGCGTACTTAGGGGGCAACATAAAATCTGAACAAGAACTCATGTTTTTCATTACAAACATGGTTGATTTTAATAAAAAATGGGCGTAAAGGGGGTGGGGTGTAGGTGCAGCTTTTGTTAAAGAACAAAACCGCATTTGTTCTAGTCGTGCATTTCGTCGTCGCGTTCCAGCCCATTGATTGTTTTTGCCAATTCATGGCTCTTTGATTATTTTAAATGATTAATGCTGTCTGAATACTCCTTATTTATACTACACACAAACACAGAGGACATTAAGAAAAAGTACCATAACTCTACATTGCCTCATTTTTCAATTATCCTCATTTAGTACGTTTAGTATACTTGTCATAAAGATTATTTGGTAAAAGTATTTGGTTTATATTTTACAAAATGATAGAGACATCGAGTGGAAGTGCTTTGTCTAAAGTCTATAACCCTACCTTGCCCATTTTGTATTATCTCCCTTTATTTTATAACTCTTTACATAAATTAAACCCTTTGATATCATATTTTGTTATACTAGTCCGGAACATAACTTAAAATGTGTTCTAGGGATTTAGTTGATATTTCACACAATGATAGAGGACATTAATATGAAGTGCTGTGTGCTGGAAGCATATCTCTTTCTTCTGTCTTCGCCGAATTATTCCCCTTTGTTATTTTCCTTTGTTTGGAGCATACATTGAAAGGTTTTGAAGTGAATGCGTTGAAACTGCTACATTGCTAGAGTGTAATGACAGGAAGTGGACAGTACAAAAGTTTGCTTCGGTGGGCGGTTTGGCCACGTCAACATGGGTCTTGTTAAATAAAGTGTTTATTTCAGATCTCACCTATAACTGTGTGTATGTAAAGTGATTATATATTGTAAAAAAATCATTTTTAAATGCAAATTTTATATTAATATTTCTGAGGCAAAAAAAAACGATCTAAATATATTAAAGATAGGTTAGACCTCTTAAAAAATATATTAAATATAAGTTGAACTAGTTTATTGTAAAATAAAGCACAGTTTACGTACTTTACATGACTGACGATCAGTTTGAGGTTCCTGTTAACCATTGATATATGGCCAATACAATCGTACAATTTGTATAGTTGTATTATTATAAACATGTAAGTGTTATATGCCAATGTAATCGTATACATCCCGTCAAAGTAATTCACAATGTAAAAAACGGAAAACAAGCATGTTTAAAAAATATACTGCTGGAAGAAGTTGATGAATCAGGGGACTGTTAGGGAGGAATCTAAAGATAATTAAATTGTGTTAATTTCCGTTAAAAAACATTTAAGTAACTAGTTGAAAACCTGTTTAATGTGGTGCCTTTTTCATTTTTTAAATACTTCAAGTAAATATGGAAATATTTATTAAAAATAAAAACGCATTATAGTTAAACAGTGATTTCAAAAATACATGAAGGCAGTAAGGAGCTACTTTCAAAATAATTTGGTATGGTGTCCTATAACTGTCTTTTCATAAAATTTGAGGTTATGAATAGAATTTAATATGCCCCATATCATTTTAACGTGTAGTAAAGTCGTTATATTAACTGTAAATAAAAGCGATTTTATTTATAAGTTCAATTGTAAAACAAATTTTATGGTTCGAGATACCGTTGAAATAATTGTGATTTTTTTAAATGCAAATTTCCAGCAGTGATGTCTAAACAAAAGTTCGGAATATTTTTCAAGTTGGCAGCTTCTTTCAATGTAACAGACTTATTATATAAAATGTTTTTAATTTCAATAAGTCGAACATCTCCATTATGACAGACAACTTATGTTGTGGTGATACCACAAGTCCCATATCATCAATTTATTTTACAGTATCTTTTTTAATGTTAAGATATTCATACTTCGTTGTGTTTGCCAGGCCCGATTAGCTCAATCGGTTGCGCGTCTGCCTATCAATCCAGGGGTCGTGAATTCGAATACCCCGCCCGGAAACAGTCTCCGTGATGATTGATATATGACATTGTGTCTCATTATCATTCGTCTCTCACCACTGATTCAAGTGGGAAAGTTATCAGTTACGGAGTTACGAAGACGGTACTCAAGTACTGGTTAATCACAGGAAACAGTGGTTAGGTTAACTGATCGTCTGTTAGCCCTCGATGGCAAAAAATGACGCTAAATTTTCAATCGATTCAATCATACTTTGTTTTTGATTCATTCTTAAGGCCAATATCAGTTGCTTTATTTCCTGCAAAATTACTGTATAAAATGGAAATAGCTATGGGTTTTATCTGCAATGCTGGATTTCTTTTAAATATTTTGCCGAATTTGGAGGAGATTAGTCTTTTTTTTCGTTCCTCTTTCCACTTTGGAGAGCCCGGCTGCTTTCTTGTAGATTCTTAAATTTGTGTTATATCTTCAGGTGGAATATTCACTTGTGATTAAAAAATACTTTTTTTCTCTTTCTAAAACATCTGGCGTAACGTTTCCGGGCCATATTCTTTTCTTACCTTTTTACCTGTACCTTGTCGTATACGCTTCAGTTTCTTGGCCCATCGTTTCTCCTTGACATTTGGCGTAGCTTTACTTTTATCATTTATGTGTAAATGCCATTCCTTCTTTTTTTAATGTTCTTTAAAAATCTGGCCAGGTTCAGTTTTTGTGCACTTTTACCAAACGTATGGGATCCATTTTGGTCCAAGATTACTCCTTAAAGCACCAGCATAGCATCTGGTGTTCCATGGAAAACGATAACAGTGATTGAATACTTTACCTCCGTCAAACCGTCATTCAGCAATTCTGTTTAATAGAGGAGTAACATATTTTATAATGGCACTTCTATTTTCATTTAGTGTCAGCCTAGATGACTTCCTTGAATCCTCTTGATCAACAATTTAGACACCATCTGTCCAGTATTTAGACTGATCCATGAAAAAGTCTCCACAATTTTGTTTATCATCTTCATGTATTTCATTCAGTATTTCGTCCTGATTACATTCTTGTTTTGCTTTACAGAAATCCTCACTACAATTTTCATGTTCACCGAATACATGAAAAACACTGTTTCTAATACCAGAAGATAATTTTTTTATTGCATTTTGTTGATCAGGCATCTGAGACCTCATTCTAATGGCACATCTCACAGCACTAACAGTCCTAATTCTAACTGCTTGATTTAAATTTCCTTTTCCTTTCAAAGAAGGATTTTCTACTACTAATTTTTAAAAATTTCCTTTTAAATATTTGCAAATGTGGTTGGCACATTCCATTCACATTTCTACCCCAAAACCGAATTCTGGTAAATACCGAAGAGTCGCCATCCCCTATAAGATTCATGTATCTTATTCCGTAAGTGTCTGCCTTTTTAAATCCCTCAATTATAATGTCCGCTTCCATAGACTGACTTGACGCATTCCATTTCTTGGCTGCACAACCAACAGATTCGGCTCTTGAGCAAACATAACAGTATTTATTTCTCACACCAATGTGAAGATTTTTTTAGTTTTTTGTCAAATAATTATTGCTACTCCTCCTAATGCGTTGTAAGAGTGTTTATGTGACTGCTTGCTACATCCACCGTCGCAAATTACACTGATAGCAGGAACTCCTGAAATATTGTTTTTATTCATGTTATAATTTTACTTTCCTGTTTATGTTCAGAACTGCACCTAACAAAAGCAACAAATATGTTATTAAGTGCAATGACTACTAAAAACAATATCAAACATGTAAATATTGAGAAAAAGAATTATATACTTATTTATAATGTTCAGTAGGGCAATGGGATATATTATGTATATAAAATATCAATTGAATACATACGGTTGCTGTTGTTATGAGCAATGTTCTAATGCATTTTTTTATTTCTTATTTTACTTCGATTGTGAAACAAGTTCGTACAACTTAGGAAAATCACGCTTGAACTGTTCCTGGGTAGAACCAGTACAAAGCATATGCGGAATAAGTGTCTTACTCAATGACACCACACATAGCCGTGGCAGACGATCAAACCCACAAACTTCGATCCTGGGTCCGATGCTCTACCACTGGACCACGCACTATTTTGTTTCATTTAAAGGGATACACGGTCAGTCTGGATTTTCACTCAACGCTATTTTTTAAAAAAAAATCCAATATCTGCCTGACCCAAATAACACATCAAAATGACTAAATAAAGTAAATGATTATTTGGAACCCCTGTTCACCTCGGCTTTTCTTTAAAAATTGGAGTTTTTGTACTCACCTCCGTGTCTGCGTCTCACTTGAGAGTAAGTTTTGGTGCAAGAAATTCATAAATGTACATGGCTTGCAGTTATACGGCAGGAACTTGGCATAAGTGTACATGGCTTGCAGTTATACGGCAGAAACTTGGCATAGGTTTACATGGCTTGCAGTTTTACGGCAGAAACTTGGCATAAGTTTACATGGCTTGCAGTTATACGGCAGAAACTTGGCATAAGTGTACATGGCTTGCAGTTATACGGCAGGAACTTGGCATAAGTGTACATGGCTTGCAGTTATACGGCAGTAACTTGGTATAAGTGTACATGGCTTGCAGTTATACGGCAGAAACTTGGCATAAGTTTACATGGCTTGCAGTTATACGGCAGTAACGTGGCATAAGTGTACATGGCTTGCAGTTATACGGCAGGAACTTGGCATAAGTGTACATGGCTTGCAGTTATACGGCAGTAACTTGGCATAAGTGTTCATGGCTTGCAGTTATACGGCAGGAACTTGGCATACGTGTACATGGCTTGCAGTTATACGGCAGTAACTTGGCATAAGTGTACATGGCTTGCAGTTATACGGCAGAAACTTGGCATAAGTTTACATGGCTTGCAGTTATACGGCAGAAACTTGGCATAAGTTTACATGGCTTGCAGTTATACGGCAGAAACTTGGCATAAGTTTACATGGCTTGCAGTTATACGGCAGAAACTTGGCATAAGTGTACATGGCTTGCAGTTATACGGCTGGAACTTGGCGTAAGTGTTCATGGCGTGAAGTTATACGGCAGGAACTTGGCATAAGTGTACATGGCTTGCAGTTATACGGCAGGAACTTAGCATAGGTTTACATGGCTTGCAGTTATACGGCCGGAATTTGGCATAAGTGTACATGGCTTGCAGTTATACGGCAGAAACTTGGCATAAGTGTACATGGCTTGCAGTTATACTGCATAAACTTGTGAACATGGCTTGCAGTTATACGGCAGTAACTTGGCATAAGTGTACCTGGCTTGCAGTTATACGGCAGAAACTTGGCATAAGTGTACATGGCTTGCAGTTATACGGCAGAAACTTAGCATAAGTGTACATGGCTTGCAGTTATACGGCAGTAACTTGGCATAAGTATACATGGCTTGCAGTTATACGGCAGAAACTTGGCATAAGTTTACATGGCTTGCAGTTATACGGCCGGGACTTGGCATAAGTGTACATGGCTTGCAGTTGTACGGCAGAAACTTGGCATAAGTGTACATGGCTTGCAGTTATACGGCCGGAACTTGGCATTAGTGTACATGGTTTGCCGGAACTTGGCATAAGTGTACATGGCTTGCAGTTATACTGCCGGAACTTGGCGTAAGTGTACATGGCTTGCAGTTATATGGCCGGAACTTGGCGTTAGTGTTCATGGCTTGAAGTTATACGGTCGGAATTTGGCATAAGTGTACATGGCTTGCAGTTATACGGCAGTAAATTGGCATAAGTGTACATGGCTTGCAGTTATACGGCAGTAACTTGGCATAAGTTTACATGGCTTGCAGTTATACGGCAGTAAATTGGCATAAATGTACCTGGCTTGCAGTTATACGGCAGGAACTTGGCATAAGTGTGCATGGCTTGCAGTCATACGGCAGTAACTTGGCATAAGTGTACATGACTTGCAGTTATACGGCAGAAACTTGTGTACATGGCTTGCAGTTATACGGCACTAACTTGGCATAAGTGTACCTGGCTTGCAGTTATACGGCAGAAACTTGGCATAAGTATACATGGCTTGCAGTTATACGGCAGAAACTTGGCATACGTGTACATGGCTTGCAGTTATACGGCAGTAACTTGGCATAAGTGTACATGGCTTGCAGTTATACGGCAGAAACTTGGCATAAGTTTACATGGCTTGCAGTTATACGGCCGGAACTTGGCATAAGTGTACATGGCTTGCAGTTATACGGCCGGAAATTGGCGTAAGTGTTCATGGCTTGAAGTAATACGGCCGGAACTTGGCATAAGTGTACATCGCTTGCTGTTATACGGCCGGAACTTGGCGTAAGTGTTCATGGCTTGAAGTTATACGGCAGGAACTTGGCATAAGTGTACATGGCTTGCAGTTATACGGCTGGAACTTGGCATAAGTTTACATGGCTTGCAGTTATACGGCTGGAACTTGGCATAAGTGTATATGGCTTGCAGTTATACGGCCGGAACTTGGCGTAAGTGTTCATGGCTTGATGTCATACGGCCGGAACTTGGCATAAGTGTACATGGCTTGCAGTTATACGGCTGGAACTTGGCATAAGTTTACATGGCTTGCAGATATACGGCCAGAACTTGGCATAATATGGAAGGAGTGTGTCGTGTTCGGAGTGTTGGATAACAGAGGGTGCAATAACAACCTTGAGCAAGACACTTTCCGCATATGCTTATTGCTGGTTCTAACCAGGAATACTTCCAGCATGATTTGTCTAAGTTGAAAGAATTTGTTTCACAATCGAAGAAAAATAAATAAGTTTAAACTAACTTGGGTAGCGCTTATAAGTGAGTATTTGTTATATATACACAAGTTTTATTGATAGAGGCAAACTGCAGAATGAATCTAAACAGGTTTGTTTCAGATACAAATGATGCTTTTGAAGATCTTAGAACGCTCCGAATTTTTTTCGCAGTTTTAACATCACATATGTTTAGCTGGTTGAAGTTTAAACTTAAAAACGTTTTGTCGATTGTGAAACATGTTCTTATACAGTAACGTATACAAATCACGCTTGGAGTATTCCAGACTGGAACAAGTAGATACAATGACGTGCTCAAGAACACCACACATTGTCACAGAGAGGGATATATACATATTACCAACGATCCTCTGGTCCAGGATTCGGTTCTCCACTGGTATGCGATTCGCTGAATGTGTATGATGTGTCATTGTCATTTTAATGTATAATGATTTATATTTAATCTCATCAATAATGCTCGATATTCTTGTCTGTTTATGGTTCTATAATTATCCACAGCTTCAGCCCACGTGATACCAAAAAAGTCAACACATTCGGCTTCCTCCACTTTTCCGGCCATTTCCGTAACTGTACTTCTTACGGAACCATTAAAAAAATCAACCAACCTGGTGATTACAATCAGAGTACAGAAATAAGTGTATCTGAGCTTTATAACTTGGTAACAGTGTCATTTTTCTTCAAAATAAATGAAATCTTATTTACACGTTTTGTGTCCGGCTCTCTGTGTGAATTGCCTTTTTGTTAACATAAGACTAAGTGTTACCATTGTTCGACCGGTCGTGTGTGCATACGTTCTTAAAATTAGTTTTCGATCTGAAAGGGTCTTTGTTTTAAATTAATATTTGGCGCGAAGTTGTATAATTACAAAATACAGGTCAACTTCAATATTTGTCAACGTCGGTCAAATTAGTTATGACACCTTTCGACATTATTGATGTTTTGGTAAAATGTCCTAATATATAGCGGGGGCATCCGTATCTCATCGAAAAATTTCTATTTTTTATTTTGAATTTTACAATTTTCAAAATATAGCAGGATTGTTCTTTAACAACATTAAATTGAATACACGAAGACAAAATTAAAAATCAAAATTTATTGCAATAAATAAAGCTTACCATAACAATAGTAAAAAAGCTATAACAATCAACGCAACACATATCAAGAGACAGTTGATAACATACAAAGTAACGTTTTAAATACTAAAAGAAATATATATCCAATATGTTTCGTTTACACTGATACGTTCAAATTCAGCTTTAGCAGACTTCTGTTTCAATAACATTTTCATTATAAAGTATTACTAAAATACTTTAATATGTAACTTAATTCCGACTGGTTACTATAATAGTCTTTAATCATTGTCAGAGAAATCAAATTCAGATTTTCTAGAGCCAATCTAAAATCATGGTCGCTTGGATGCTTTTCTTTTTATTTAGGCTTTAAGTATTTAAATATGTACTTAGATATATTTTTTGAAACAGAAGCCAGATCGTGGTGCATTATGCTAGTAGGAATATCAATATTTCACAATGATGAGTTGAAATAAATGTATAAATAAAGTAACTTATATATTTTAACTCAATAAAACATTTACAAAAAATTAATAAGCTTTAATTTTCAAAAAATAATTTTATATAAAATAAAGCTCATTTATAAATGTTTTATTACCTTTTTTTATATTTAAATAGTATGTCAATTTATTGTATAACCTGCGGTCACATATGCTAAATGTCAAGTTATAGTATCTAAATTACTAGTGTAAAAATATGTTAAATTAAACTTGAATTTTCCAAAAAATAACTTCATAAAAAATCAATCCGTAATACTAGTACAATGGATGCTGGACGCTTTAATATCATTTTAAGCATCATTATACTGCGGTTCAAATCGTTCACCAATGGTCATTAAATATTTTAGGCAAATATTCTTTACACTAATTACGTTTGAGGGCATCGTGCAGTTTGCCTATATTGTCATTTGTGCTTTTCCTTTTGGTTTTGTCTTCTCAAAGTCGGCTCTTTCTAACCCTCGATTATGTTTTCTAACTTCCATAACTAGGTCAGCGTAATTTATCTTCCCTACGGCTTTCAGACTGCTTACGAGAAAATCTGCCATGGCGGACCTTGCAAACCTAAATTGCAAATAAATTAATAAACATATTCAATAATTATTGACTAGAAGTATTTTCGTCTTTCGATCGTTTAACTCTTCAATGGTTACTTCTTTATCAAGTCAACTATAAGAAACACAAAACGTGCATGTAAATACCATCGTTGTGCATAGTTAGACTGGGAATGATATGATTCATATTGAGTATCTACAGACAAATTACGAATACCAAGCATGCCTATTCATTGTATAGAGGATCATTCATACCTAGCCATTATTAGATTATTATTATTAAACGGGTTGAATAAATATATTATACGGGGCTCTTGCTTAGCGCATACCATTTGAAATTAAGAATTTTAACTACAAATATGTTTTGGATATTTTGTATTCTCGAAAGCATCCTTTAAATAATATATCTGAAAATAGTACACATATTTGTGTATAGGCGAAATACAGATGTAAATATTACCACAAGGTTGAAGTAGTGCAAAATAAAAAAATACACCATTGTTGTTTGTGCACCATAACGTAATTTTAGAAATATACACCTATATATATATATATATATATATATATATATAACTGTATTTGACCTTTTCTTCATTAATAACAGAAAA
Source organism: Panopea generosa (assembly GCA_029582155.1). Lineage (NCBI taxonomy): Eukaryota > Metazoa > Mollusca > Bivalvia > Adapedonta > Hiatellidae > Panopea > Panopea generosa. Next base: position 27,157,761 of record CM055909.1, on the reverse strand, counting down.
GAAATAACTGTATCAAGAACGTTACACATTTGAAACAACAACAGCAGGATTAAACATGGAAACAACACCATAAATTAGCTAGAAAATTGGATTGCTGTACACTTAATTATTCATATAATTGCTTAAGGTGGAAAGTACATTCACATGAATTCAACATTTCTTCAGCAAATCATTTAGTTTAATACAAGAATTACAGAACTGGTACATGAACTAACTAACATTGCAGGTCGTAATATATACATATATATATATATATAATTGTAGTATTTGCGTCGTATGTTTCTGTTAACTTATAGAAGAGCAAAACCAGAAATTATATATAAGTTAAAGTCTTTTTAGTGAAAGTTTATTTATCAAAATCGCTCGAATACCTTTAAAAATATCAAAAAAATTGAAGAAAAAACATTTTTTGTTGGGGTTGGGGATTTACAACAAAACTTAAAGAGAGTACCTCAGGATGAAACGCTATACATGTCTTATAGAATAATTATTAAAATGGGTATAAAACATAAAAAAAATATGAACTGAATAGTTTAGTATGTCAGTTCCACCAAAACATGACAAAATCAATATTTAAATAGGAGTGGTAAACCTGAAACGATATCCCCATTAAAAATAGAAAGCAATTAAATACTGTTTGATGACATTAGCATCGTCATTCTGACTCTTTCTATGAATAATTTACTATGTGAAAACCTGTATAACGGATCAAATTGAAATCAAAATGAAACCACGTGATTCATCTAATACACGTACAATAAGCGGAAAATATATTTTATTTTAATCTAAACGCGTGGCCCAAGTTAGGAAAGCCCTTTTCAAGATATTATTTTGGCGTGCTTGAATAGATATATATAGGTATGGTATATTGTAAAAACAATGTTTTAGCGAATATCAAAATTTTAAAAGATCCACATATATTCCCTTTTAAGCAATATGTGTTTTATCACAATAGTTTACTCCTATCAGAGGTTATTGCAAAATGTATGATCTGAAATAAACTGTCATTCATGACCTAGTGGTTAATGCCTGGTTCCTCGCAAGCATTTCAGTGGAGAAAGTTTGCAAGAAAATCGCAGATGGATTGAAGTTATATTTAAGTAACACTAGCCTGAACACTACTTTATGTTGCCTTTTAGCAATGACACAGCTTTATTTAGAATGACAAATCCAAAATTCAAGCATAAGATATATATTCATATAAAAATTTAGTTAGTAAGATGAAAACTGGCTTTATCAAATACTTACCAGATGAACGTCTGACGTTTTCATTAATTTGGTACTCCCTCCATAATTATTTAAGAAGTTGTTTCTGCTTATCCCTTCAGTGGATTTAAACATATGCCATTTTTGTTCTATTGCCATTAATTTATTAACAGTTCACATATATTACTTCTTAAATACTAGTTTTACTGCCACAGCTACTTTATATATTTAAGAATATAAAAATAAATGCATTTTATTCGAACGCATTTGTTGTTTATTAAGTCTGTTAGCCGGTTTTTAAAGTTAGCGTTATTTTTATGCCAAAAGATGCTGAGCAACTTAACCACACATTCCTGGAAACTGTTCCTGGAATGTTAACCAGTACTCGAACACACCATCTGCATGTTTCCGACTTGAACCAGCGGTGAGATATGAATGACAATTAGACACAATATCGCATATCAATCATAACGGAGACTGTGACTAGGTGGGGGTCCGAACTCACGACCCCATCCTTGATAGTCAGATGCGTTACCAACCGAGCTAACCAGACCCTGATTGTTGTAAAAGTAACTGTATTTAATGTGCCTAATAAAAGACATATAATATGTTAAACAAATAAATTAAAACTATAGATAACATACCTTCCCCTCCAGTGACACAATATCTCAAAGTTAGCTGCAACTGGATTTTTTTCAAGATGTTCCTTTATCTGTTTTATCTTCTCTGGTTTGACCCCTAACTGCTCCCCTAGGGAACTTCCTTCAACGAACGTTAACTCCCTCGCCAGAGACATCAGGCTCCCCATTTGGAGAATTTGCACAGCCGCTGTTTGTAAACAGAATACTACGTATAATAACATGAAAATCATAACTTCTTATTTGAGTGGATAGTTTAACTTAGTAAATTGTAGCAGACCAAAATAGTATTTTAAAACCTTAAAACGTAATTCTGTTTCTTAACAGTGCTAAATTATTAAAATGCATACTTCGCCATTAATAACACGTTAGAATATCCAACCTTACTTTAAAATCAAACAACGCTGGCCTTGAAAAGAAATGAGAACATGCTTTTGCATATTCTTACATTCTATTGGCTTAATTCGATGAGATGAAGTATCATATATGTATAATTAACATGTTCCGCAATCTCTGACGACAGCTTGAACTGACATATTGACTATTTGGACTATTTAGACCCAGTTATTAACAACTGGACCTTTATACACAGTGACGCATTTTGGTCGTTGTATCTAAAGCAAAGGCTCAAAACAGTGAAGAGAAGCGAATGTTTCCTCTGATGTTTTTTTTAAACACCGCAATTACTTTTTATGTAAACCGTATTAGTTTCGAATTAATCTCCAGGTTAATGCTATCAGGTGCTTCTATGTTTGTTTGTTTTTATTTTACCGACTTTTGGGGAAAAATTAAATGCTACAAACCATTTACAAAATGTATACTTTAAACAAATGCTAACAAAACAAAATATAAACATGTATAACAAATAATGTCCCGAAATAGTAATTCCTTGTAAAAAGTAATACGTATGACAGTAATGGATGTTTTTCAAGAAATATTGATTCCATTAGTAACCAGCGACACACACACAGACACAGACACAGACACACACACACACACACACACACACACATATATATATATGATAAAAACAGTTTCAGTTCAATAGTTTACGTACATTCCTCCCTTTCCTTATCTTTCTTCGCATCTGACATAACGTTCATTCCCGTCCTGGCAATAATTTCATCTGGAACAGTTCAAGATACAACTACATGTTGATACAGGTTATACAGTGTAACACGTCTTAAGCAGCTATTCTAAGGGCAGAGCAAAAATGGCCCCTTTAGTCAGCTGCTTAAAACAGATTGATTAAACTAAAATTATATAAATGGTGAATAGAAAAAGTGGCTGTTTAAGACAAGTGGTTGCTTAATAGTGATGACCACTAGCACAGATTTTGCTGCATTATAAGACGTACTGAATGACGTAAATTAATTCACTTCAGTTGAGCCTTATTAAAAGTTGTTTATTTAATAAAGCAATTAACAGATCTAAAACTGCAAAATGAATGGTTTCGTCATGTTGAAGTTTAATATGACGATAGTTCTTCGTATCTTTTTTTATTTACATTCAAAATTGTGTCTGCTTAATTTGTAAATATCAAATTAACAAAGTTGTATCGTAAATCTATGACGCATATATCAAGCACAGTTTGTTTCTCATTTGAACGACAAGTGAACGTAAGTCGGACTACTTTTGATTCGTTCGTCCATTTCACTCTTAGTCACGTGATTAAATTCAAATAAACGCCTGCTTATGTTAACAAACGTATACAGTGAACACGTCGTTCAGTTGACTTATAAAACGTTTACTGGTACCCGTACATTAAACATTAATACAACCGAACAGGAACAGTCCTGTCTACATGCACATACCTGTAGGAAGTTCTGACAAGTCACGTGTCATTATGGCAACCGAATGAACAATGGTGTTGCTCGCTGTTTGTTTGTAAAATAACATGGCATCCGGGAGCTTCTCGGGATCACGTTTTATTTCTGTTGCCATGGAGACAACGTTGACTCCTCCCTGGAGGAAACAAAGTGTATGTTGTTCCTCGGTCATTGCCTCTGTGGCGCGCATTTGTCCATCTACTACCATAATGATCTGATCCCCTCTCTCTATAAGAATGTCCTTCGATCTGCTCTTTTTAACCTCTATCAAACCTGCTTGTCGTTTAGAATCTACGGCTGTGTCTGCATGCCGTTTTTCTACAGCTTCCATAATAAATGTCTGTGCTTCGTTACCACGCGTTGCATCATCAATGTATGTAATAATATTGCAGATTTCCTTCTTTGCATATCCAACAAGGAATTCCTTCTTAATGGTTTCCCGCATGTTCAAAAAAATCCGTTTTATGCGCAAAACAGCAACACTGTAAAGAAATAGTGTGCATTAAGTTCTGTGACACTTACATTCGAATGTGACGCATGCAATGCAGGACTACGTTATAACACAAGTAACAGTATGTCTTTCTGAATACTTGGTCAAAATTTACAAAGTACCATACCATAAGTGTAAGCCACATGTCTCCTGATTGACAAAAGTGACCGCTGCCTAACTTGTTTTTTTATGGGATTTTAATACTATTTTCAGGTCATGACATGTTATATAACGGTATATTCAGTTTTTATAGAAGAGGATGACCTCAGAATGAATCTAAACAAGGCCGACGTCCTCCAATGTAACTGATAAATTTCTCAAATAAAGTGTAAGGAACGAGCGGGACCCGAGGCAATGACTTCTATGGTGAAATAGAAGCGGTCACTATACCATAACACTGTAGATTAGCCGGTCACGGAGAACTCTCCTGTCTATGAAAGTATTAATATCTAAAATGTGAAATGCATACAGAAATTACACTTTCTTACATATTATAAAACGTAATATTTAAAAGAACATTGATCACAGTAGCGTATAATTCGTGGCATCGTTCATTTAAGCTTGTCGTCGTTTCTTATTTTGGTTTCGGTATATCTAAACATATGGTTGATTTTAAACAATTACGTTCTTAGTAGATACATGAACATAACTAAAAAAACAAATAATGCAACGTAATATCTGAGTGATTAAGTTAAATCAAAGCGGGGCGGTAGTGTTATGGAAAGAGTGTATACCGCTCACGCCAGAGGCTGCGGGTTTGATCCCCCCTCTCAAATAACAGCACTCAGTACTGATTCTACCCAGGATGCGGACTCATAGCTCTAAGCTTTCATTGCAATCGAGCTAAAATAAATTAGTATAAACTGTTTAATAAGTTAAATCAGTGTCGAAAATGCATACCACCAAAATCCCTTGACATCTATACTGTAAACACCTTTTTCATACGATTTTATTGCAAGTTGCTTCTTGTCCAATACCTGAAAATCAAAGAAAAAGCATTATAGCACCATTAAGAAACGATTCCTTAACGTTGTTTTCTCTACAAAGAAACTAAACTCTTAGGGAAGATTCATGTATTAGCTTATCCTTAGAAATCAAGCATCGATTATAAAATCCTTTAAATGAGACAAATGCATTTAGTCTGATTATTTAAGGCTTCAAAAAATTGGTTGAACTATAAAACCTGTTTTAGCTCTTCCCGCTAGAGGTCATTGCACAACAGCGACAATTGCTATAAGAATGTTGTTGTGATTGTTGATAATATCTGGCAGATAAAAGATGTGTACGATTCTAAGAAAATAAAATAACTCTCCGTGATATTGGTTCTGTTTGTAACGAGTAACGAAATATGCAACAACCCTCATTGTTAGTTGTATAGGTAAACGTTCAACATCTCTCATTATAAGATGTATAGGTAAACGTTCAACAACTTCCCTAAAAGATGTATAGGTAAACGTTCAACAACCCTCACTGTAAGTTGTATAGGTAAACGTTCAACAACCCTCAATGTAAGTTGTATAGGTAAACGTTTAACAACCCTCACTGTAAGATGTATAGGTAAACGTTCAACAACCCTCACTGTAAGTTGTATAGGTAAACGTTCAACAACCCTCACTGTAAGTTGTATAGGTAAACGTTTAACAACCCTCACTGTAAGATGTATAGGTAAACGTTCAACAACCCTCACTGTAAGTTGTATAGGTAAACGTTTAACAATCCTCACTGTAAGTTGTATAGGTAAACGTTCAACAACCCTCATTGTAAGTTGTATAGGTAAACGTTCAACAACCCTCAATGTAAGTTGTATAGGTAAACGTTCAACAACCCTCACTGTAAGATGTATAGGTAAACGTTCAACAACCCTCACTGTAAGTTGTATAGGTAAACGTTTAACAATCCTCACTGTAAGTTGTATAGGTAAACGTTTAACAATCCTCACTGTAAGTTGTATAGGTAAACGTTTAACAATCCTCACTGTAAGTTGTATAGGTAAACGTTTAACAATCCTCACTGTAAGTTGTATAGGTAAACGTTCAACAACCCTCAATGTAAGTTGTATAGGTAAACGTTCAACAACCCTCACTGTAAGTTGTATAGGTAAACGTTCAACAACCCTCACTGTAAGTTGTATAGGTAAACGTTTAACAACCCTCACTGTAAGATGTATAGGTAAACGTTCAACAACCCTCACTGTAAGTTGTATAGGTAAACGTTTAACAATCCTCACTGTAAGTTGTATAGGTAAACGTTCAACAACCCTCATTGTAAGTTGTATAGGTAAACGTTCAACAACCCTCAATATAAGTTGTATAGGTAAACGTTCAACAACCCTCACTGTAAGATGTATAGGTAAACGTTCAACAACCCTCACTGTAAGTTGTATAGGTAAACGTTTAACAATCCTCACTGTAAGTTGTATAGGTAAACGTTTAACAATCCTCACTGTAAGTTGTATAGGTAAACGTTTAACAATCCTCACTGTAAGTTGTATAGGTAAACGTTTAACAATCCTCACTGTAAGTTGTATAGGTAAACGTTTAACAATCCTCACTGTAAGTTGTATAGGTAAACGTTCAACAACCCTCACTGTAAGTTGTATAGGTAAACGTTTAACAATCCTCACTGTAAGTTGTATAGGTAAACGTTTAACAATCCTCACTGTAAGTTGTATAGGTAAACGTTCAACAACCCTCAATGTAAGTTGTATAGGTAAACGTTCAACAACCCTCACTGTAAGTTGTATAGGTAAACGTTTAACAACCCTCACTGTAAGTTGTATAGGTAAACGTTCAACAACCCTCACTGTAAGTTGTATAGGTAAACGTTCAACAACCCTCACTGTAAGTTGTATAGGTAAACGTTCAACCACCTTCACTATAAGTTGTATAGGTAAACGTTCAACCACCTTCACTATAAGTTCTATAGGTAAACGTTCACAAATACATTATCAGAATATCATATCAATTATGAGCACCTGCAATTAATACTAAACATATTATCTGGATTCACGTTTACCTGAGTTACTGAATCATTACATCTGACAACGACCAGCTCTGTGTCTTTACAGTCTTCGTCCTCCTCAATTGCAATCTGAATTGTCACGGACTTTTTCATCTCGGTGCTTTCTGTATCTGGTTTTATCTCCACAAGTGTTGACGCACCCACGGTTCCAACAAACATGTCTTCATAGAAACTTTTGTCGAATTGTGTTATCTAAACCAGAAGTGAAAATACAATGTAAAAAATAACCATGTAAGGCATTATTGCAAACAAAGCATATGCTGGAGGTGTGGTACATATATACTATGACAAAACATATTTTTTTAGTGTTAACATTTTGACGAGAACAATTTATCAATAAGACCAATTCCTTTGTTTAAATGACTGCATTAAATGATTGTGAATTATGGTTTTCACTATAGGGTTTTCACGGTAAACCAGCATATTTTTTATATTAAACGTTATACGATAGTTTAAGACTCGCATTCCATTCACAAAAACAAATTAACATCCACACTGGAAGCAACAACATCCCCTCGTGAATATGCAGAATGAGCCTAGCATAGAACCTTGATACCTACAGAACTGCAGAGATTCGGAAAATGATGTCCATACACAGTGTGTTTACTCCTGTGACTTAAAAGAGCTACAGCGGTCGAAATCTTGCCCTGATTCGTTTGGCGCCCAGAAACCGCACATGCATTGGCAATTTAACCATAATCATGAATTTGACTAAACGAGATTCTAGATCTGAAGTGATAATATCCCTCAATCTTATGGGTCAGTAAAGTTAAGATGTGAACACAGAAGTATTATGAACTTTTATCAAATTTCGTAATTTCACAACCATTATAGAAATTTATCACAGCATATGTCATAGTTAGGTGTAAAATAGTACTAACGGTAATGATATAGCCGTCTACGAAAACTTTGAACTTTAATTATATCGAATATACACGAGTGTACTTGACGGATTGTAGAGCTTGTATACCTTTGAAAAACTAGGTCCTTATTTCATATAAATTCAAAGCTGGATGGAATCCGCTTTTTGGCTAACTGGTAAAAGGGAATTAACGGATTGAATGTCATTTCCAACAAATTGCAGCTTTTATTTTACATCTAGTTTTATTGTCGAAAAAAACATTCGGCGTAATAAATCTGAGAGAAACCATCTTGCGCTTCGTGAGACGGCAAGATTTATTTATCTGTTTAAAATTTCGTAGGTTCTCTGTCAGGCTTTGAGGTTATACAAATCGCCATCGGAGCCTCCAATATTCTTGTTTATAAGCTTATTCACTTATTAAGTATTAATTGTAAAAACAATTTCAAATGTTTTATAATGTAGACAAATGATATACCTTAATTCCTAATGTGACCTCACTTGTAAAGCAATCTTGTGGAATGTGAACTTCTACTTTTCCGTAGTCTTCACTGACATAATTCGCTCCTGATGTCCCGACAACTAAGGCATCACGGGGCGAAAAGGACATCGCTGTAAACGCTTCGCATTTCGTTGTATTGAAAACTATATTTGTTTCTCCGTCAATATCCACCTAAAGTAATGAAACAATAAAACATGCAATAATCAGTTTGACGCATGAGTATGCTTTGTATATGAGGTTCACCTAATATACCTAATAACTCCGCTTGGTAACCAAGATGTGCGCATCATCTTATAACCTGAATCGACGTGTTGACCAGGATGAACATTCAATCCTGGGCGTTTAATTATTGTTAACCAGATTGAACATCCAATCCTGGACGTTATATTATTCCACGTGTTAACCAGAAGGAACATCCAATCCTGGGCGTTTAATGATTCCACGTGTTAACCAGAAGGAACATCCAATACTGGACGTTTAATTATTGTTGACCTGGATGAACATCCAATCCAGGGCGTTTAATTATTGTTAACCAGGATAAACATCAAATCCTGGGTGTTTAATTGTTCCACGTGTTAACCAGGAAACGCAGCCAATCCATGGTGTTTAATTATTCCACGTGTTAACAAGGATACACATCCAATCCTGGGTGTTTAATTATTCCACGTGTAAACGAGGATACACATCCAATCCTGGACGTTTATAGATTTCACGTGTTAACCAGAAATAACATTTAATCCTGGATATTTAATTATTCCACGTGTTAACCATGATTTACATCTAATCATTGATGTATAAATATGCCATGTGTTAACCAGGATAAACATCCAATCCTGGCAGTTTGATTATTCCACGTGTAAATAAGGATTAACATCGAATCCTGGGTCTATAATTATTCCACGTGTTAACCAGGATAAACATCAATTCCTGGGCGTTTAATTTTTTCACGTGTTAACCAGAATAAACATCCAATCATGGGTGTTTAATTATTTCACGTGTTAAACAGAATAAATATCCAATTCTGGGCGTTTAATTATTCAACGTGTTAACCAAGGTAAACATCCAATCCTATGTGTTAAATTGTTCCACGTGTTAACCAGGATAAACATCAAATACTAGACGTTTAATTATTCCACGTGTTAACCGGGATAAATATCCAATGCTAGGCGTTTAATTATTCTACGTGGTAACGGGGATAAACATCCAATCATAGGCGTTTAATTATTCCACGTGTTAACCTGGGTAAACATCCAATCCTAGGCGTTTATTTATTCCACGTGTAAACCAGGATAAACATCGAATCCTAGGCGTATAATTATTTCATGTGTTAACGAGGATAAACATCCAATCATAGGCGTTTAATTATTCCACGTGTTAGCCGGGATAAACATCAAATCCTGGTATTTAATTATTCCACGTGTTAACCAGGATAAACATTCAATCCTAGGCGTTTAATTGTTCCACGTGCTAACCGGAATAAACATCCAATCCTGGGCGTTTAATTATTCCATGTGTTAGCCGGGATAAACATCCAATCCTGGTGTTTAATTATTCCACGTGTTAAACAGGATAAACATCAAATCGTGGACGTTTAATTATTCCTCGTGTTAATGAGGATGAACATCCAATACTAAGCGTTTAATTATTCCACGTGTTAAACAGGATAAACATCCAATCGTGGACGTTTAATTATTTCTCGTGTTAATGAGGATAAACATCCGATCCTGGGCGTTAATCATTTCACGTGTTAACCGGGATAAACATCCAATCTTAGGCGTTTAATTGTTCCACGTGCTAACCGGAATTAACATCCAATCCTGGGCGTTTAATTATTCCACGTGTTAGCCGGGATAAACATCCAATCCTGGTGTTTAATTATTCCACGTGTTAAACAGGATAAACATCAAATCGTGGACGTTTAATTATTCCTCGTGTTAATGAAGATGAACATCCAATACTAGGCGTTTAATTATTCCAAGTGTTAAACAGGATAAACATCCAATCGTGGACGTTTAATTATTTCTCGTGTTAATGAGGATAAACATCCGATCCTGGGCGTTAATCATTTCACGTGTTAACCGGGATAAACATCCAATCCTGGGCGTTTAATTATTTCACGTGTTAGCCGGGATAAACATCCAATCCTGGTGTTTAATTATTCCACGTGTTAACCAGGATAAACATCCAATCCTGGTGTTTAATTATTCAACATATTAACGAGGATAAACATCCAACCCTGGGTGTTAAATTATGTTTACCAGACACCTTTTACACAGCATTATTACATGTTTGTAATATATCGTTGCAGTAGTGTCGCTGACTCTATGTGTTATTGTGCAAGTGGTGTGTCTGACTCCATGTGTGTAATAGTGTCATTGTTGTATTTGACTCCATTTTTGTAACAGTGCCAGTAATGTGTCTGACTCCATGTGTGTAACAGTGTCAGAAGTGTGTCTGATTACATGTGTGTAACAGTGCCAGTAGTTTGTCTGATTACATGTGTGTATCAATGCCAGTAGTGTGTCTGATGACATGTGTGTAACAGTGCTAGTAGTGAGTCTGATTACATGTGTGTAACAGTGCCAGTAGTGTGTCTGACTCGATGTGTGTAACAGTGTCAGTAGTGTGTCTGACTCCATGTTGTAACAGTGCCAGTAGTGTGTCTGACACCATGTGTGTCACAGTGCCAGTAGTGTGTCTGATTACATGTGTGTAACAGTGCCAGTAGTGTGTCTAATCACATATGTGTAACAGTGTCAGTAGTGTGTCTGACCCGATGTGTGTAACAGTGTCAGTAGTGTGTCTGACACCATGTGTGTCACAGTGCCAGTTGTGTGCCTGACTCTATGTGTGTAACAGTTCCAGTAGTTTGTCCGACTCCATGTGCGTAACAGTTCCAGTTGTGTGTCTGATACCATGTGTGTTACAGTACCAGCAGTGTGCCTGAGTCCATGTGTGTAACATTGCCAGTAGTGTGTTTAACTCCATGTGTGCAAGAGTGCCTGTTGTGTGCCTGACTCCATGTGGGTAACAGTTCCAGTAGTTTGTCCGACTCCATGTGCGTAACAGTGCCAGTTGTGTGTCTGACACCATGTGTGTTACAGTACCAGTAGTGCGCCTGAGTCCATGTGTGTAACATTGCCAGTAGTGTGTCTAACTCCATGTGTGCAAGAGTGCCAGTGTGTCTGACTCAATGTGTAACAGTACCAGTAGTGTGTCTGACTCGATGTGTGTAACAGTTCAAGTAGTGTGTTTGACTCGATGTGTGTAACATTGCCAGTAGTGTGTCTAACTCCATGTGTGCAAGAGTGCCAGTGTGTCTGACTCAATGTGTGTAACAGTACCAATAGTGTGTCTGACTCGATGTGTGTAACAGTTCAAGTAGTGTTTGGCTCGATGTGTGTTACAGTGCCAGTAGTGTGTCTGATTACATGTGTGTAACAGTGCCAGTAGTGTGTCTAATCACATGTGTGTAACAGTGTCAGTAGTTTTTCTGACCCGATGTGGATAACAGTTCCAGTAGTTTGTCCGACTCCTTGTTTGTAACAGTGCCAGTAGTGTATCTAACACCATGTGTGTAACAGTGTCAGTTGTGTGCCTGACTCCATGTGGATAACAGTGCCAGTAGTGTATCTGACTCGATGTTTGTAACAGTGCCAGTAGTGTGTCTTTCACCATGTGTGTAACAGTTCCAGTAATGTGTCTGACTCCATGTGAGTAAAAGTGCCAGAAGTGTATCTGACTCGATGTGTGTAACAGTTCCAGTAGTGTGTCTGACTCGATGTGTGTAACAATGTCGGTAGTGTATCTGACTCCATGTTTGTAACAGTGCCATTAGTGTGTCTGACACCATGTGTGTAACAGTGCCAGTTGTGTGCCTGACTCCATGTGGGTAACAGTTCCAATAGTTTGTCCGACTCCATGTGCGTAACAGTGCCAGTTGTGTGTCTGACAACATGTGTGTTACAGTACAAGTAGTGCGTCTGAGTCCATGTGTGTAACATTGCAAGTAGTGTGTCTGATTCCATGTGTGTAACAGTGCCAGTGTATCTGACTCAATGTGAGTAACAGTACCAGTAGTGTGTCTGACTCGAGGTGTGTAACTTTTCAAGTAGTGTGTCTGACTCGACGTGTGTAACAGTGCCAGTAGTGTATCTGACTCCATGTTTGTAACAGTGCCGGTATTGTGTCTGACACCATGTGTGTAACAGTGCCAGTTGTGTGCCTGACTCCATGTGGGTAACAGTTCCAGTAGTTTGTCCGACTCCATTTGCGTAACAGTGCCAGTTGTGTGTCTGACACCATGTGTGTTACAGTACCAGCAGTGTGCCTGAGTCCATGTGCGTAACATTGTCAGTAGTATGTTTAACTCCATGTGTGCAAGAGTGCCTGTTGTGTGCCTGACTCCATGTGGGTAACAGTTCCAGTAGTTTGTCCGACTCCATGTGCGTAACAGTGCCAGTTGTGTGCCTGACTCCATGTGGGTTACAGTTCCAGTAGTTTGTCCGACTCCATGTGCGTAACAGTGCCAGTTGTGTGCCTGACTCTATGTGGGTTACAGTTCCAGTAGTTTGTCCGACTCCATGTGCGTAACAGTGCCAGTTGTGTGTCTGACACCATGTGCGATACAGTACCAGTAGTGCGTCTGAGTCCATGTGTGTAACACTGCCAGTAGTGTGTCTAACTACATGTGTGTAACAGTGCCAGTGTATCTGACTCAATGTGTGTAACAATTCGTCTTATCATTTTTAGGGTAGTGAAATAAACATTTCAGCTTTAATGCACAGAAGTTTGTAATACATTTTCATCGCCAGAATCGGAAGGTTTTCGCAATCATAAAAAACGAATTTTACCGTCATTGACCTCCAATCTAAACGGTAGGATGATTTCTTTCAATGCTATGCTATATTAATATATGTATCTCACAAACATTCAACAAAAAGCTGACTGGAACAGATGCATATGCATTGAGTTCGAATACAACACATCACTGGCATGTTTATTTGGAGCATAACATTTTATGAACTAATAGTCGGAACGGGGTAAACAATTGTTCTTAAGTGGCAAATTTAGAATGGTTTATATGTCATGTTTTATACTAACACACACCAGAATCGATGTTTTATACGAAAATAAGGATTAAGGTCAGTTAGAAAGTCGAAACTTTTGTAAAGAAGCCATGTAAATATATTCACTTGGTACTGGTAAGGCAATTAAAACAACTATCATTAAATACCTTATTCTGTTATATCTATACTAGTTCAGTTGTTATTATATTCTGCATAAAAAGATGACTGTTATTGACCTACATATTTGTTATATACAAAGAAAATTTAAATAGACGGTTACCTTTTCTGTATTTTCTCTTTCTATCCATTCTCCCTGTGATTTCACTTTGAGGTATATTTCTCCTTTGCCTTTAGCACTTGTTGGTGCTAGTGGGAATTGTATTGTCACTTCTTTAGAGACATCTAGAGCATCTGGACCTGCAAATAAAATATAATTAAAGAGCTGGTAGTTTCTTCGATGAACACATACACATATGAAGATATCTATAACCAAATATTACTGTCAGAAACTCCATATTTTAGAAAATATTTTCCTTTTTTATAAACATAGTTAAATCAAACTGGTTTTGAAAATATGAGTTAAATGTGATAAACTAGAAATGTTTACATTCTCATATCTACACACATTCATTTGAGCGCATGCGCATGATATGTACTGTAACAACTAAACTTGCAAAATACACTTCATTGGTAATTAACTATTCTAAAAAAAGTAAAACATCTAAACAACAGTTCTACGACTTAAAAATTTGAAGTTAATTGCTTCATTCTCAATAATTCAACGCTAACTGACGCCTCACAATTTGCCTCAATTATGTTCATTCAACGTTGCTCAAAAGTTAAATACTGCGTACCCTTCATCATATACATTTAGAGACTTCGATAACGCACCACCTACTTACAGGTAGTGCAGAAAATGTCATCCGATTCCGATGAAAGTTTATATACACGTTAAGAATACCAACAGGAAGCAGTTTCGGATACTATATAGGTATAAGGTAAGTTATTGAGTAAACAATTTATTATAGTAACATTTGTATGATAGTACAATAACTTATATATTACAAAATGATTAATAGTTGAGCACCAACCCCACAGGCCTATAAGTCATTGCCATTAAATGGAAGTAATATGCAATTTCACATGTCAATAAGTAATGGAACAAAAATAAAATTATGTAGGTAAGTTGTTAAAAGCACAAATGTAGATATGTTAATTGAATAATACTATTAATAGACTTTCTCATTTTTAGATGTGCCTTTGTCAAAACTTTGCCATCTTTCTTTAACAATTGTTCATTTAATATAGATGTTTCATTTTATGTGCAGAATCTAACATTATATAGCCTATGGTATTTGTTACATTCTTAAGTCAAAATAAAAGAAGTAAAATAAGAACCATGATAAAATGATGTATTTCTTAACACAGCTGCCAAGAAGTGGAAGTCTCGTGTTATCGCCCTTTAACTCACCAAATACAAATACATCCGAATGTAATGTATACTCATCGGTAAGAGAAAGACTGTTAAGAAGGGATTTTCTTTCTGGCATAGCGCATGCAGATACTTTAAGTTTTCCTATTTCTTCATAACATTCCATTCGATACTTCATCTGCACTCCAGCGGTTCCTTTAACCACTGGTAATCTGAAAAGATTCAATAGAAATGTGATGAAACAACAGCGTTACCAAATTACAATTAACTACAGATACGTTTAAAGTGGACGCAATCGACCTTTGTAACGCTCGTCAGTATTGTCAGCTGATAATTAGGTACTTTTGAAACACTATTACTTACTGTCCTCGTCTCTCGTGTGAAAGTTATTGGTTACTTACGGAGATGGGTGTGCCCGAGTACTGATTACTTTTCAAGGGTTTCATGAAGGAGTGGTCAGTTTAATTAACTGATAGTCTGTCAGCGCAGCACTCAATGGCATTAAATCACTCTAAATATTCGAATAATTAAAGAAATACTTTCTCGATTAACGTATTATGTGTACATGATTTATGTATTTTATCTGCTTTGTGATATAATTTGAATTACGATTAAATGCTCATTAAACATCTGAATCGGGCATTTTTAGTTTTATTTTATGTCAGTCTTCCAGATAATAAAATACATGTTTATTTGATCACTGAGAAACTTTGGAAACGAAAGAATCAATACAAAGCACATTATTTTTTTAACTGTTTAGTACATAATTAAAAATGGGTTTTGTTAACAAATTAATGTTCGTCCCTTTTCGATAAACCCCTTCGGCAGAAAACGGCAAGTTAGGAAGCTTGTTAGAAAACGGATCAGTAAGAAATATAGGATCAATTCGCTTCAGAGAGAAACATGTTATCAGGAACTGTAGGAGATGCGAAAGGAAATTAAATATAAAGGGCCACACACAATTTGGTACTCGCACTGTGTCCTAATTATAAACGTGTTATTGTTTATTTACAATCTAGACAAACCCTTTCAACTATGTCATATTGATGTCCGAAATTTTAGCATTTTGGCAATAATCTATAAATACGAAAATGTTACCTCTGAGCTTTCCATGCATCATCGCTGTACTTTTGGTAGATGTCACATAGTTTCTGCAGCGAATCGATATACGACTGTTTAGTTCTGTAATCAAAATGTTCAATGAGAGTTACTCGAAATACGACATCACAATGGACATGGTGTTTTGCACAGTCCAATACCAATAACAAAAGGCACAACAAAACAGAGTATACTATCCTTTTTCTTGATTGTTTATCTGCTTTCAATAGCTACTATCATTGGATATTATTCAAATGCACGACAGTAACGTGACATGTGGTTGAGGTTGTTTAAAAAATCCATATTGTATACTTATTATTTCATTGCACTTATTCAGTTTTGCTCTCAAAACATATTATGATGGTGCTAGTGCGGACATGAAGACTATTGTATATGCCATGATCCTTACGAATCAATAGATTAAAGTCCAGTTTACCAGTTGTGTTCTAGGGAGCGCTCTGTATTTCCAATGGGTACTTTTACTGTATAAAAGTATTCATCTAAAACTATATTCTATATAGATTTAAGCCCAATTTACTAGTTGTGTTCTAGGGAGCGTTCTGTTTTTCAATCGCGTCCTTTAACTGTATTATAGTATACGACAACAACTATATTTTAAATAGATTTAAGCCCAGTTTACTAGTTGAGTTCTCGGTAGCGTTCTGTATTTCCAATAGGTCTTGTTACTGTATTATAGTATACAACTATATTTAATATAGATAAAACCCAGTTCACTAGTTGTGTTTTAGGTAGCGTTGTGTATTTCCAATGGGTCCTTTTACTGTATTATAATATACAACTACAGTTATATTTAATATAGATTAAAGCCCAGATTACTAGTTGTGATCTAGGTAGTGGTCTGTATTTCCAATGGGTCCTTTTACTGTATTATATTATACAACTACAAGTACGTTTTATATAGATTAAAGATTAGTTTACTAGTTGCGTTCTCGGTAGCGTTTTGTGTTTCAAATGGGTACTTTTACTGTATTATAGTATACTACAACTATGTTGTATATAGATTAAAGCTTAGTTTACTAGTTGTTTTCTCGGTAGCGTTCTGTGTTTACAAAGGTTACTTTTACTGTATTATAGTATACAACTACAACTATGTTTTATATAGATTAAAGCTTAGTTTACTAGTTGTGTTCTCGGTAGCGTTCTGTGTTTACAATGGTTACTTTTACTGTATTATAGTATACAACTACAACTATGTTTTATATAGATTAAAGCTTAGTTTACTAGTTGTGATCTAGGTAGTGTTCTGTGTTTACAATGGGTACTTTAACTGTATTATAGTACACAACTTCAACTATATTCTATATAGAATAAACCCCAGTTTACGAGTTGTGTTCTTGATAGCGTTCTGTGTTTCCAATGGGTACTTTTACTGTATTATAGTATACAACTACAATTATATTTTATATAGATTAAAGCCTAGTTTACTAGTTGTGTTCTCGATAGCGTTTTGTGTTTCCATTGAAAACTTTTACGGTATTATAGTATACAAATAAAACTATATTTTATATAGAATAAACCCCAGTTGACTAGTTGTGTTCTAGGTAGCGATTTGTGTTTCTAATGGGTACTTTTACTGTATTATAGTATACAACTGCAACTATATTTTTTTATAGATTAAAGCCTCATTTACTTATTGTGTTCCAGGTAGTGTTCTGTATTTCCTATGGGTACTTTAACTGTATTATAGAATACAACTACAACTATATTTTATAAAGATCGAAGCCTAGTTTACTAGTTGTGTTCTAGGTAGCGTTCTGTGTTTTCGATGGGTACTTTTATTGTATTATAGTATACAACTGCAACTGTAGTTAATATAGATTAAAGCCTAGTTTACTAGTTGTGTTCTCGGTAGTGTTCTGTGTTACCAATGGGCACTTTTACTGTTTTACAGTATACAAATATAGCTACATTTTTTATAGATTAAAGCCTAGTTTACTAGTTGTGTTCTAGGGAACGTTCTGTGTTTCAATATGTACTTTTACTGTATTAACATATACAACTACAACTTTATTTTATATAGATTAAAGCCCAGTTTACTGGTTGTGTTCTAGGGAGCGTTCTTTGTTTCCAATGGGTACTTTTACTGTATTATAGTGTACAACTATAATTCTGTTTTATACAGATTAAAGCCCAGTTTAGTAGTTCTGTTCTAGGGAGATTTCTGTGATTCCAATGGCTACTTTTACTGTATTATAGTATACAACTACAACTATGTTTTATCTAGATTAACGCCTAGTTTACTAGTTGTGTTCTATGTAGTGTTTTGTGTTTCCAATGGGCACTTATACTGTGTTATAGTATACAACTACAACTATATTTTATAAAGATTAAAGCCTAGTTTACTAGTTGTTTTCAAGGTAGCGTTCTGTGTTTCCAATGGGTACTTTTATTGTATTATAGTATACAACTACAACTATAGTTTATTTAGATTAAAGCCTAGTTTACTAGTTGTGTTCTATGTAGTGTTCTGTGTTCCCAATGGGTACTTTTACTGTTTTACAGTATACAAATATATCTATATTTTATATAGATTAAAGTCCAGTATACCAGTTGTGCTCTAGGAAGCGTTCTCTGTTTCCAATGGGTACTTTTATTGTATTAACATATACAACTACAACTTTATTTTATATAAATTAAAGCCCAGATTACTGGTTGTGTTGTAGGGAACGTTCTTTGTTTCCAATTGGTACTTTTACTGTATTATAGTATACAGCTACAACTATATTTTATATAGATTAAAGCCCAGTTTACTAGTTGTGTTCTAGGGAGCGTTCTGTGTTTCCAATGGGTACTGTTACTGTATTATAGTAAACAACTATAACTATATTTTATATAAATTAAAGCCTAGTTTTAATTTCTCTTTTAAATTATTCCACTGATGCAAATTCATAGAATTAATATTTCTGAATAATATGATACCATTTTTATTCTTCTGCTACATAATTTGATGAAAATGTGGCCTTTTCCATGCACAAAAAAAGTATACATAATTTTACCAAATTCCGAATGACAAAACTGTACTTCAATTCAAATTTACTTAGACACTTGACCTTCAATATTTGAACTAATCATTCTTTTTTTATATTATTTGGGAAACACGTTTATGAACATGTAATGATAGCTTTGCATATTAACTTTTAAGATTCCTTTGCATAAAAAATGTGTATACATGATAATTTCATACCCCACCCACTAAAATTCGATGAAAAAAGGCTAAATTGACCATTTTCTCTAATTTCATAATAAATGTGTAGATATTTATATAACTCTCGATCCACTGCACTAACGCCCAATATTGTTACATTGATGACGGTTATGCTATAACGCAGTTGTCAATGTTATTGCCTACGAACGCATCCCTTAACCACATTAAATTATATTCTCCTTTAGCAAGTACTTTAAAATCCTATCAAAAAAAGAAGAGATTCTGTACATGACTTACCTTTTTGTTTTCTCTGTTGGCGGTGGTGGTTCTTCAGTTTTTACTTCTTTACTGTGAACGTATGTAAAACAAATTAATAAAATACTAGTATATTTATTGACAGATTTTTTTAACAAGGAAACAAATGTTTTCAAATGCAACATGTATTCTAACATGGCACTACTATATAGAAATATAAATTATAATTAAATAAAACAAATCTTTCATTAAAGTGTTTATTATAACATATATTAGAGACGATGTCCATGGTATTAGGCCTGCAACATACATCGTATATTGTTTCAATCATTTAGGCTATTTAAACACTTTACTATACTTGTTTTGGTTAGAGTTAAAAGTTGATCCGAAGGAGATTTTCTGGAGAGTATTTAATACGAATGTATATGTTATTGTAATACAGACGAGTTTAATATTCAAAGATAAAAATATTTTATATTTATATTAAATTTTAGTTACATGTAGATAAATTTAAAAAGTTTGTTTTAAAATGTATGTAGATGTGAATTTTATAATATATATATATTTTTATTTCTCTTTGTAGCATTAATGTTGATAAAATTTCGTACCCTTTCATAATTTGTTGTTAATAATGACATGATATATGTTCAAAAGTGAAACAATTTTATTTCCAAGAAAAACGTATACCATTTATACATCCACAGTCAACATAGTTAATGTTACTCTTGAAAGCAAAACGTCCACTGAAACGTGCACCTAATACATATACTTAAACTATGTTAAAAAAGGAGAAATTAAACATATAAGTTAAACAATATAACCAGTTTACCACATGTAAAAATTGAATAAACAATAAATTATTGTATTACATTTTATGAACAATATGCTAAGATTGAAAAGCATCAAAAGGGACTCTGGTTTAAATTTATTAGAATGTTAAAAACTGACATATACAATAATATTGCATACATGTAGTAAATATTAATTCACGTTTTTAAGTTTTTTAAGTAAATATAAATAATGTTCAGCAAAACGAATCACTAAAAAGCAAGGGGAAACAATGGGTTAATGTAAATATGTACAACTAAACTTATTAAATACACCACATTGGAAATTAACTATTCTAAAAAAGTAAAACATCTAAACAACAATTCTACGACTTAAAAATTTGAAGTTAATTGCTTCATTCTCATTAATTGAACGCTATCTGCCGCCTCACACTTTGCCTTAGTTATCACAGCTGGTTTTAGGTTCATTCAACGTTGCTCAAAAGTTGAATACTGCGTAAGCCGGAGCCAATGGATGTACCTTGTATCGTTACACTCAGAGACAGACTAAATTAAATCGAGTTTTTTACTTTCATATCTCGGCTGTGTTCTGTGGTTCCGATGAATCCTTTCATCACATTTACCCTCAGCACAACTTACATACAGGTAGCGCAGAAACTGTCATCCGATTACAAAGAAAGTTAATATGTACGTTAAGAATGCCATCTCTGTCTTCTACTGTCAAAGGTTTATGACTGAGACTTGAATTTTGATGCATTTTTCCATTTTTTAAAGCTACCATATATGTGAAAATCACAGGCGTCAATAGCGAGTGCATGTATCCAGGTGAATAGTTCATTCACGCGTTATTGACGCCTGTGAATTTTCACTTTTCGCATTAGCTTCGAACAATGGGAAAAACTTCTTTGAAATCGGATTACATTAACTGCATTACAATTACCTGTATGTAAATGGTACGTTTACAAAGTTTCTGAGTGTAGTATTGATTTTCAAAATGATCATACATGCTGATATCAGATACTATGTACTCATAACCGTATATATGTCCCAAATATCCTTATTTTTTTATAAGAGCATCAACACTAGTTCTAAGAAAGATATGTATGGTATTCGACAAACTGTTTTAGTCCACTATACTAAAGTATTTTATCAAACAAGTATAGGAATAAGCTGGACTAAAATTAATTAATATATATCGATAAACTAAGCTAATTAAAACTTAATTTACAGTAATGTTACATGGATGGTCTAGATAGATACAGTATCTGCTATATGGTGTGCCTAGATACCGTGAAACTTCAATGTTAAGTTATATGTTTAATGTCGTGTATTATATAAAAATAAAAGTTAACAACTTTTCATTCTTATAGTATATTTTAAGAACCCATATCATTTCATAACGTACGATACGCCAGGTTTTTGGTCATCAAGTTATATATAAATATATAAAGTATTTAAAAGCATTGACAGTCGGTCTTCAACACAAATTCATACACCTTCCTATTGTGATTAATATTATTGTAGTGTTTGATTTAATTTATGCAACTTTATTTTTACTTACATAAACAATGTCCCCAATATATTTTATTATTTGATTTTTTTCTGTTTGCTTATATTAAATACATAAACAAATGAAATTCGAGAAATAAAAAGTAGTCCCTGTCGCGTATGATCATGATGACATAAGCAAATATCAATCATGAAACATCGGGTATTTCCGTATATATGATTTGGACATAAGGCCCGGTTGAAATGCTAAAAGTAGCTCCAGATATGATATGATTTAAAACGATTGTATTTTGCACATACTAAAATGGCTGAACCAGTATCTTAGTGGCATTACGCTGTAACCATTCTACTGTTGTTAAACGGGACACTTAACACCATAAACAACAATACATATCTTTACATAATAATGTATTCATGTAAGTAGTTTGTGTTACCACGGGCTGTAGTTTGTTTTACCACTGGCTGTAGTTTGTGTTACCACTGGCAGTAGTTTGTGTTACCACTGGCTGTAGTTTGTGTTACCACTGGCTGTTGATTTAAAAATGGCTTCTGCGATATGATTTACTATTGAATAGAATCATTTCAACTTTTATGTTTTAGTTTACATTTATTAATTTAACATTTTTTGTTTATCCTTCACCCCCTGTACAAATCCATTTTAAAGTGTAAATATTCCTATTCATGCAAAGTTTTATACAACGAAATGACACATTAAGTAAAAGTGCAGAATTGAATTTCTATGCATTATATATTTTATCTATTATAGTGAGATATTAGTTTTGCGATTTTTAGAACATCGAGTATTTCCGTCATTTGTTTTTAATAATTCTGCTTGAAACTCACGTCGGATCCTCTGCTAACAATTTTATGTACTGGACTTAATTGGAACTTGGTGGTTACCATTGCATGGTAAAACTGATAAAAACTACCAATCTAAACTACCTATGCGCCTATATCATAAAACGTCTACAGTAACTATTTTATTGGCATTACCTTGCTACAACTTTGGTAGCCTTTTTCCCTTTTTTACTGAAGTGAATGTGTTACATAGTTCAACATAGAAAATGTCTTAAATTATAAAAATGTAACAAATGTAAAAATAAGCAGTGGGATTGGTGGTAGTTTAACCTTTTTATCTACTTATAATAATCATGTTAATCTTTCAGCCATGTAATCTTTCATAATGTTAAACATCCTATAAGGATCAAATAAAGAGTTGAATAAGGTAGGCAATTGGATGAGTTATAATATAATATTAAGCTAAAATCTGACTTTTTCATACAACACATTTATCAATTTGTGTTTGTGTGTATACAATGTATATATTGGCGAGATATTCATATAACGTAACATACGACAGACCACGGTTGTCAAATGGCAATTGAGGGTAAACCACGATTGCGAAGTTGTGAAACAATTCTAAAAAACGGTAAATAATGGTTGATTTATCAATGCTAGAATACGAATGTTATAGTAATGAAAATGACTTAAATAATGCAACTCGATTAGACTCAAATTCTTTTTTTAGAATTGTACAATCATGGTCAAGTATTAATTTAAAATCAAAATATTGAATGTATAAACAAACAAATACTATGGAATAATTCAAACATCAAAAATAATAATAAAACACTCTTCTATAAACCTTGGCTCGACAAAGAAATTAAATATATTGAACAAATCTTTGACAGCAGACAAAAAGTAGTTTATACTTTTCAGCATATCAGAACGGTACACAACTTAAATAATTCGGATTTCCTTACTTTTATTTAAAGTATATCAAATTCATGGAAGTCTAAACTTAAGAATGAGAATATACCAAACAATAATTCACAAAATAACTTAATGGAATAAATTATAAATGAGAAAGTTCAAATAAATATTGAGAATTTTACGTAATAATAAATTTCTGTATAAATGTAATATTTATAATACAAGTTTATGCGATATTTGCAATAGGCATGTCGAAACAATTAAACATTTATTTTGGGAGTGTCACATTTCGAGAAGTTTTTGGGCAGAACTTAAAGTGTATCTGAATGGAAAAAAAACCGTATTGAAATAGATTTGGATGAAACAACGATTTCCCTGGGAGTCTTGACCAGAGCAGTTATTCGAGTTTATTTAACTGCATATTGATGTATGGTAATTATTTTATTTTCAAAAACAAGTATGAACAGACAATTCCAAAGTTCAACAATTTTATAAATTACTGTAAATATCATGAAAATTTACAAAAAAATAATTGCGAGTAACAAAGATAAAGTGACGCAACATAAATTACTGTAAATATCATGAAAATGTACAAAAAAAATAATTGCAAGTAACAAAGATAAAGTGACGCAACATGAAAATAAATGGAATAAATTGCAATTATTCCAATAAAACCCTCACAACTTAACTTTAATTCAAATAGACAGTGTAAAGCACTCTTAATCTCTTTTCATGACTGCAACTGGCTCTTTTCCTTCTTCTATCCGCGTCTTTTTTCCTTTTCCTATTTATTTTCCCCGTCTTTTCTTATTTTCACATTATTCCATGCAATAAATTCATATAAAAACGTTAACTGTATGTATTATTTCAAATATATCTGCAAAATGTATGTATTATGAAATAATAAAAAACTAAACAAACAAAAACGATAAATTACAGTTGCCAACAAATGTACCGTAGTCTCGATACAGACATGGCCAACTTTCGGTTCCTAAACAAAAATCAAGGGACATAATTCAATTAAGAGCAAACGTTGTATCGTTAAAGTTACGCTCCTTATTTGTAATCCTGTGTTGATAATCTTTTAGTGCCGGTCTATAAAACGCAGCGGTGCGTGATACATTGCCAGTTAATTAATAAATCGATATTGGTCGAGTTTTATTGCCCTTCCTCGGGGGTATTTTAAATTAAAGGAATTTCTCTAGTTTAAGTTTTGCTGAACTAATAACATAATCAATTTTCTATTCAACATAGTTTATACGTACTATCTGTGACATTGTTGAGAGAGAGGAGAGAGAAAGAAAGGAAGAGAGAGATAAAGATATATAGAGAGAGAGAGAGAGAGAGAGAGAGAGAGAGAGAGAGAGAGAGGGGGGGGGGGACAAAAGAGAAAGACTCGATTAGAACATAATACAGAAAGAACACGCAGTCAGACGCAATAACATTATTACATAACATAGATATTTTGACCTTTCATTAAATACAATAAACGATTAATGAGATATTATGTATTTCATTAATTTCAAATTCTGGCTTCTGAAACAATTAGGTAAATCAATTATAATAAAATAAAGTCAAACGATCAGAACCTTATATACAGCAAACATTATGCCACGGAATGGTGTGTTATAGTACACATAGTTTAAGTTCAA
Organism: Panopea generosa; assembly: GCA_029582155.1. Classification (NCBI taxonomy): domain Eukaryota; kingdom Metazoa; phylum Mollusca; class Bivalvia; order Adapedonta; family Hiatellidae; genus Panopea; species Panopea generosa. Next base: position 27,132,534 of record CM055909.1, on the reverse strand, counting down.
TAAGGGTTTACTACGAATTAACATCATACCTGGATTTTTTATCTGGAACAGGAGCTGGTGGTGGTGGTGGTGTATCTGCCTTTCTGAAATATTTAAATGTTTGGTATATACATGTAGTTACATCATAAAAATGTTATGGATAACTTATATTAAGGGAAAATCTCAGTAGAAACTGTTGTTGTAAGCTAGCTTCACAATATAAGTACTCATACTGAATGGGGACAAATAATCTCACTAGAAGCTAACGTAACTATCGTAGTAAAATTATAACAGTATATTTTACGACGGTAAAACTGGCCGTGCACTTGATGTGTGAGTTTAAGGTGTGAACAATTTAATATAAAACAGGGTTAACTTTTAATTTCCATATGTCTTATGTTTTAGGAAAGACATTTTATATCATAAAGCTGTATAATTCTGCACATACTCTGTTTCCTTGCCCCATTTAGATTGTAACTCCTTCAACAACTTATTTAAGCAGTCTGTTAGCTCGTCATTGTCTTCAAAACTGTCATCAGAGTCCCTGTAAAGAGTATTATTCAATGAAATAACTGGTTATGATGCTTAACGTCTCACCACGGAATAACGCCCATTTTTTGGTGTCTACCATACTTGCTCTAAAATTACGTATGTAATTTGGTTTTTAAAAAAAGTGTTGTAATGGTTTATAGATATTGTAATATCAAGCTTAAGATGAAGAGAGCAAAGACTTGCATATAATAAGATTTCCCCAGTTTTTTAAAATATGTATTTTGTTTGATTTTACAATATCAGAGCATTTTAGGCACTGTGCTGATTTTAAGGAAAGGTCACCATACCAACATTTGCGCATTTTTATGTGCGGTTATATTACTGTATGGGAAACGACTTTAAAAACTTTTCCAATTGTTTTCTTTACAGTGAAAATCCTAGACCACCATACAGAACATATAAATCACAGAGCAAATTCCACGGTGTAGTAAGACCTTTAGATTGATAACATTCATGGCGTAAAATGCACATACATGTACCCTATAAATTTACATACTAGTGTTTGAAGGTGAGACTGTAAACATAATATCATTTGTTTGCAACGTTTGTGGTTTTTTTTTCATTATCACAACCACCATTTAAACAACTTGCCTGGCTTCTATTCCAACTCTGATGATCTTGTTTGATACGTGGGACAACCCGTACAGCTGCCAGCCCACCATCTCCATCAGTGTATCTAAGGCAGAATGGGAATCTCTGAAATAACAAAAGTCTGATAGAAAGGGATACCTTGGAATCACAAACTGAGTTTTATTGAGTCTGTTAATGAGAGTAATACAATACGCAATTACATTCACGAATCCTAGCACCGGCTTGGCAGTATTCTCTATGACAAAGACAAACGGCAAATGTTAAAATCGGAGTTTACGCATCAATCTACTTTAGATATACGAATCTGAAAAGTAAGAATTTACATTCATTGTTTTGTATAAGTAAAACTATCCTGAATATTTGCATTGTATCACGATTGTAAATAAAATTAAGTTACTTCTTCATAATTAAAAAGTAATAATAAGTTAATTCTGATTATGCTGGTGAAGTAACAGCGCTATGATTCATGTAATAATATTAAACAATAACATACGAAATTTACCCTAAATCCAAAACCTTTGTCAGGAACTGTTGTGCACATGCGCATGCAGATGTAGCGTATTTTGAAGCATCACTGTACAGAGAACCAGCTTCACTGAATAGACAAAAATGCAAAAAATGTGATACTTTCAGTAGTGATGGTCAGTCAAGTAAATACATATATTACACTGACAATTGAGCCACATTTTATTCTCATATGAGAATGAATTGGAAACGCTCATATGAGAATAAAATGGGAACTATCATGAGAATAATATGGGAACTATCATATAAGAAAAAAGGGAACTTTCATTATCATATGAGAATAATATGGGAACAATCACATGAGAATAATATGGGAACTCTCATTATCATATGAGAATATTATGGGAACTATCATATGAGAATAATATTGAAACTTCATACAATGGTCATAAAAAGGAACAGCATTTGATTTTCATATGATTCAAATTTTCATATGATTATTTTATGAACAAACTCTCATAATAGAATAATGTGAGAACCAGATTAAAATTTGCCAGACGTTTCTTGATCCTTTCAATATATATTTTAAATTGCGTGTAATAAATGTGTCGATAAAAACATTGTGAAACGTATACTATAGTATGCTTTCATGTATTGATACTTAACCAATTAATATATTAAGCATTACTTAACTAGCTATATTTACAGGTAGTACTTGTGAATATTTATTTATTTTACTTACTCATGGTTATGGAAACTAGTCATGTTGACAGATAACACTAGCAGTTTAATGCTAATTGCTGCTACCTCCGATACTGTTGCCAGCAGCTCGCGGTGCTCCGATGAATTCAACCAACCCCTGAAATATAAATTATATCATTAAGCATCTTCAGTCATAATGAAGTATTTTAGTCCTTGAGCCCATTTAATGTTGCTTGCAAAATAAAACTAATGAAACCGGTGCTATGGGACGTGGTGCTTTGCGTTTAACAGTGCCAATCACGGGTAGACTCTACTCTGACTCTGATATTTTTATTTTTTGGTTGCTTCAAAAATATTATTATCATATATTATTGAATAAATGTTCACACAGAGGCAACTAGTCAAATTTAGCTATTCTTTATATGTTCGAAGTTCATGTTTATGCTTTATTCGAGAGGCGTAAAACAATATGCCCACTGTACCTTACTCATTTCATACTATCTTATTCAAATGTATCATCCTGTCTAATTAAATATCAGAAAATGATAGACAGTTTGAATATAAGTGATAAGTACAAAGACTTACTTCTGTACAAACGTGATGGCAAATTCGGCCGCAAACGCACTGTATTCATTCCAGATTTCCAGAATGGTAGGGCATGTTACAGTCAGATATCTAAAAAAATTGACAAAAAGGAGATTTAAGAAAGGAAAAAAAACATTAGAATAAAGTGGCAATGGAATAAGGTGATACATAATTAATTGATTTATTAATCTACTATGAGTATAACGCCTATACCTTATTGAAAATCATTTCTCGGTATTATTTGCAATATTTAGCAATGGCTGAAAACGAAAACGAAAAATACCTTTAAAAATGATTTTCTCGATACATATACTAGAATTGGTTTTTCAAAACACTTGACATAAACAGGTGTTCTCAACAAAAAGTCTTAATTGATATATTTGCATAACTTTTAGGAAGTGGTGACATAGATACATTTACCCGTTTAACAGTTTTAATTGATGGAGATCTGTTTCATAATGTGTTTTTTTTTTCTTTCGGTATTTCAGTGTTGTTGTATTTTTAATCGGATTGACCCTTCGTTATACAGTGAAATGAATCAATGCACATTAAATTCAGGTTCACAAAATGTGAATTTGTTTAGACAGTTCAGACAAGTTAAGCATACCATTATAATTTTAAACCAAAGTAGGTGTTATGGTATTACTATTATTTATGTCATTTATAGTATTATAGGTATACAAACATTTTGCACTAAACTACGTTGCAATAACTGAAATACCTCTTTTCGCGTTCATCATTATCGAATAGTTCCTTTTCGTTGTCAATAAATGCGAGTCTGATACAATTCAACATTTCAAACATTTCCACCATGACCGTGTTGACATTTGCCGCATCCTCGGACGATAAACTAAAATATGAAAAAATGATTTGATGAAACAAATTGTAGTAACACATAAGAAGACTTGTCCAAACAGAGGGTACAACTAAATCCAGTATTGCATCTGATTAACGTTATGTACACATATGAATACTTGTTGAAAATGATTCTAATTCCAGTAACATATCCAGTAAAATGTATGTACACATGGGATACTTGTTCAGTAAAAGTGATATACCCATAAGACGACTTGTTAAAACAGAGACGGTATAACTAATTCCAGTTGCATATCAAGTAAAATATATGTATGCATAAGATATGTGTTCCAACAGAGGATATTCCAGTCATATATCTAGTAAAAGTAATATACCCATAAGACGACTTATTGGAACAGAGGGTACAACTTATTCCAGTTATATCCAGTAAAATTATGTATCAATAAAACGACTTGTTGAAACAGAGGGTACAATTTTTTCCAGTCACATATCCAGTAAAAGTAATATACTTATAAAACGACTTGTTGGAACAGAGGGTATAACTTATTCCAGTTGCATATCCAGTAAAATTATGTATCAATAAAACGACTTGTTGAAACAGAGGGTACAATTTGTTCCAGTCACATATCCAGTAAAAGTAATATACCTATAAAACGACTTGTTGGAACAGAGGGTATAACTTATTCCAGTTGCATATCCAGTAAAAGTGATATACCTATAAAACGACTTCTTGGAACAGAGGGTACAACTTATTCCAGTCATATATCCAGTAAAAGTAATGTACCTTTAAAACGACTTCTTGGAACAGAGGGTACAGTAAAAGTAATATACCTATAAAACGACTTCTTGGAACAGAGGGTACAACTTATTCCAGTCATATATCCAGTAAAAGTAATGTACCTATAAAACGACTTCTTAGAACAGAGGGTACAATTTATTCCTGTCATATATCCAGTAAAAGTAATGTACCTATAAAACGATTTCTTAGAACAGAGAGAACAACTTAATCCAGTCATATATCCAGTAAAAATAATGTACCATTAAAACAACTTCTTGGAACAGAGGGTACAACTTGTTCCAGTTACATATCCAGTAAAAGTAATATACTCATAAAACGACTTTTTGGAACAGAAGGTATAACTTTTTCCAGTTACATATCCAGTCAAAGTAATATACTCATAAAACAACTTCTTGGAACAGGGGGTACTTCTTGTTCCAGTTACATATCAAGTAAAAGTAATATACCTATAAAACGACTTCTTGGAACAGAGGGTACAACTTATTCCAGTTACATATCCAGTAAAAGTAATATACCTATAAAACGACTTCTTGGAACAGAGGGTACAACTTATTCCAGTTACATATCCAGTAAAAGTAATATACTCATAAAACGACTTCTTGGGACAGAGGGTACAACTTATTCCAATTACATATCCAATAAAAGTAATATACCTATAAAACGACTTCTTGGAACAGAGGGTACAACTTGTTCCAGTTACATATCCAGTAAATGTAATAAACATATAAAACGACTTCTTGGAACAGAGGGTACAACTTATTCCAGTTACATATCCAGTAAAAGTAATATACCTATAAAACCACTTCTTGGAACAGAGGGTACAACTTATTCCAGTTACATATCCAGAAAACGAAATGTACCTATAAAACGACTTTTTGGAACAGAGGGTACAACTTATTCCAGTTACATATCCAGTAAAAATAATATACATATAAAACGAATTCTTGGAACAGAGGGTACAACTTGTTCCAGCTACATATCCAGTAAAAGCAATATACTCATAAAACGACTTTTTGGAACTGAGGGTACAACTTATTCCAGTTACATATCCAGAAAACGAAATATACCTATAAAACGACTTCTTGGAACAGAGTGTACAACTTGTTCCAGTTACATATCCAGTAAAAGTAATATACTCATAAAACGACTTCTTGGAACAGAGGGTACAACTTGTTCAAGTTACATATCCAGTAAAAGTAATATACTCATAAAACGACTTCTTGGAACAGAGGGTACAACTTGTTCCAGTTACATATCCAGTAAAAGTAATATACTCATAAAACGACTTCTTGGAACAGAGGGTACAACTTGTTCCAGTTACATATCCAGTAAAAGTAATATACTCATAAAACGACTTCTTGGAACAGAGGGTACAACTTGTTCCAGTTACAAATCCAGTAAAAGTTATATATTCATAAAACGACTTCTTGGAACAGAGGGTACAACTTGTTCCAGTTACATATCCAGTAAAAGTAATATACTCATAAAACGACTTCTTGGAACAGAGGGTACAACTTGTTCCAGTTACATATCCAGTAAAAGTAATATACTCATAAAACGACTTCTTGGAACAGAGGGTACAACTTGTTCCAGTTACAAATCCAGTAAAAGTTATATATTCATAAAACGACTTCTTGGAACAGAGGGTACAACTTGTTCCAGTTACATATCCAGTAAAAGTAATATACTCATAAAACGACTTCTTGGAACAGAGGGTACAACTTGTTCCAGTTACATATCCAGTAAAAGTTATATATTCATAAAACGACTTCTTGGAACAGAGGGTACAACTTGTTCCAGTTACATATCCAGTAAAAGTAATATACTCATAAAACGACTTCTTGGAACAGAGGGTACAACTTGTTCCAGTTACATATCCAGTAAAAGTAATATACTCATAAAACGACTTCTTGGAACAGAGGGTACAACTTGTTCCAGTTACAAATCCAGTAAAAGTTATATATTCATAAAACGACTTCTTGGAACAGAGGGTACAACTTGTTCCAGTTACATATCCAGTAAAAGTAATATACTCATAAAACGACTTCTTGGAACAGAGGGTACAACTTGTTCCAGTTACATATCCAGTAAAAGTAACATACCTATAAAACGACTTCTTGGAACAGAGGGTACAACTTATTCCAGTTATATATCCAGTAAAAGAAATGTACCCATAAAACGACTTCTTGGAACAGATGATGAAACTAATTCCATTTACATATTATATGTTCACATAATAAAAACTTTGAAACAGAGGGCACAACTAGTTCATGAAGCATGTGGAATAAAGGTAATCGTTTATATATTTATATATATATTCGTGACTATGTTGATGAACAAATTCAAATTGTAACACAACGTTCCTTTTGCTGTATCACGGATTTATTTTAACATTTAATGTATATAGATCCAAGACCAATGTCAAGTTTACAGTAACTTGCGAAATGTCCACGGTTAGGCGAACCCGATTCTCAATATCTTGAATTTACTTATAATAAGTAGTTCAAGTTAATAAGTGAAGCACACAATTAAGGTATGTACAGCATTAACCCTTTACTCCATATAGACGCTTTTGGACACCTCCAATATAGACGCCTTTGAACACCTCTAATATAGACGCCTTTGGACACCTCCAATATAGACGCCTTTGAACACCTCTAATATAGACGCCTTTGGACACCTCTAATATAGACGCATTTGGACACCTCTAATATAGACGCCTTTTGACACCTCTAATATTGACGCATTTGGACACCTCTAATATAGACGCCTTTGGACACCTCTAATATAGACGCCGTTGGACACCTCTAATATAGACGCCTTTTGACACCTCTAATATTGACGCATTTGGACACCTCTAATATTGACGCCTTTTGACACCTCTAATATTGACGCCTTTTGACACCTCTAATATAGACGTCTTTTGACACCTCTAATATTGACGCATTTGGACACCTCTAATATAGACACCTTTGGACACCTCTAATATAGAAGGCTTTAGAATTATTGGGTGAATTATGTTTATATTAACTGACAGAGTGGAAAACAGTGCAGGAAGTGGTCAGATTGCTCGTTACCTGCAATCTGAACTCTTTCTGTATTTTTTTCAAAGGTTTCTGTGATTGGTGCGGCAAAACGCGTATCTATGGAGTAACGCGTTAAATAATCTGCTGCGAAGTCAATGTTTCCCTAATGTATATACACTGACACTGCATAAGCTACATTATCATATTCAAAAAAGTACATTACAGTGGAACACAGTCAATGACAATTATGTAATAATATATATGCATTTATACCCAGATATGACAGTCAATTCTGACTTTGATCTTGACAACTTCTTCAGTGCATTATCTAATCCTGACTGTTCAACTCGTCGCCATAAATCGCTGAAAAGGTAAATCAGTACTATTAAAAATAGTAAAAGTTTATCAAGTGAGAAATATAGACCTAGCAGTGTATTATATTATAAGAAGAATTCGGTGTTTTGAGCAATGCAAAATAAAAATTAAACTCCGAGTAAGTAAGTGGAATCGTTATTCAAGATACCGAAGTAACCTATCGTTAGAGATGTAATATATAAGATAGGTAATTCATGTAACTCATCGTTAGAGACGTAATACATAATACAGGTTATTCATCATTCATCGTTGAGATGTAATACATAATACAGGTAATTCATCGTTAGAGATTTAATATATAATACAGGTAATTCATCGTTAGAGATGTAATACATAATATATGTATTTCATCGTTAGAGATGTAATACAGAATACATGTAATTCATCGTTAGAGATGTAATATATAATACAGGTAATTCATCGTTAGAGATGTAATATATAATACAGGCAATTCATCGTTAGAGATGTAATATATAATACAGGCAATTCATCGTTAGAGATGTAATACAGAATGAAAGATTATTCATCGTTAGAGATGTAATACAGAATAAAAGGTAATTCATCGTTAGAGATATAATCTAAAATACAGGTAATTCATCGTTAGAGATGTAATATATAATACAGGTAATTCATCGTTAGAGATGTAATACATAATACAGGTAATTCATCGTTAGAGATGTAATACATAATACAGGTAATACATCGTTAGAGATGGAATATACAATACAGGTAATTCATCGTTAGAGATGCAATATAGAATATAGGTTATTCATCGTTAGAGAGATGTATTTAAATTATATCTCAGAGAGTGATTAGTTTCGATATTGTTTTGGGAGATATTTATATATTCAAAGAGATCTTACAATACAATAGCTTTCACATATAGAACGTGTCCACTTAAAGGTCTGAAGCCAAATGTGATTCCGGGATTAAAAAGTAATAAAGTCATGGTTCATTGTTAATACTGTTTGTCGTTTTAGTTGTTAGTTAATTGTACATTATCGTACTAGCTTATCTATAAACAAAATATTTATCATTTGTAAGCTTTGAAAGAATATATTTAATGAAACTAACGCAAGCGATATGTTGTTAAATGGCAATGGACAATAGTCTTGTAAACAGAATTCATGATGGCTATTTTCAGTATCGAAATGAAAATAACAGTCTTTACCAGTATGGGGTAAGTGCGAGTCCAAATGTTGGAACAAGCGTAATCTATAAGCAAATCCATAAGTAAAAGGTATAGATATTATTAGATGAATATATCATGCACACACTAATAAGCAAAAATTCTATATTTCATCATGTAACTAACATTGAACACATCTCTTTTAACGAACAAACAAACACAAGACAGTTCTAACTTTTAATATTTTATAACTTAATTAGTTAACTTCGATTGTGAAACAAGTTTTTACAATAAATCACGCTCGAAGAATTCCGGGTTAGAACCAGTACTTAGCATATGCGGAAAGGTGTCTTGCTCAAGGACACCACACATGGCCGTGGCGGAGGATCGAACCCACGACCCTCCGATCATGAGTTGGGTGCTCTACCACTGGACCATGCGCTCCACTTTTAATAGCAACTAGTATTTCATTGATGACTAATTTACGTTTTGGCATATACCTTGTATTCGATGCAGCAACCCATGACGTCCACAACTTACGTACGTCTTCTCTCAGATGGTCGTATTCATTGGGCTGTCTTTTGTCCTGCTGTCTTTGGGAAGGGGTTCTACAGTTATAAGCAATTATGACTAAACTGCATACTATTGTATCTACTAACTGTGTAGAGTATCTAATGGAATATATGAGTGTGTGTTAAGCTATATTTTATGAAGTTCGAAGCGGATTTATTAGTTAGTTAAAGAAAAGTTAAGCAGTAATTTAAGAAATATTAAAACTAACTTTCGAATTAATTAGAAGTGTATGTTCAGATACGTTTTAACTGGATATTAATATGTTAAAACAAATAACACAAATATAAATAGAGAGGTCAATAAATGTGTATGCTTTGGTTCCCATTGTTTAATGGGTTGATCTCAAGCTACAATGACAACATAACAATGACAGCAAATGTATTTTACAGTTACCGGCTTGCTACACGTGGTAACGTATGCAACGTAAATGCAGTCGCGGAATGTTTAAATGGTAAACCAAGAGGTTTCATTCTAGTTTATAAAATGAATATGTACATTCATCTTATTGTGTGTTATTTAGAAATATTACCAAATGTAATTGATAAATGTTGCTAAACAGAACTTAGTACTAATAAACTTTTAAAAATATTTATAAAGACTTTTATTGGAAGAAATCTACCTTCATCAGACAATATAAGATCAGTATAAAAATGACGTCATTTGTTTTATTTGACTAAAGTTAATACACAAATATACTTAAACGAAATGATCTATAGAACTTCGGATGCATAATTACACCAACATTCCTTGTGTCGTTTAATTTCCTGCTGGGCTCAAGTTCTTTTCAGTCATAAATAAAATTAATTAAAAGCAAGATTATCTTGCAAAATGCTGTTTTGCATATTTATGCAATATCTGTTTATACCGAAAATGCAAAACATATTAAAAGAGTCTTCAGGTATTGACGTATACAATACAACATTTTATTAATTTTTTTATATATTTAGATATTGTTAAGTATATGAGTATTGCTGAAACAGATTTACAGTATTATTGGTAAATAAACCGTTATGTTAACATTAACAAAGGTCTTTATATGAAGGGCTTCGTTTAAAACGGTTTCTAAATAATGTATATATGTATATTTAACTATATTAGCGATAACCAATGCTTTAACATGTTATTTTATGAATTTTATATGTCAATATTTTCACAGGTGTTATGTATAATTCATATGGTCCTATATTTGCTTTAGTGCTGAGTGTTAATGCAATGCATTAAATCCGTGTACAAGTTCATATTACAATTGTAAAGCATTCCAAATTTATATACCAAGTAATATAAAAGAAACCTTCAAATGGTAAGTAAAATCACCTACCATATGAATGACACATTTACTATCAAGATTATCAGGTATTGTCAAGGCACAAGAATGCATTATTAAAGTCATGGCTGATATCAGGCTGTGTGGCTTATCAAAGGATGTCTTTCATAACAGTACAAAAACAAATCTGGGACAAGCGGTACACATTTGACACCCATGAAAAGAACAACGAACTATTTATACACGGCGGTCAAGAATTAAATAAGCACTCTATTTCAAAAAATATGGTAGTTCCGCTTACCTGTTAAAAATCAGTTCTACGATTTGTAAAGAATGCAATGTCTAAATTCACACCTTAAGAATAGCACGGTTTCTCTTCTCTTATTAGTTTACTTGTTTTGTGTAAATGCTGTAAACATTAAACTTGAAGCTGTACAAAGTTGACTCGCCGTACATTCATACCATTAGTATTGTTGTAGCATATTTATTAGGCATATGACATAATTATTTAGAGCGACATTCCTGGATTCCTGTCTTTGAGATGAAGCGTAACATAACCTTAAGCCTGTGTGGGTAAACTATAAGTATTAAATTCATAGAAAACCACATGACAATTAACCATCTTGCGAAAGTAATGTTCTTTCCTCCCTCCCCCACCAACCAATCCTTCAAGACGAAAGTGCAATAGAAACTTTATGTTGTCTACACACCACTTGATGCCGACTTTTTCAATTATATATACTTGAATCTGATCAGGATGAATATGGAAATCAATATGATATGGTAATCTGTATGTAGGGCATTCAGAAAACTAAAAAGCGTTTCTGTTCTATTAAATCAATTTTTTTTATTTATTTTATCTATAACTTATATGAAAATTGTGGGAGGTGGGTGATGGAAAAGAGTTGATAGCAGTTTTGTTTAAAAAATAAAATATCTTGTAAGTCAATAGTCAACATATAGAATGAAGGAAATATTGCGAAAATATGTTTTGTATCCAGATTTATCATAAATAAATGGTTCAAAAATATGTTAAGTGTTATAGCTACTACTAACAGAACTGTCAATGTCTTCTTTTACTGTAAGCAGTATCTATTAATTAAAACTAAAATAAGCATATGTACCTGGCAGATTCATTTTTCCTGGCAGTTTTCTGTCTCCCTTCTCCACCCATTGTCTGTAAGTAAATATAACGTAATCATAACATGCGGAAATATATCATTTAAGATCAACCTTTCTTTTCAGTGTTGTACAGATAGACGCTTAAACTGAAGTCATAGACACAGTTTATTTAGTAATATAGACCACTTGCCCAAAATACAATGAACATATACATTTTGTAAACAAACATTTGAGCAACAATCAAGTAGAATGGAATTAACAAATCGAAAGCATAAATTAACTTTAAATAAGTATTTGTTAGGTTATATTTATTGAAATATATTTTCTAATTCAAGTTTTCTTTTATAACAAGCATTAAACAAGTACTTTGAGATAAAGATAATATCATGTTTGTCTGATGAGGACATAATTGTATATAATAGATGTAAAGATCTAGATCTAAACCAGGCATCTGGAATTTATAGTAGTCTTAAGGTGTTCATAAATTGGGCATTCGAAAAAGAAATAAAATTCCTCTTCAATTACATATACATTTGAATTATGTCGTATTATAAAGTCATTTTGCATGATGCAATAAACAGTTGACGTTGTTCAAAATAAGTTCCACCTTTGACCCGTTTCACTAACCCTCGTAAGTAAGAGAAGTATGTGCGAAACAATAGTAACACTTACAGATATTCTTTTTACTCAGAGTTTACGTGATTTTGTAAAAGGTATATTATTAATACGACTTTGAAAAGTTTTTGTGATATTAGTGAAACAAAATACGAAATGAATTCCGTGACTTTTTATCTTCAAAGATATATATAAGATGTAAATACAAATACACGAAAGGTGCTTTGCCCGATTTTCACTAAACATCTCAAGCCGAGATTTTACTAAACCCGAAAAACTCAACTCAAACTCATTACACATTAAATAACCACACAGAAATGATGAAGTCTGAATAATTATTGATTGTTGGTTAAGAATAACATGCAAAATGATCAATGTAAGTAAAGTTATAGCATTATAGATTTTGAGTTGAAGATAATCTCAAGTTGAGATGTTTAGTGAAACTTGGGCTAGGGTCACAAGAGATGAAACGAATATCCTTTATCAACAACGTTCTTTGTGTTCTAATCTCATCAGGAATTAGTGTTAATGATTTATAAAAAGATCCGCAGTTATAGTTATCATAATGTCTGTAAGCAATTGTATGTGTCCTTTATTCTTTTGTTTCAGTCAAAAGTTTTTTCTACATACAGTAGATATATATAAACATTGTACAAGTTGTATCTCATGAGAACCGTAGAGTTAAAATATTCCTTTTTCTTTTTTCATTATGTTTTTTCCATTTACGCATGAAATGACTTCTATAATTTACCACGCTTTTTATTCAAATGAAATTCTTGTCTAAAAAAACGTGTTTGACTTCATTTTGAGTTTTTAAAAAAATATGAAGATATAATGTAAAGGTATACGGTAACAATATTTATAATTATTTATATCAAGTAACCGTATGATTAAGTAAACTGGAACTACTCAACATGTTAGTGAAGTTATCTATAATATGTGAAGGTTCGTGAAAATGATTCAAAATCATATTGAGGAGATATGGAGCGTTTATTTATTAAAAAAATCATTTTCATATATTCTGGATAACCTTTGTAAACGCACGATATATTGCTAACTAATAGTGTTATAGAGTGCATCGCTATATTTCATACTTAAGATCAAATAGCTAAAAATAGTGTGTTTTTTTAAACTAAATTGTTTCGTTATCGGTGTTTAACGCAGTGAAGTGTACAATTAATCAACATATAAGTAAATCCAACAAACACATATTTAACGTGTAAAATAATATAAAAAAATCACGTTGCAATAAATATATCCAAAATGAAGGAAATCAGCCTTTTATCAAAACAAATACACTCTACCCTCTATACACGACAAACATAGTTTTCAATTTTACAAGTATTTTTACAGTATTGATATCAACCTTGTATTTGATCCGTTAAATCTTTCACGAAATGTTTTAATGCATGTATACATGCACAGGTTAAGAAGGATTATCAGAATTATCATACAGCGGTTTCAAATCCGCCTTAATCGCCTGCAAAATTGTTGACCTGGATTAAAGACCAGTTAGTAATCGAAGTCATATGAACTTTTTATCGTAATATTATATTAACGTAAAACCACATTTATCGAGTTCAATACATCTCAGCTAAATAAAATCTGATCATTCATAAATGTTTATTTACAGCAATATGTATGTAATTCACCGAAATGGGCTTAAATGGAAATTATGGGAGCATTATGCCAATGTCGCCTAGGTTTGTAGTACATGTGCGTATGAAAAATCACACGTGTTCTGAAGGAATTATAACGTGTATGCACGGTTTACCGTGGACAACTGGTTCAAGGCGCGGCCTCGAGATCATGTATTGATCACCGACTGGGTCCTGGGTTCGAGACCAGTATATTCCAAACACTCTTTGTTATGCTCGCTTGACAGTGGATGATTTTTTTTCTTATTCTACGTTAGTCTGACCTTTCAATTAATATATATTTGTGTAAAATCACTTGACGATGTGCATGGCACATTTTTTATTGACTCATGTACTCTCAGAATCAAAACTTCATCCTTGTTTATCTATGGCAAGATTGAATATAATATTTGGAAAGTGTAGTTGACGTATTCTTCTTTGTATAACCTCAGTGAGGTAAAATTAATGTTTTGTTTCACTTGAGCCGAAATAAGAAATGAAGTGTATAACCATTGACAATCGAGGGAGATTCAATACAATTGAAAAACTTATTTTCTTAATGTTTCCTTACTACACAAAGTGTACCGACTTAATAACTAACTGGTACAAAATAAGTATTTTTGAACATCCCTCGCTTGTCATTGGTTAAAAAATATTTGAACTATAAAATGGTCATAGATCACTAATTGACCTTCTAACGAATCGTTAACTTAATTTTGTTAGAAACTATGTAGAAAAACATGGGGTTGACCAGGTCGTTTTTCAAAATGTTGATGGTTTGATAACATCCCTTCATTTATGACAATTATGCCGATTTGTTACTGTGTATCTCTACGCAGCGTATCATCAACGTTCTCATATGCACAATGAAATATGACAATATGATGCATTTTCAACAAAAATTATGCCCAACGGATTTACATAGCTCTTATTTCTTGGGGCAAGAATCTTGCTACCATCATGTAAGTGAGATAATTCTTAAGCAAGACCTTACGCTGGTCAATAATTATAATATCACCATAGTTATGCATCAATAATTTTAATATCACCATAAATACGTATCAATAATAATAATATCACCATAATTATGTATCAATAATTATAATATCACCATAAATATGTATCAATAATAATAATATCACCATAATTATGTATCAATAATTATAATATCACCATAAATATGTATCAATAATAATAATATCACCATAATTATGTATCAATAATTATAATATCAACATAATTATGTATCAATAATTATAACATCACCATAATTATGTATCAATAATTATAACATCACCATAATTATGTTGATAAACTATTACAGGCAAACCTATGAAACAAAACAAAAATGACATTTATTTACATAATTTACATTCTTTATGTTATTCAGAATGAGAACTATATAGTTGATAAATGAAATCAGTCAATACCATCAATGCCAATAATAAAGTTCACAAAAACACACCCAACCCATTTAATTGTAATTTATAATTGCGTTAAAGTAGATATTATTAGAAACAGCATCAAATCTATTTTATCTTAATTAAAACATGCATAATGGAAACACAAATGATAAGCGCAAACATGTCAGGTTGTTTATTGGTATTGCTATACTTACTCGTAGATGACAAGTAGACTCGATCATGAACTTGTAGAATAAGTTTGAACTTATTTATTTCTCTTCGAATTTAAAACAAGTTATTAATACGTATACAAGTCATGCTCGAAGTCTTCATGGACAGAACTAGTACTAAGTATATTTTGAAACGGTGTCTTGCCCAAGGACACCACACAAAGCCACGACTGAGTTTCGAACGCAAGAACCTCCCATCATGGGGCCTATGCTCTATCTATCGACAATGCGTTCCGTATGTTTTATTGCTACATTATTGAATATCTCGGATATAAAGCGGTAAAGAATTAGCTTTTCTTCAGTTAAATAACCATAAAAATGAAAACAGAAGTCTCGAAAACATAAATCATATACAGCAGCGTACATATATCTATCTAACAAACACAACAAAATATGATGGTAAGTCGTTGTGCTAACTTATACTATTTGATTTATCACTGTAAAGTGTAGTTATAAAGGTTTCCAAACACAATTTGATAATGTATACATAGACGTTTACAATTCCTGTTACATGTGGACATGAGTGTTTTAGTAATGTTTATATATCCGCTTACCGAAAAGGTACGTTGTGATTGCAAGTAATAATTCGATTAAAGTGATGTTGATAATATAGCTTAAGAAAGAAGTGTTTCTACAAACACACCACTCAGAAAGTATAGCATTACCTATTTAGATATATAGTGTTGTTTTCATTGGTCACATATCATGGTCATATACAAGTACTTACATTTTCTTATGAAAATAAGCGTTGTTTTCATGTTGTTGTTTTTTATTTTTAACCTATTACATGTTATTGATATACATTGCAGCCAGTCCTAGTGGTGCTGGCAGATTTTAAATGCACATATAAATGAATCTAGAAAGAAGCAACGATCATCCACCAGTAATAGACGCCTTTAATTGCATAAATATGCTCTCACTCATAAGTGACTATGTCGGTTATAGATCATGTTTTTACTGCATATTTCTTTATATGTAGAACAGTGCGAAATTAATTGGTGTGTGAGACGTTCAGAACCATTAATAATGTGTTCAGTGTACCAGAAGTGCATTTCTCTATATGTAGAACAGTGCGAAATTAATTGGTGTGTGAGACGTTCAATAATTTCGTGAAGCTGTTAAGAGTACATTGTGATTACAGTTTGTTAATAAGCGTCAATAGCTTTAATAAGGAAGCGTACAGTTGTTCCACGAAAGGAAACAAGAAGTGCGTGTTAGTCTGGTATCTCAAATTCAAAAGAGCGCTAAGATAGAAAATGCGCTCGTTTTAGATCGTCATTATTTTTAGAAAATAGACAAATAATATCACTTTAACTTTAAATTCACTGTAAGATAATTATTTGCTTAACTTTAGGACGTGTACCATATTAAACAAAAATGCCAGGCGTTGGTCAAGTGGGTATATATGGATCTCTCACACGCAGTCTCGGCTCTAAAACACGTACAGCATTTAATCCACCAAGTGGACGAGCTCTACAGCAAGTAACTGAAACAAAATCCACATTGAAAAATCATTATTTGCAATGAATACAGGGATATACTTGCCGTTTTTGCAGACAACCTTGTTATATCCACGTATCACCCAACACGTATATCAATTAAACCAGTCGACATAAAGAAATGGCAATAAATAATATAACGTTCAGACGCGTCACAACTAACGTTCAAAGGTTTTAAACCGAGTTATAAATTTTCTGTTGTATCAATCACTCTAGTGCGATTAAAAATATGTGTTCTATTTTTAATTCAAAGTAAAACGTTATTAAACTGGTATATTTTTATGATAAGAATTTCCCCCGCTGTAGTAATTACCTATAGGCGAATCAAGGAATTATATATCACTATACAAGTCCTTGGGTGAATGAAAATATTTGTTATATGTTTTCAATCTTATTTAACACTGGTTTTGGATATAGTCGTATCTCTTAGTATTAGGAAGATTGTGTTTGCTTAAATCCAATGCTTAATTTCATACATTCCCAAATGAGAAAATATTTATCTGACCGGAGACAAAGCTTTCGGAACACACATAACCACAATATTAGAAGAACAAACAACCTGGATTGTATAAGAAACGGTCCTGGCGTTCCTGCCAGGGACCTTTACATAGCAGGGAAAAAGGAGAACGTTTATGGGTCAGTTGCTTCAGCGGAAAGGGACCCACGTGGCAATTTTGTAAACGAATTGTGGGACAGGCATGGAATTCCATGCTCTTATTGTATAACAGAACCGAAAAAAAAAAAACATGTTAATTACATGTTAATTAACCTTGTATGATAATATGTGCTATACTTTTTTCATTATTATTATTATAATTATTATTATTATTATTATTATTATTATTATTATTATTATTATTATTATTATTATTATTATAATTATTATTATTATTATTATTATCATTATTATCATTATCATTATTATCAGTATATTATCACATGTACTATTAACCCGCTTCATGTGTGTTTAAACACTGGAAATGCTTGTATTTATATTTATGTACATGAAAAAGTTTATATGTACTGCAAACACTTTCAAGTATCGTAAATAATATAAACAAATAAAAAAGTATGACACTTCAATGCACATAAGATACCTTCCATTACCACACAGTTCCATGTGTGAGTAAGTAAATATAATAAAGCCTCTTACATCGGTAGGTTTACTTTTCAACATTATGATTTTTTTAAAGGTTTCTTGAAGATAGATGCGTTTGTTGGCGTATCGATAACAAGTTCATAGAAAACTTCTTAAGACACGATTCTTATGTTTATGATATCTGTATGAATAATGAGCTTCATTTTATTCAGTCGAGTGCTAACAGTTGATCAGTAAATCTAACCACTCTTTTCTGGGATCTTGGCTACTTAACCGGTGATGCTTTTGTGTTTGTATTTGTTCAGTGTTTTTTTTTTAATAACAATCGCATTGAATACTTTCTGTGTAATTTACGTAGTTATACACTCGTCAATTAAGATGCATTAAAACATAATATATACATTCAGATTAACCAATCGGAACACGTTTGAATTATTGTATACATAAACTTAGCTTCATATCACCCAGATAAATACATACAACGCATGATAATGAATTATTAATGCTCAACACGAAAACATGGCCGACGT
The DNA here is from genome assembly GCA_029582155.1 of Panopea generosa. Classification (NCBI taxonomy): domain Eukaryota; kingdom Metazoa; phylum Mollusca; class Bivalvia; order Adapedonta; family Hiatellidae; genus Panopea; species Panopea generosa. The sequence goes on along the minus strand of CM055909.1, from coordinate 27,113,543 downwards.
GTGGTGAAATTGAAACCTTACCAACTGCAGTGAATTTGTTACGAGTTTAAGTAGTACTGATAAAGACATATCACATATGACATTTTACAGTCAGTTCCGGGTTTAGCGCATATCAGTATTCAGCATATCTAGTTAGAAATTCAATAGTTGATGCTATTGTTAATTTTAGTCCGCTGAGCCTGTTTCCAGATTTTAAATTCTCATTAAAAAACTACAAATATGCAAAAATGTACAAATAGGTAGATGTCTCTATAAAAAATAAGAAAACGTAAGAATTTTTCAAATTGTATGTAAAATTATTGTAATTTTAAATCGCTCGGTACCCTGAATCCAATTTTGTCAGTAAATGCATAATACTGCCGCCAATTTTGTCAGTTAGTGCATAATGCTGCCGCCAATTGTGTCAGTAAGTGCATAATCCTGCCGCCAATTTTGTCAGTTAGTGCATAATCCTGTCGCCGATTTTGTCAGTTAGTGCATAATGCTGCCACCAATTTTGACAGTAAGTGCATAACCCTGCCGCCAATTTTGTCAGTTAGTGCATAATCCTGTCGCCGATTTTGTCAGTTAGTGCATAATGCTGCCACCAATTTTGACAGTAAGTGCATAATCCTGCCACCAATTTTGTCAGTTAGTGCATTATCCTGTCGCCGATTTTGTCAGTTAGTGCATAATGCTGCCACCAATTTTGACAGTAAGTGCATAATCCTGCCGCCAATTTTGTCATTTAGTGCATAATCCTGTCGCCAATTTTGTCAGTAAGTGCATAATCCTGCCGCCAATGTTGTCAGTGCATAATCCTGTCGCCAATTTTGTCAGTTAGTGCATAATGCTGCCACCAATTTTGACAGTAAGTGCATAATCCTGCCGCCAATTTTGTCATTTAGTGCATAATCCTGTCGCCAATTTTGTCAGTAAGTGCATAATCCTGCCGCCAATGTTGTCAGTGCATAATCCTGCCGCCAATTTAGTCAGTTACTGCATAATTCTGCAACCAATTTTGACAGTAAGTGCATAATCCTGCCGCCAATTTTGTCAGTTAGTGCATAATCCTGCCGCAAATTTTGTCAGTTAGTGTATTGATCTTCCACCAATTTTGCCAGTTAGTTTATTGTTCTGCCACCAATTTTGTCAGTTAGTGCCTTGTCTGCCATCAACTTTGTCAGTCAGTGTATTGTCCTGTCAACAATTTTGTCAGTTAGTGCCTGGTCTGCCATAATTTTTTTCCAGTTAGTGTATTGTCCTGTCACCAACTTTTTCAGTTAGTGCGTTGTTCTGCCGCCAATTGTGTCAGTTAGTGCCTTGTCTATCACCAATTTTGTCAGTTAGTGTATTGTCCTGCCACCAATTTTATCAGTTAGAGCCTTGTCCTGCCGCCAATTTTGTTAGTAAGTGCTTTGTCTACCATAAATTTTGTCAGTAAGTGTTTTGTCCTGCCACCAACTGTTTCAGTTAGTGCATTGTCCTGCCACCAATTATGTCAGTTAGTGCATTGCTCTGCCAACAATTTTGTCAGTTAGTACACTGTTCTGCCACCAAGTTAATTCCTTATGTGCCATAAATTTTGTTAGTTAGTGTATTGTCCTGTCACCAATTTTGTCAGTAAGTGTCATGTCCTGCCACCAATTTTGTCAGTTAGTGCTTTTCTGCCGTCAATTTTGTCAGTTAGTGTATTATTCTGCCACCATTTTTGTCAGTTAGTACATTGTCCTGCCACCAATTTTATCAGTTAGAGCCTTGTCCTTCCGCCAATTTTGTTAGTAAGTGCTTTGTCTACCATAAATTTTGTCAGTCAGTGTATTGTCCTGTCAACAATTTTGTCAGTTAGTGCCTGGTCTGCCATAATTTTTTTCCAGTTAGTGTATTGTCCTGTCACCAACTTTTTCAGTTAGTGCGTTGTTCTGCCGCCAATTGTGTCAGTTAGTGCCTTGTCTATCACCAATTTTGTCAGTTAGTGTATTGTCCTGCCACCAATTTTATCAGTTAGAGCCTTGTCCTGCCGCCAATTTTGTTAGTAAGTGCTTTGTCTACCATAAATTTTGTCAGTAAGTGTTTTGTCCTGCCACCAACTGTTTCAGTTAGTGCATTTTCCTGCCACCAATTATGTCAGTTAGTGCATTGCTCTGCCAACAATTTTGTCAGTTAGTACACCGTTCTGCCACCAAGTTAATTCCTTATGTGCCATAAATTTTGTTAGTTAGTGTATTGTCCTGTCACCAATTTTGTCAGTAAGTGTCATGTCCTGCCACCAATTTTGTCAGTTAGTGCTTTTCTGCCGTCAATTTTGTCAGTTAGTGTATTATTCTGCCACCATTTTTGTCAGTTAGTACATTGTCCTGCCACCAATTTTATCAGTTAGAGCCTTGTCCTTCCGCCAATTTTGTTAGTAAGTGCTTTGTCTACCATAAATTTTGTCAGTAAGTGTTTTGTCCTGCCACCAACTGTTTCAGTTAGTGCATTGTCCTGCCACCAATTATGTCAGTTAGTGCATTGCTCTACCAACAATTTTGTCAGTTAGTACACTGTTCTGCCACCAAGTTAATTCCTTATGTGCCATAAATTTTGTTAGTTAGTGTATTGTCCTGTCACCAATTTTGTCAGTAAGTGTCATGTCCTGCCACCAATTTTGTCAGTTAGTGCTTTTCTGCCGTCAATTTTGTCAGTTAGTGTATTATTCTGCCACCATTTTTGTCAGTTAGTACATTGTCCTGCCACCAATTTTGTCAGTTAGTACATTGTCCTGCCACCAATTTTGTCAGTTAGTGTTTTGTCCTGCCACTAATTTTGTCAGTGAGTACATTGTTCTGCCACTAATTGTGTCAGTTAGTGTCGTGTCCTGCCTAAATTTAAATATTATATTATATATTTATTGTTTGTATTCAAATTGTTAAAAAAAAAAAAAAAATAATAATAATATCTTCAAATAATGCGTTCCCTTCATTTAACTTTTAAGGTACGAATACAATTATGTTTTTGAAAGATAATATTTGGAACTTATACCACTTTTAGCACCCGTATAGTGTATGCTCTTGTGTTTCGTTTCGACAAGTCATATCAGTCATTATATGCAATATTCTTCTAAAAGTGTCAATATATTTTGCAATTTAAATGGACATATCATTTATTTATTTCGTTTGTATATATGTAAGTTGTTTGAACTATCGAAGTTATATGTTTGTTTGTATTGTATATATATGATTGTCATTTAATTGTCTATATGTGTATTATGTTTTTGTATATTTATTGTACTCCCATTTGCTGTTTAAATGTTTATACTCTCCTGTATATTTGTACTATTGAGGAAATAAAGAATCAATCAATCAAAAGGTTACTGGTCACTGGCAATATTCCATTAATGGGTATATGTAAAGTTTGAAACAAATAAATAAGCCTTGATTAATCATCTAGGCTATTTGTTAATTAAGAATGTTTAATTTCTAAATGTAATGCGCATTCAAATTTCATAGGTCTTAATTTCAAATTGAAACAACAATATGTATGCCTATGAAATCAATCAAGGGGTCGTGAGTTCGGATCCCCGCTCGATCATAGTCTCCGTGATGACTGATATACGACATTGCGTCTCATTATCATTTGTCTCTCACCGCTGATTCAAGTGAGAAAGTTAAACTTGCTGTGATGAGGTGTGCTTGAGAACTGCTTAACCTTTCAGGATCCCAGGAAACAGTGGTTAGGTTAACTAATCGTCTCTTAGCCCTCGATGGCATAAAAATGATGCTAAATATTCCATCAATCAATCAATCATTGGTAATATCTCTTAAAATATTTTGCGACCTTCTATAATGTTATCACAGCGAAAAATTGTTTTAAGAATGCGAGCGTGATTTGTCCAAGTTGAAATCACTGGTATCACAATCGTGATTTGCCCAAGTTGAAATAACTGGTATCACAATAAATAATTGCATGAATAAACAAATACATTGTGGCACTAGAGACAGATACAAACTGACTACTTGTAATGTAACACACCAAATACAACATTACTATTACCTTTAGTTTGTTTGATAGTTTCAACAATTTCCATTTAATCTCTCTAACTATTTGTATAAACTGGACTAGAATAGAATGGTTTACTCTACAACCACAAATCGCCCTATTTGTGCAAAAGGTACCAAGTGCTTTCTTATTCCATATACAGTTGGTACCTTATTGCACCAATGGGGCGAAATATCGACTTAAATTTATCACTGGTTCAGTTGTTCCTATCACTTTATGCCATGCTATATGTATATGCTTCCATACTAAAGAAATCAAGCTAGACGTGTATGATGGGTTTTTTAATATTCATAATTCTTTGTTTGTCTGAAAACCTATATAAACGGCGTTAGTTCCATTCATAGCTGACGCGATCCTGTATTGATTCCTTTGGAAATTCCATATTTCATAAAACTTTGAATAAATTATAACTTCGCTCACAGATTTGTAATGATAAAGCAAAAACCAACATACATAATGATAACAAAATAGCAAATATTGTTATTCAACCAACTGTTAATGGGAGAGTTTTAATATGGTAGATTTACATTTGTATATTAACATATGACTGTTTATTTGAGGGTGTAATTTTAAATACCTTGCAAGTCACATATATATTATAGATAATTGCACGAAAATTACTACTGATTTGATAATTGTATTAAAAGGACGTGGCGGACTACAATTTAACATGCTGCGTCAGATAAGAGACCAAGATCCTCCTGTTTCACTAACGTTATGTTATACTTATATACTTAAAAACTTAAATCTAAGAAAAGGAACCAGGTGATCATGACTGTAGGCTGATTACACTAATACTGCATATAGGTTCATTAATATTGATTATATAACAGATGGGTAACCAATCAAGTTGTATGGTGTTTAGCGTCGCTTTCAACAATTTTTCAGTAATATCGCGACGGTATATACTTGAGACAGTATTCTGAGCACTGTCACACTGGAGTATCATGCCGCAGACACATGGTATGATACCCCACCCAGTCACATTATACTGACATCGGGCCGACCAGACCTAGATCTCTCCTCTAAATGCTGAGCGTCAAGCGAGGAAGGTTCTAGTACCATTTTTAAAGTCTTAGGTATGACCCGGACGGTTATCGAACCCACGACCTTCCGCATGCGAGGCGAACGCTCTACTACTAGACCACGCCGCGGTTGGTAACCAATCAAAACTTAGCTAATCTTATAAGCAATCAAGTAAGATGTGTTGCTGAAACAAGCCAGCTTAACATCTATTGAGATACTATTGGAAATAACCATGATATAATTGCTGCATATCGGGCCCGAGGTCTTCATGACTTTTTTCCCTGTCGTGATAGTATTTTTTTTATATTATACATGGGGTTTTACGCCATTTTCAACACATAACATGTTACTGGTGGAGAAATGAACCTAAGTAGAGTCATCGTCCTTCTGAAAAAAAGAAATTAACTGGCAATATTTGTCACATTAAGTGATCAGTTGGAGACAGTGCCTTGAACCATTCGGTCAGGGAGGAATCCGATAGTTAAACAAACAAGTTACACATGATATAAAATCAATCGAACTGTTTACATTCAATACATATATAATATAGAATAATCCGTTTTTATTTTAAATCGATTGTGTACCAAGTTCTTACAACTTAGACAAATCACGCTCGAAGTGTTCCTGGGTAGAACAAGTACTTAAGCTGATGCGGATAAAGTGTCCTGCCCAATGACACCGCCGTGGCGAAGGATTGAACCCATGATCCCCCGCCCTGGGTCCGAAACTTTATCACTTAACCACGCGCTTCACAAATATAATCGATAAATGTAAAAAATCCAGTTCCTACGCAACTGATTGTACTGCATATATGACAGTGTTTAATAATATATGTGAAACCGTTATTCGAAAAATGATGAAAAATTGGCACTATAATATATTAAATCGATAAAATATGGTTACATAACTAAAGAATCGCATTTAAGATAAAGTGGGGTCACTATAATAACGTGGATCCATTTCAGAATACGCAAGGCTTACTCTCCGAATTGACTGTTATAGGTATTTTTGCGTGTTTTTGGTGCAGCATGCCTTTCACATGGCAATGTATTTAAAAATAATAAACAACCTTTTGTTCGACCATTTTTATGATGACTTGGAATATCTCATTCACTCGATATGTATTCTGTAAAGGCACATCTATTTTCCTTTGAGTGGAGTTAACACCATTTTCAACACTTTTCAGGCAAATCTGAGTAGGACAACCGTCCTTCCGCAAGTAACTGGCAAAATTTCTCACAAACTTTCTCTAAAGTCTTTGTAAAGAGCGGGACTCGAACCTACGATATTAGTGGCGAGAGGTAAGTGATATTGAGACGGCACCTTAGATCACTCGGTCATGGAGGACCCTTTAGACCACTTAGAACAGTAAACTACACGCTGCCTTCTCTAATACCCACGTTATATCACAAAAATGACACACCCGTTGGAAGCATGATGTTATTGTATGCACTGGTTATCATTGGTTTCAGTGATCCTTGTTTGTTTAATTGATAAATACAATTTCCTTCTTTTATGTTCATTGGCATCATTGCTGTATTTGGACTTTTTTGAAATCACTGTGGTTTGATTGAAGTGTTGATTAACAAAAAGCAGTAACAAGCCTGTGTTATAAATATATTACTTTTGGGAATCTAGTTTCACTTTGTAGCGTAGATCTACACACTGCGCAGCACGACATCTTTGATGCAATATAACACTTACTTTTCTAATGACATTTTGCACTGTAGTTTTAAACTAATTATAACATTAAATTTATTTCCATTTTATTTCTTATTCTAACTGTAGCGGTGAACTAGTGGTAGAGCGTCCGCCTTGCATGCAGAAGGTCGTGGGTTCGATCTCCGACCGGGTCATACCAAAGACTTGAAAAATGGTACCAGAAATTTCCTCGTTAGGTGCTAAGCACTTAGAGGATAGTTTTAAATCTAATTGACACGTTGTCAGTATAACGTAACTGGGTGGGGTATCATACCATGTGTCTGCGGCACGATACTCCAGTGTGACAGCCTCGGCAGAGCCACGTATAACATATTTCTGTAAATTTGTTAAATAAATTTGATAATAAATGAGCATTTATGTATTAACCTCTATCTATATATGTGTATGAGAAAGTATCAACTGTATGGTTTATTTAAAATGTTGCACGTGCTTTAGAAATAAGAAATGAAATCAATGGTGATTTTATACCTTACACCATATACCGGGCTATACATTATGCTAGTGGTATGTTTGTAAAGAGATTACGCTTATGACTAACACGGTGAAAGTGCCTGGCCTACACAGATACGGTAACACGTAATAAGTATTTAATCACACACATAATCAATTGTATATGATTTTGTTTTGTTTATTTGAATACATCAGGTCATTTTATGCCATCAAGAGCTAACAGACGATCAGCTAACTAAACAACTATTTTCTAAGATTCTTGAATGTTAATCAGTACTCAAGCACACCCACTGATAATTGTCCCACTTGAATCAGTGGTGAGAGACGAATGACAATGAGACGCAATATCGTAAATTAATCATCCCGAAGACTGTAACCGGCCGGGGATTCGAACTCACGATTCCTTGATTGGTAGTCAAACGCGCTACCTGCTGAACTAACCAGGCCAGGCTTGGTTGTTATATGAATATATCTAACATATAACAAAACCCAGTATACTGTCACGCAGATTTTTCTTATTTAAATACAATCTTTGGTATGTGTAACCACTTTTATCGCCATTTGTATCACTTTAAATGTTCAAAATACTTAACCGTAGCTCAAATAGTTTTACAATGCAAATACAATCACATTTACATTTTACAAGCGTTAAAATTGACAAAAAAACTGAACATGGTTACTTTGAACCCGAAGCGACCATTTAAAAACAATTATTGACTTTAGAAAAAAGCTATAATGAAGGTATTGAATTTGAAATTGGTTGTTTTGTAGTTTTGTATTAAGTGAAATGATTTGTTGTATTAGTGCATGTGGTGATCTGGTTCCATGAGGAAGGTTGATTGGATGATTGATTTATTGATTGATTAGTTGATTGATTAAATGATTGATTGATTGGTTGATTGATTGATCGATAGATTACATGTTTGTTTGATAGATTGATTGATTGATTGATTGATCGATCCCCTTGGCTTGCTTGCTGGCTGGCTTATGTTTAACGTCGCTTTTAACAATTTTTCAGTTATATCAGGACGTTATTTTTCTGAGTACAGTATATTCATCGCACTGAAATATCATGCTCCAAACACATAATGTAATACCCCATCCACTCAAATATATCGACACCGGGCGGACCATGACCAGATCCCGACCACCAAGCGAGGAGGCTTCTAGTACCATGTTTCAAATCTTTGGTATGCCCTGGTTGGGGATCAAACTAACGACTTTCCGCATTCAAATTGGGCATTTTACCATTAGATTACCGCAAGAGCAGATACGTTTTTTGTGTGTGTTTTTTTTTTAAAATGACCAACAGAGGACAAAGCGTTATAACAACCAACATCACGATGCAACAGCATTTTATAGGACTGCTAATGTTACGTTGTGCATGGTGTCGCTAAAATTAGTGTCTGAATATGTATCACCAGTTTTTTTATCCTTATCCTATTTTATATAATTAAATTACTAGTAGGCCTTAACGTTATTCTCATAAAGAAATTAGCGGTCTTAATCAAGTACAAGTTCATATACCAAAATGACGTTGTATTCAATAAGATATTCACAAACATAATGGCTCATCAGTCAGACTATATCCATTTATAACATAATGACATTCCTGACGTCGGTATGCTCAAACATGGACTCGTCCACGAAGTAGTTAAATAGCGGTGAAGTTAAAACTCCGAATAGTAAAACATGTTTTATGAATGCCAGTGAAATCTGTTTTCAAGATAGTTAAGTAATTTGTCGTTTGAAATCTAATAAATATAACAAACAGAGCAATACAATATGACCTATATAAAAAGTTATAATAACGTCACCGCAAACATACTAGAAATATAAAATTGTAAAACTTACCTTGCAAATGAAATATATCCTGAAGGTGTATTACAACTTAAATCCTCCACACAAAAAAAAAACGATCACAAAATATAGAAAAACTTTATATATGTATACGTCAATGGGCCATTTAAAACACAGAAGAGCCGTCCGTATCTATGATGCACTATGATGCACGCACGTAAACAAACACACACGAGTGGTTAGACAGCACTGTCGTAACCGCGTCTATAGCGGATATATATTAATCATATCGATCAATTCAATTTCCAATACCTCTATATAACTTATACAATATATGAAAAAGGTGTCTGAATAAAGTCGATATATCGGCTCCACTCTCCAGCGACAAACTGTCAAAGTTTTCTATTTAATATGTAACAGCGTAAACGACCATAACCCATTTTTTCTTTTACAATTCATTCCAAAATTATACAGCTCTTTTTTAATTACATACTTTGACAACACGAGCTGGTGTATATTGTGGCAAAACTTAATATAATGACCGTCATTATCTTAAGAAAAGTTGTGTAGCAGGTGGTGAAAATGTCATGAGTATAGGAAAAATATATTAAAATGTCCACCAACCGGAACATTCGGGGGAGGGGGTGGGGGAGGGGGAGGGGGTGAATATATGATTTTACCATATTTTAGGTGGGGAAAAAAATATTACAAAAAAGTACAAAAAGTACTCAAAAAAATTAAAGCTGAGAAATTTTCAATAATTTTATAACCGGATTGCTTCTCCCATGCCAGGACCAACAAATATAAATAATTATACAATGCCGCGGTTTTCTTTTCGTTTTCTGAAAATGCATGTATATTTTTTTCCACCAGTGGTCAAGTTGAGGGTACAGCGTGACTCAAACATAACCAGATATAAAGATGTAAGTTTATACTACTATATGCTAGCACAACTGCGAAGAGAGCTCAAACCTTATATAAACCGCTCTCCGTTCCGTTTCATGGGTAGATCCAGTACCGAATGTTGTTTTTCAAAGGTTATTGAGTCGAAAATTGAGAATAACACCCTAACCTGTGGCGAGAACGGCCAACACTCAACCCGCTACAATGCCGCCCACAAGAATTCTATTGACAACCATTCTTCAATAATTTAACACCTCTCATGTGTTAAAGGGACACATAACAAAAGATCCATAACTGGAAAGGGGCACCACAATGGTACAAATGGTTGGATCGGTTGATTCCATAGATTTTGGTTATTTGTGACACAAAGTTCTGAATGCATTTTACTTTTTGGTACGATATCTAGAAACAAGGGATATTCCAGTTTATATTTTTATTGTTTTACAAAACAAGAGTGGTACCGCTTGTCCTATAACAAGAGATCAAAGAGAGTCTGAGACCGCTTGGCTGGTTTGAATTGGTCATAGCATTTTTGAAATTTCATAATATTTTTGCGCCGTCTTGACCCCTTATGAAACTACCTCACTTCCTACTCTTCATGTACAAAAGGCGTCCCATGTCCAGAGAACTTGTACGGTAGGAATACTATGAAAAAATGGAAAGTTCTCATTTTCACATACACGAGAAACAAATATGAGTATAACTGACCTAGTGGTTTCAGAGAAAGGGTTGCTAACGAACGTCGACGGACGACGGATAACGAGCCTTAGCGTTTTATAAGCCCTTCTGACCTTTGGCCAGTTAAGATTAAACCGTTCTTAATATTTCAAATAAGAGATTTCAGACAGAAGTATCGAAGGTTAATATCCCCACACTGTTATACATACACAAGTTTCAGACAGAAATATCGAAGGTTAATATCCCCACACTGCTAAACGTACATAGGTTTCAGACAGGAATATCGAAGGTTAATATCCCAACACTGCTATACGTACATAGGTTTCAGACAGGAATATCGAAGGTTAATATCCCCACACTGCTAAACGTACATAGATTTCAGACATGAGTATTGAAGGTTAATATCCCCACACTGCTATACGTACATAGGTTTCAGACAGGAATATCGAAGGTTAATATCCCCACACTGCTAAACGTACATAGGTTTCAGACATGAGTATTGAATGTTAATATCCCCACACTGCTATACGTATATAGGTTTCAGACAGGAATATCGAAGGTAAATATCCCCACATTGCTATACGTACATAGGTTTCAGACAGGAGTATCGACGGTTAATATCCCCACACTGCTATACGTACATAGGTTTCAGACAGGAATATCGAAGGTTAATATCCCTACACTGCTATACGTACATAGATTTCAGACAGGAATATCGAAGGTTAATATCCCCACACTGCTAAACGTACATAGTTTTCAGACAGGAATATCGAAGGTTAATATCCCCACACTGCTATACGTACATAGGTTTCAGACAGGAGTATCGAAGGTTAATATCCCCCACACTGCTATACGTACATAGGTTTCAGACAGGAATATCGAAGGTTAATATCCCAACACTGCTATACGTACATAGGTTTCAGACAGGAATATCGAAGGTTAATATCCCCACACTGCTATACGTACATAGGTTTCAGACAGGAGTATCGAAGGTTAATATCCCCCACACTGCTGTACGTACATAGGTTTCCAACAGCAGTATCCCCACACTGCAATACGTACATAGGTTTCAGACAGGAATATCGAAGGTTAATATCCCCACACTGCTAAACGTACATAAGTTACAAAGATTGATTTGACGTGTGAACATGAACGAAAATCGATTTTACGATTGCCGTATGTCGCTTTAATATTTAGAGAAACATATATCGACATATATTTATATTCCGCCATTTATAAGTGATAGTCGCTTATCACTACATTATAAATGAATTACCTCCCTTATTTACACATCACCAACACGGAAGTTTAACGACAGATATAAGTTATAAGAAAACAACATTGATTTGGGAAGTAATACTAAATTACAGAATACTAACAAGCATTTAACCGGTAAGTGTATGTTTTAGAATGTAAACTGGACAAATAGTTCATACTTGTATATTTGCATGTATGATATAGATATTGTCACAATGTGTTGATTGCATTATTAATACACTCGTGACATATAGCAGTGTAGCTATATATATACGTGTACGCGAGGTAGGGTGACATGTAGAAACATTTACGTTATTCGATATTAATGAACGTAAATTCTGGTGATTTGAGTTTCTGCGATCCTACTATGTTTGTATGTTGTCAGTATAGTGTGACTGGGTGGGGTAGTCATACCAGGTATCTGTGGCATGATACACCAGTGTGGCAGCGCTCAGAATACTGTCTGAAGTAGACTATATCGCGATATGACTGGACAATTGTTGAAAGCGATGTTAAACATCATGCAACAACAACAACTATAACGTATTTCTGATATCATTAAAATAAGCCAAACTTACTTTTTTTCAAGGTGCAATTTTGATATTATGGACAATTCTCGATGTACAACGAATGTACAAGGCCAGTTGTTGCCACTTACAACCCATGCGTATATATTTTTATTTCTAGACTGCAGCAATGCCTGGCGTTTCACCATCAGTGCAAAGGACGATCATGCATCAGCTTGCGGACAGGCGTCTCCAGACATCTGACATTTGGGAATATGCTGTGGCAAGTGCTTGGTTGCAACATTGGCGGACAACAGTGAAGAAATCTCAACAGTTTGATTCTTTGAAAAGTACCCCGTCTCAGACCGAAAGTATGCCAACATCAGCTGAAGGTTTCTCTTTTGTTTCAGTAGGCGATTTTGACGTCAGGAGTGAATCAAGAAACCCGTGTGCTAGACCAGTTACAATGTCTGTAAATGACAACGACAATTCTTACATTTCTGAAACAGAATGGAACATTTTCATATCGTGGTTTGGGCTCGACAAAGATCATCAGTTGAGGCGAAGACCAATGTTTAGTTTGTATATGAGTCTGGATAGGGCCTGGTTACCATATGGAGTTCATGTACTTTGTGATAATGAACTCGACTTTTTGCCAATCTGGGTTGCCACTCTGAATGATTTGGTAGAGGATAAACAAAACCAGACAGTAAATGTATTCGCCTGGGAATCCATGGAGTATATAGGAAAGCAGATAAGAAGAGTTCTTGGTGTCAAAACCAACATGAAAGTGAGGCTCTGGCTAAGTATACAAGAAGAAAATCACGCCGTAGTTCTGGAACCAGTACTAAACGGGCACCAGTCTTTGATAAGCAAAGTTACAGAAGTAATACCAGAAGTTAGAGCAGTGATGGAAAGGCGCCAATGTCAAATCAACCGGAAATATTGCATGCCTGGTAAAGACACCAGCAACATTGATATTAGACGCCCGTTGTCTGAGGAATGGTATGGCAACAGAATTCTAAGTATTTCAATAGGAGTTGAGGGATTGGGAATTGACATGCCTAAAACAGATGAAGACATCGGGCAACTTGGAAGCGCCCAAGATGATGACTTTGACAGTATTGTGACATTATCATCTATCAAAAACGAGTGGGATGACGTTTTAGCTACATATGTCGACAAATATACTGAAGATATGACCGTCAAAACGGCAAATATGAAAGAAGAACTAATGCGTTCAGCAAGGGAAATTGTTGGTGAGAAACTAGATGAAATTGTAGAAATACGAGCAGACTATGAAATGCGATTCACCGCATTAAAAGAGCGGGAGACGGTGTGCAGAGAAGCAGAAAGAAAATTAAACGAGCAGGAGGAAGACTTGAAGAAACGCCTAAATATTTACAAAACAGGTCTTGCCGACTTACAGAGGGGTAAACAAAAAATGGCTGAAGATTTGCAGAGGCTTGAATCACAGAATATGATATCTGAATCTAAGGTCACGCTTAACGTAGGAGGTCATTCGTACACGACGTCAGTCATAACGCTTACAAACGAAAAGGATTCACTTTTGGCGCTTATGTTTAGTGCACAAAATTCCATGCAACGGGAACAAGATGGGAGCTATTTTATAGACAGAGACGGCACGAATTTCCGATACATTCTGAACTATCTGAGAGATGGAGGGAGCGCGATAGAGGCTTTACCATTAGAGCCCAAACTTGTCAAAGAGCTAATAATAGAAGCCAGCTATTATTCTCTGCCTCAGATGGTGGCATTTCTACAAGAAAAGATGGCACTGATCACACAGACAGGGCGGCAACAAGGGAGAGACGGGCAGCAGTACCAATCATTTTAGGCCTCACTACACAGTTGTACCACTTTTTTCACGGGAAAAAGACTTTTGTTATTGTGTTTGAAACATTTTCAAAATGGTCCATAGGTCTGTGATTTCTTGCTGCGGATGAGTAAAGCAAAAACTGACATAGCATATAGCACAATAAGACATTGCTGATGTTAAAAGATAACGTTTTTAGGATTTTAATAAATGGGTGTTATGTATGAGCATTTGAGAACTTTTCTTTTAAAAAAAACGACTAAGGGTGTGTCTGCAATTTTTTCAGAATGCGGATACATTTCTTCTATGAAAAAAAGAACTTTAAAAAAGATTCTATGTGGATCTTTTTACCGCTGAAATCATAGACCTTATTTCATATAAAATAAAGAACACAATTCCACTGAGTAGTGAAACTTTAAAGGTGGATCGCATCTAAACTTTGAACCCGTGATAAAAGAGCATGATTTGTGGACAAATACAAGTCAAACAGACGTTTGTTTTTAATGTACATGTATATAACTTTGCATTTTGCTCTTGAGTTTCTGCATTTAAAGTGTTCATAGTCTACTGAAAGTCGTACATGCCATTTTTTCCATTCTTACTTATTACGTGTATATGTGGTAAAGGGGTCCTTTGTGACCGAATGGTCTGAGGCAGGATCTTAATATCATTTAACTGTCACCGCTAAGGTCGTAGGTTCGAGCCCCGCTCGCTCCAAAAACTTTATGTGAGAAAGTTTGCCAGTTACTTGCGAAAGAACGGTGGTTCTACTTGAATTCTTTCTTAGGTCTTCCTCCGTCAATAAAACTGGATATGTCATATATAACATGAAATATGTTTAAAATGCCGTTAGACACATTTGGAAAAATATATCAACGGTTGTAGTACACATGGGATATAAACCTTTAATTATTTATCATGATTCTGTATGGAAAGTTTTAACCAATCGTGTATACTTGGTCTCATCACACGTGCGTTTAACAATTATTTGTATTTGGTTTTGCGCCCTCTTTCAACAGCGTTTCAGTTATATAACAGCTGACATCGCTCCTAATCGTAGTCCCTGTGATCGTCTAGGTGTTAACCAGTACTAGACAAATTATGTCTACGAGTCACTGAATGCTTGAGCCTTTTCTCCTGTTAATATATGGTTGTGATTGATTACTATAAAAGTTATAATTAATATTTGTTGAATTACTTATATTCCAAACCAGGACAGATATAATGTAAACTATATGTATCTGGCTGCTATAGGAAGCATCGTTATACAAGGTATCGAATTATGGTGGGAATGCGTGATAATAGAAATGTTTTTTCTTCTTTATTTTATCGCAGACATAGACGCACTAACAATCAATCTAATACAGTAAATAAAGAAAATTATGAAAATATAATTTAAAAAAATATTTAAAATTTCTCTATTTTTAAAAAAAACACCAAGACGATCTGCCTTGTATTGTTTATTCAATATGGCCGACGATGACGCTATAATCGAATCACATGACTCTCGGGATTTCTCGGGGATGTACGTTATTTAAAAAATAACCACTATAGCGGACGAACAGGCTTCCAGTCTTTGTGTCTATGTCTCTGATTTTATTTAGCATTACGACTAAAAAATAAAGCGAGCCGGTAGTGTGGTGGATATAATGTCAGCTGCTCATGCGAGATGTCACGACTTCTTATACAAGCCGGGCTCAGTCCGACGGCCTTTCAAAAACTATACACAAATAATGGATCTACCCAGGGAACGGACTTAATAGATAGAATTTTAATAATAAAAGCAGATAAGTTCTAAACTTTCTTTGCATTGTTCCTTAGGATTTACCTGGCACTCGTGTATATCCGTAAATTAATTTTCGGTGTCTGAGCAGGTAATATAGATTTAAATTCTGTATTTAGTCAGTGATTTTGAAAAGTGGTCCATATTATAATGAATATAAACAGATAAAGTACAGGGAATAGTGACACTATATAGTCTATATCCCTATATATATATATACAGTATAAACGAATACATATACTCACATATAATCACAAGCCCCCGTGAGATACAACTATGTGCGTTTACGGATGAGATTTACAACTCTCACAGTTCCATCTATATATGTCGGATTTCTGCAGTGTAAAATGACTATATAAAGCTATTTGGACTATATTTCTTCGCTGAAAAAAGTGTTCTTCCTTGTTTTTATATATACATATTTTAAAAACTACTTAAAAACTATTCACTGCTACATACGGCACACTAGTGGTTATAACAGATGTGTAAATTAAACGAATCTCCGTACACTATGGCGGCGCCCATGCACCATACTCTCAACAAGATTTACCGCATGTGAAATTAGTTCTTTTACATTGATATTTAAATCTGTAGGTATGTATAATATTTGCTGTTTTATTACGCTGTAGTTAAATGATAGAAAAAATATTCAACTGTAGATATGTCCATGTATGTCTGCTCCATCGACATATAAATAAGTCGTATGTAAATTGATACTAGACCCTGTGAAAGGTGTTACCTTTTTTCGATTACTTTGGGAATTATTTTTGCTTCAGTTGGGGAAAATACATGATTTTTCATCTGCATCTACATTGTACGTCGACGCAGTCATACTTGACTATTACGTGACGGGTGGTGCAAGGTCAAGAAAGATATTGAAAGGAAAGACAGTAAGAACAGGTTGAATAGTTAAAAGGTAGAAAGTAGGAATAAAGTGTGTCCAGCTACGTTTTCGCCTCTTCAACACAGTCCTTGCAGTGGTTATGGTTGGCCACAGCCAGCACAGGAATGGAAATCACTAGAAACTAGTTGTTGCTGGACCCCTACGGACTAGAATAAGAGTGTGATAGCCCCTGCTTGAAATCAGCGTCTGCTACGCCGGCAGGTAGGCTGTTCCATACTGAAATTGTTTGTGGAAAGAATGAGTTTCTGTAGTATGATGTGGATGTAGAGGGCTGGCGGAATTTGCTGGAATGGGAGGATCTTGTATGTGCCTGGGCTGGGGTGAGGTACTGGCTGACTGGTATGTCCACAAGGTCGTTGGCGATCTTAAACACTACTGTCAGCTGGGCTTTGGTGCGACGAGATTCTAGTGTCTCCCATCCCAGTTGGTCTAGCATGGAGCGCACTGCTGGTGTTGTGATATCTGTTGGTCACATATCTTGCAGCTCTTCTCTGAACCATCTCAAGCTTGTGTGTCTGGTCCAGACTGGTGTACGGGTTCCAGACTGTGGAAAAATACTCCAGGTGTGGTCGCACAAGTGTTTTATAGGCCGTACCCTTTACCTCTTCATTGCTGATACGTAGGTTGCGTTGAAGAAAGCCGAGCATGCTGTTACTCTTCTTCACAGTCTTGTCAATATGGTAGTTCCACGAGAAGTTTTGGGATATGTGCACTCTGAGGTACTTCGTTACTGAATCTGTTACGAGTGTGTGGCCCTTCAAAGAGAACTCATATATAATTGGGTTATCCTCTTGCAGTGGACATGAAGAATACTGCACTTCTCTGGACGGAAGCTCATACCCCAGCATTTCTCCCAATCCGCTAGTTTGTTCATGTCATCCTGTAGAGTTAGACAGTCCTGTTCAGAGTTGATTTCCCTGTTTTCCACACAGTCATCTGCAAATAGTCTTGATTTGGATGACACCTGTAGTGGTAGGTCGTTGATGAAGATGAGGAAAAGAATAGGTCCAAGGACACTTCCCTGGGGGACGCCCCTTATAACAGGTGCCAGCTCGAATGTTGCCCCATCAACTACTATGCGCTTTGTTCGACCAATTTTTCAATTGGGATGAGTCAAATATCTGCCTTTGGTCAGTGTTTTATCTAAACTGAAAAATAGACATAGTGGGGAATGCATTTGTTCAGGTCTGTATCATAAAATGACTTTTTACTTGTATCGGAAGCATTGTTTTTATATTTTTCATTGCATTCAGTGACCAAGTGGATACTGTTTGTAAATATTGACATTTATGCAGAGAGATGAAATATACATGCGCAAATATTCATAATCATATGAAGTGATTGAATTCAGGTTACGATCGAAAACAGGTTACGGCATCAATGTTTCAGTCTTATAGTGACAGTTAAATTTAAAACGGTATTCTAAGGGCTGCCACACTGGAGTTTTATGCCGCAGATACATGATATGATACTTCACCCAGTGACATTGTACTGACACCAGGCCTATCACAGAACAATGGTTGAATAACTAGTTGATATTCAAATCATGACCAACAGGTGTGTATCTCTAGGAAATGGAAAAGGGAGTTGCCATGGTCAAGTGGTTAGCATGCTTATTCCAAGACACAGATCCCCTGTTTGATGCAGTTTTGTACATTGATTTTCAAACACACTTTCACTGTGCCTTATTTGGGCAAAGTTATGAAAGATTGCAATCCTTTGGAAGAGAAATAAAACAAGTCAGTCCCATGTACAGGGAGAGCCATACCCAGTGCATTTAAAAGATCTCACTAACTTCTATGTTAATCAGGGATTCAAATGCCGAACAACATCCTTCGAAAAATGTCGATCCTATAATAATCAGAAATTTATGGCTGGAAGTAATGGAAGAAAATACTTTCTAGATTTTACTGCTCTACAATAACATAATCATAAAGCAGTCAACCAATTGGAATGTTTTTTTTAACCCCTTCATTCTGAAATGACAATGTTCATGACTGTATATAAGGGGGAAACACTTTGGAGTCTGCCATTAGTAAGTGTTGAATTTGATATTTAAGAATAAAAGAGTATTAGCATGTTTTTATTTCGTTCTGTTGAATATATAAAATTTAAAATTCAAATGTAAGACAGGCAGAGAAACCTTGATAGAATTACAAACCATTATTTTTTGGTGTTTTTTTTTTATTCTCACATTAAATTTAATTTCTCATAAAATCTTGTCAGATGGAATTTTTTTCTCATCAAAAAGATCACTGATTCCTGAAATTCTGAATTGATAGTATAACTGCAAAATGTATCTATTGTATCATTTTATTTAATTATATTTAACAGAGTTTAAGGAATAATGGCCAAAAGCAAGAAGAACAGGCAAGCTGACTTTCAGAAGGTGAAATTGAAGGTTGGAAAGAAGCTAAAAAAAGCAGATAATGTGACAAATACTAGCTTCAAGAGCCGCACCATACAGATTAGCCAGAAACTTAAGTCTACAGATGGGGCTGAGCCGAGCACCAGAAAGAAACAGAATATAAGTGTAAGACTTTGAAGAAAATGATGAGACCCCTACATTGTTTGAGAGGGGATATATAGGAGTAAATCAGTTGGTCTGTTGGTTTGTCTGTCTGTCTGTCTGTTGAAGCAACTTATTTCCACAGTTTTCAGGCGATTGACTTGAAACTTTGTATACATGACCAAAACCAAGTGAAAATGTGCATGAAGTAAACCTTGTGATGTTGACTTAATTATTGCAGGGCTTTTAATCATCTTAAGTGATTATCTAGTTTTATTTTTGCTTCAGTTGTTTCTCTGCCCATATCTTTGTACATGTATTATCATTATATACACACACACAGTATTTAATATCTATTGCTAAAATGATACCGTATGTTCCCTAATTAACGCCCCTGGGGGCGTTACATTTTACAAGGTGGGGGCGTTTATAAAAGATAAAAAAAAGCAAATTTAACAACAGTTAAAAATACAATAAAACCAATAAAACCATGGAAAAAAACCTTAAATCCGGTTTAAATCCCCGAAAAAGTGGTTCAGAATTATTTTAGAGTGAATGAAATAATCGACATAGGATGAAAAAAAGCTGAAAATCTGTATGAAATTACTAGTCTGCGTACTGGAATATCCGAATTTACGGTCATTGTACTCTTCACTTTAAATCACTTGGATGCTTGCTCTTATCAACGTGGAACAATGAGCTTTCAGCGTACACAGACTAATCGCATTTTCCGACGTTTTGGAATATTTTAATCGGCAGACGGCATTTTTACTAGTATTAAACAGCAAATATGGGGAAGTATTTGTTCAACCAAAAGCGATTAAGTGGTAACCAAAGATATAAACAATGGGTTAAAGAGTCCAAAGGTAATAAACACTTCGCTAATTGTTGACTGTGTAACAAAATAATCGATCAGGGAAAGATGGACGAATATGCACTCAAATCGCATATACGTTTTTTTTTTGTTTTTTTTTCAAAAAAATAGGTGGGGGGCATTTATTAGAGTGGGGGCGTTTATAAGGGAATATACGGTATACATTTTATAAATAAAGATGTTCATTATACTGGAAATTCTATATTGAGGGTAAGATCAATTTTGCAAATATCGTAGAAAATCCAAAAATTTAGAAATCAAGATATGTTGTATGGTGTTTAGCGATGCTTTCAACAAAAGTTATATCATGACAGTGTTTACTTGAGATAGTATTCTAAGCACTACCTGACTGGAGTATCATGCCACAGACACATTGTATGATACCCCACCCAGTCACATTATGCTGGCACTGGGCCCATTAGACCTAGAACTATCCTTTAAATGCTAAGTGAGAAAGCTTCTAGTACCATGTTTTATGTTGTTGGTATGACCTGACCAGGGACAAGTTCACGAGCCTCCACATTTGAGGTAGACACTCTACAAATAGATTATTGCTGCAGTTAAACCAAGATATAAATGGAATGTTTGTGAATTTTGTAAATATTTTTTATTACTCAGTGAATTTTTGTGATCTCGTTAAAACCATGGAAATGAAAAGATAAAAATTAGAGTCATCTTTATAAAGTTTCTGTTACAAAATTGGTTGCAAGTTTTGATCTGAAATACAGGTATTTTTTTTTAAATATAATTTTTTTGAACTTGTGAAATAATATAACTTTATCTGAAATGGTAAGAATTCTTGTAAATGTTTTTACACAGTTGTGATTGTTATATTATATAATTACCTTACCCATTGATGATTGCAATTATGAGTCTAAAGACTTAATCACAAGAAATTTACCTTATTAAACTAAATGAAACTGTCTATCTTTTTCTTCAAATTAATGTCTATTACCGTAATTAATTAAACCTTTCCATTATCTTTTTTAGGAGCTGCTAAGTCAGTGTCGACATTACAGTACCAGTGTGCGTCATGAGGCCGTCACTGGTCTCCGAGAACTTATCACATCATTTCCAGGTCTTGCATCCTCTCACCTGGCCGTGATTCTGGAAAAATCATCAGAACTTTTAACAGACAAAGATGCTGCTGTTCGACAAGGAGTTATTCGTTTGTTCAAGGGTTTCCTCCCAAACATTTCTGAGAAACAGATTTCTCCATTTTTTCCATTGTTGTGTGCTCATTTGTGCTGTGCAATGACCCACATCTATGACGATATTCAAGTGCACTCCTTGTCCGTCTTGGATTTACTTTTAGAACATTATCCTAAGTTGTTAATCAGTAAATCTAATCAAGTTTTGTCTAATTTCATTGAGCAAATATCACAGAAGCAAGGTCAAGGTCAAATGAAGCGTTCCCTGGCAACCAATCCGAACAGTAAAACAACATCAATGAAGTGGCGAAGTTCTGTTTTGAATAGACTTGACAAATTTTTGACGGCCATTTTGCAGTTCCATTCTTCACCAAAAGGAGATAACATGGAAACTGCACCTCCATCAGAAGTTACCATGGCAACAGGAAATATGTTATCTGTGCAGTCATTCTCCAAATATTTAAGGCAGCAATGGGAGACACCTGGATTTACTATAAGGTATCATAACGGTATCTTTTGTTTGTTTTTAGCTCTGCTGGCCAAAGGCCAACAGTGCTTATGTCATTGTAAATTGTCCTCCGTCTGTTCCCCCTTCCATTAACATTTTTCTTGTAGACGTGATAACACCTTCATTTTTCATTGAATATTAACCAAACTTGCACAGCAGTTATGTTATCACAAGATCTCAGACGAGTTCTTGAATCAGCGCAATTCAACCACAAATGCCTCTGCCACAGGGCTTAAAAGCACATTTTAATAAATTTTAAAAACAGTTTCTCTGAAAGTTCAAGGCCTAAACCTTAGATATTTTACATGTAGCATTGCATGGAGGCCCCCTATAAGATTTGTTGAAGTCTGGTCAGATATTTTACATGTAGCATCTGTTGCAAGTAGAGCGATTCAGGTCCTCTTGGGCCTCTTGTTTTGTTTGATTTTTTGTACATGGGTTTAACATCTTTTTCAACTCCTTTCAGGTTATGAATTTTTATATAGCATATTCAGTTTTACTGGTGAAGTTAAACCTTAGAAAGAATCTTAGTTGAACCATCGTCCTCTCTCAAGTAACTGGCAAAGTTTCTCATATAAAGTCCATGGAGCAAGCAGGATTTGAACTAACGACCCCATCTGTAAGTATTAAGTGATATTGAGATGGCCCCTAGAACCATTCATTTACACAAAGGATCCTTTTCATATTGGTATCATACTCAATTTTGAAATTTCTTTTTTACCTGGAATGGAGGCACTTTATGTGCATATAAGATTCCTGTGTATTAAATAGTAAACACACATCGTAGTAAAGATTTATTTGTTATAACAGTGTTTATAAGACCTGCCAGGATTCATGAACCCCTCATTGATAGATGCACTACCAAATGGGTAGCTGGGCCCAACTAAATTCAAGTAGAGTACAATCATGTACTTGAATCATTAATGTATATTGCTCGTTCCTCACTGTGCTTAATACCGATATACATTATAAATATCAGTACCATAAAACTACACTGTCTTTCCCATTAAATGTTATTTTACTTTGGTGACATACCAAGCTGATTACCTTTCAGTTCAAGCTCTGTTGACCTGTCATCAGAACAGGGTGATGTGGTTGGTGGAAGGTTTGAGGAATTTGCCTCCACGCTGGTACCCCTTATGTTGGAATGCTGGATAGAAGCTGCTCCTTCTCAGCAGATGTCCAGTGGAGCAGGTAACCAGCATTGAGAAGCTGATGCAATAACTTTTATTTGTTTTTAACATGCTATGCTAAAAAATCTAAAATTTTATATCAAATACAATGTATTCAAATGTAAAATGTATTAATTTCTGTTATGCACACAGGTTGTTAATGTGTTAACTTCTGCAAGATTCTTGCAATATGAAATCTACCCAGCCAGTTGAATATGCACCAGTTGTGGAACTTGAATGCAATTATTCACTCAACTTTAGTTCCCTTTATTAACGTAGAAACATTTTACCATAATGATTTATTAAAGAGTAAGGAAGGACATAACATCAATTTAGTGATCCATTTTGAAATGCTTATAGTTGCCCTGTCCTTGCCCCCACTAAACACTTTCTGCAGACCAACTGGCATTGCTACTAATAAGGGGAATGGTAGTGTAGCGGATATAGTGTTGGCCTCTCAGACTAGAGGTTGCTGTCTCACAATGATTTATTCCCCATCTTACCCAATGTTTCTAAAAGAAACAACACTCAGTATTGGTTCTACCCAGAAAGCAGACTTGAATTGTGTATAGAAGCTCCGAGCTTTCTTTGCAATTTATCTAAAATAAATTAGTTTATAAACTAATCTTAGTGGAAAATTCAACACTGTCTGTGATTGTCTAGTTTGGTTTTTCCATTTATTCTTTAAACTATATATTCACACTTGTATAATGTTAATACTTTTGCTATAAATATCTGTTAAACAGGAAATCTTGTGCGTGCAGAGAATGTGAGTGTACTGGCTAATGTTTTGCACGTGACACAGAAACTTTGGGAATGCATTGCAGTGCTGTCCACTGAACAGGTTCGTTTTGATATAAATATATGGGAAAACAGCTTTTAGACAACATCAAGCATATTTGCGAAAACTAACAGACTAGCATAGTTAGATATATAAGAATGATTACAGATGTTGCTATATGTTGTATTGCAGTTTAACCCTTTACTCCATAGATACGCGTTTTCCCGTACCAATCACAGAAAGCCTTTGAAAACAGTGCAGGAAGAGTTCAGATTGCTCGTAACGAGCAATCTGAACACTTCCTGCACTGTTTTCCACTCTGTCAGTTAATATAAACATAATTCACCCATTGCTGATACGTGGTGAATTAATGCTTTCAATATTAGAGGTGTCCAAAGGCGTCTTTATGGAGTAAAGGGTTAAGATAATCAAAAGTAAGACTAGTTTCGTACCGAGTAAAAATATTTGCTGAAAAAGGCCTATAAACAGTTGATCATACATTCGTTTATGCTAATGTATATTTTTGCTTGATTGCGAACAAATCTCAAAGCTTATAATTGTGAACCACTCTCGAGTTCACCACTTAGGTCGTTGGTGCTTCTATCGCTGCTCGGTCAAATAACTTCATGCAGGAAAGTTCTCCGGATATTTAATAAAACACATTTTGATTCAAATTGACTCTTTTTCTGAAAAGATCAAAATTATTTATATTTGCATTGTTCATTGAGTATCATTTAAAATGATCTGCATGGTCATTGTAAGTGGTAATGAGCATAACTTCGTATTAATACAATAAGGAGTTCAAACTAGCATGCTTATTTGTAGATTTTAGATGCTTTAACGTGGCTGAATTCTTTTTCCTCCAACTTGGTGATATCATTATACATAAATAAGTATTTGACATGCTTTATATATATACACTGTAGTATTAATAATGGATGAGTGAGTAATTAAATTTTATTTTTTTGTCAAATCCTTTTATTCACAAACTTAAAATACATGTTATTACACATATCTTTAGAAAAAAAACTATGTGTATATTGCTATTAATGTGGCACATCATTTCTGCTTATTTGGTATTTGTCTATATTCCCTCAGCCCTTAAACAATAAAAAAAACAACAACATTTTAATTTGTTTTATCTTTTAAAATTTCAATTTATTTCTCTGACACCTATATTGCCAATATTTTTTTTGATCTTGGCAGTAAAACTGCACATTTATATCAAATATCACATACTATGAATATTCTGTGCAATAACCTATATTGTATGTTGTCTCTGTTGTGTAAAACTCTTGAATTTTGTTGAGCAAATACTCAGTTATGTCCTGCGATAATGTCACTCATTGGTCAACATCAGGTTGTGCTAAGACATTGATGAATAAAACAGAAAATGTTGACCTGTTTATTAACAAATTTTTCATAAATGAAATAAACTACAAGAATGGAATCAACCATTATCTTGGAATGAAACTTTCCTTTATGTGGTTCAATACACTTTCCATCATTTACTGAACAGAAAGTTACAGGTGATGCATCTTTAATGGCATTGAGGAATTCATAGAGAAGGAAAAACAACTGATTGGGTTGTTATGAACACTCGCGTATTCACGAAAAATCTTGTGATATATCGTACTCAAATATCCTAACTTCCATTCATTTCAGAAATACAAATCAAAATTCTTTCATTGCACAATGTAATTCTCTACAAAACAATACCATTCCCAGTAAATTGTGTTTAAAACTGTTGAAGTACTCATGATTGCAAAGTTTGTATATTCAAATCAAGAAAAGTACTTAAAATGTTTCTTCAAACAGCAATATATATTTTAAATTCAACATCATTTTGCATGTTTAAAACAGTATAAAACATCTAAGGTTATAGACACCTTAAATTTTATGTAAAAGAAATCAGTTGCCTATGATTATTGACATTTAGTAGAGAGATGCAAGTTTCCTATCCTTCTATGTATTAAAGACCTTGATGGCATTTAATTTGAGTTCTTTGACCACTTTTATCCGAAATGGAAAATTAATAAAAAAATTACTATAATTACTTAGCAGTATATGTGGGGTTTAATGCAATTTTCAACACATTTCAGGTTATATATGGCATATCCAGTTTTACTGAAGACCTCAGACTGAGTACAACCACCGCCTTTCCGCAAATAACTGGCAAAGTTTCTCACATAAAGTTTTTGGACCGAGCGGGACTCGAACCTACGACCTTAGACCACTCGGCGACAAAAGAGCCATTTAACAGTATGAAGAAAAATTTAATGAACATAATCTCTGTGAGTGATACTGAATAGCATGAGGGTAATTTATTTTAACATAACATGTTTCAGCAACAAGAACAATGGCAGAAAGGGAAATATTTGAAAGATTTTCACCACCATTTACTGGCTAATTTTCCCTACAGTGTTCACGCTACTCTAGTGAAGAAAGACAAGAAAGATAAACAGCAACCAGAGCAGGTATGTTTTCTTTATGTCAGCCATTCATAAATTCGGGAATTGAAGTAAAATTCTACAAATAAAGGAACCAGGATATATAGGATCCTGTAAGGGGAATTTTACTTTTATAGAGGAATACTATGAGAGCTAAATTATTGTCTTGTCATAGCAAATCCCTGAGTAAGAGACTGAATGTCTATTCTTTACATAGGATTACTGTATAACATTGTGTTTTTTGTTGCTGTTAAAAGATTATGGATTTGGGGTAAAAACACATGTACATGTAATTTGATTTTATATGACTTATTTTGACTAACTATTTCAGACAAGTAAATAAATTAGCTCATTAACAAACTTTGTCAGTTATAAAATATGCAAACTATCAAAAGTAGGTGTCTATGGAGAACGAAAACCAGTAAGTTTGTGTTGCCATAACAACTGTTCACACCACTGTAGCGTGACATGCATCAGCTGATTGGGGTGACTTCGATTAGTGTACCTTGTTTAAGGCCAGTTTGTATTAAATCGGATTTTATAAAAGAAATAGTAAAATTAGAAGCATGTTAAAAAAAAATGCGTTACACCATATTATGCAAAACTGAAAATTTTTAATTTAAAACATTTCCTTTAAATAGCAAATGACATTTTGTTCAGTTAGAATGGGGTGGGTTTATTATCTATTAGGGGTCAAGACGACTCACAAGGATGGTTTATATTACAAAATTTCAAAAAGTGCTATGGCCATTATAAGCCAGTAGAGCATCACCAGACCTCCATGCTGCCTCGGGATTGGTTTAAGTTTTTTAGCACGCTAAAGTCTTATAAACCACTACTACCTTACCCATACATCAATTCTATTCTTCAAAGGTCTCTGCAGAGGAACTGAACCTGGCAGTTTGTGACATCATGACACATTTCATCTCGGATATCCCAGCTGGCAAAAACACCCTACATACTTCAGTATGGCTGCCAATTATTACTGAGTACTTGCGCGATTTTCTTAATGGGAAATATGGAACGAATATGATTGGCCAAAACTGCAGGACCATTGTTAAAATTCTGGATCGTCTGTTGCTGGCTGGGACCTGTGAAGGTATATAATATATAGATATATGGTCATGGACCATTTATCAAACTGAAACTGTATTAGCTTATGTTCACCTATTTTAGTTTGATTCCTAGAAATCTCAAAGCTTACATAAACTACTGTCAAGTTCTCTTCCTGGGTAGAACTAGTATTGAATGTGGTGTTTTTGAGAGGCATCACGTAGAGTTAGGAATTGAAACCACAACTTCTGGGACGGGTAGTCCACACTATCCTCTACAGCTTATCTTAGAAACTGTATTACATATAATATTCTGACTGCTTCAAAAACCTGTTGAAAGTGAATTTGGCAATTATTCCAAATGGATTTACTTTTGTCTGTATGTCCCATTTCTTGTTTCAAAATCTTCTACCGATCAAATAATTTTTGGAGCATAATCAGCAATATTCTTTTCCATGTCTTCTCAGACCGTAACTTATTTTACAAAGAATCTATGAGGGACACTTGATTTTGAAATGTTATGGCTCTCCTCAAGGTGTCCCTAGGTGTTCTAACCAGAAAGATATGCAACGTCACCTCTTACAGTTTACATTGCCAACATATTAATTGCAATAAAAGTTAGCATCTACACTTGCTTACTGTGATATTGTTTTCTCTGCTCTCTAATTGTTTAAGAAAATATAGTCAAATTTATTTTATCCCAAACTCTTCTTGGTTTATTTCGGAACTTTCCTAAAACTTTGTACAAATGTTTGGAAAAATCAAGTGAATATAGTTGTGCATGAAGTTGTTATATTTCAGAATATAATTCTTATTCTGCTTTTTTGGAAATTCACTTACTAATCAAATGTGCAAAGTGCATGCATGGGTTAACGTTCTATCTGTAAATTGTCTGTATGTTCCATCAGATGTTTTAAGTAACGTGTCTTATGATTCAGATTAACTGGTGCAAGACGTTTTTGCATGATCATCAAAATGAATGAGGTATACCACCATGGTCAATACATTTCAGGTTATATATGGCATAACAAGTTTTATTTGTGAAAGAATACCTCAGAATGAATCTGAGTAGACCCACTATCCTCCCACAAGTAATTGGCAAACTTTCCCACATAAAGATTTTGGACCAAGCGGGACTCGAACCTTCGACCTTAGCAGTGAGAGGTTAGTGATCTTGAGATGGTGTATTAGACCACTCGGGCCATGGAGGACACTACAGTATCATCAAAATGAGAAACTACATCTGTCACAGTATATGAAATAAAGTTTACTGTTAGTGTTTACCTCTCATACTTAAAATTTATATTAAACAGTTAAATAACAATGGAACACCGAGCCTGATGAGTTCTGTTTCTTGTTTACCACAGTCTTTATGTCACGAATTTATTTAATTATTTTTATATTTGGAATTTATTTAATTATTTTTGTATCTTGAATTTATTTAATTATTTATAGCGCCAAGCTCATGGTTCAAATTACCTCTTTTCTTAAACAGAATGGTATATTAAATTTTTACATACTGGATTTTAAGTATCTTTTATGGGTTTGAGGTGCGGATGGAATTCAATCCCGAGTGATAACTGTTTTTGCAATATTGAGGCTCTGCCAAGTTACTACCAAAACAGTTATCCGAATGGTTTTTATTCCAGTTTATATTTTCTAGTAACACAAGGATACCATAGTAGTAATGAATGAATATGTCATAGCACGAGTATTTTATGAATGGCATTACATCACAGTGCGAGAATTTTATCTCGACCCTAGGATGAGATAGAAATATTTAATTCTGGTAAAAATGCAGATATCCTAATGTAGTCCTTGGGATGACTGGTGTGTAAGATTCTTAACGTTGTGAATTTGATCCTCATTTGGATCATGCCATAAAGAAGCTAAATGGTCACATTATTCTGACACCAGCCCGACCAGACCTAGAAATATCCTCTCAATGCTGAGGGCCAGCCAGGGACTTAAATGAGGCAGATGCTCATTAGACCACTGCTGCCATTTTGACATTGATGTATCAAAGTAATTTTTGATGATTCATTGACCTAACTTAATTTTATGGAGATGAGAAAAACTGTTCAAGCACTGTAGAAAAAAATAGTGTTGCCAGGAAATGAACAAAAAAGTATAATTCTTGTCGCGGGATTCGAACTTACTGAGTATAACTGAAACATCTGATATTATTCAACATTTAAGCAGTGATAAATAATAAAAATGATTTTTAGAATCAGAGTAGAGGCAGTCGTACCAGGTAGACAGGTAAAGGACAACAAAGAATATTTTATTTTAGGCCTCGTGGGTATATTACACTCCAGCACCATAAACTAATTGTTATTTCTTCATATTTCTTTTCAGCTTGCATGTACACGATAGACAGTGGCATTTGTGTCAGTACATGTAGATATAGTTGTAGTATTTGTTTGATTTACAAAACAAAAACTAAATAATTTAAGAGCGGATAAAGCAGAAAATATTTCCGTTCATTTCTTTGATATGACATGTATTTAAAGAAACATCTTTTTAAATACTAAGAGACAGACCCTTATATAAAATACAAAGTAATAAAGAGCGACAGATACAAATTTGACTGACAGTTACACAATCCTTATTATGAAGTTATATC
This sequence comes from Panopea generosa, assembly GCA_029582155.1. Taxonomy (NCBI): domain Eukaryota; kingdom Metazoa; phylum Mollusca; class Bivalvia; order Adapedonta; family Hiatellidae; genus Panopea; species Panopea generosa. Next base: position 27,083,537 of record CM055909.1, on the reverse strand, counting down.
TCAAACTACTATTGCAGAGAGTCAGGTCCTGATAGCTCAGTCAGTAGCACTTCTGACTCCCAAATTACGCAGTCATGAATTTTTATTCCCCCCACCCAGGCATATTCTCCATGATGATTAATATACAACATTGCGCGACATTGTCATTCATCTCTCACTGCTGAATCAGGTGGGAAAGTTATCAGTTACTTTCGGATATAAGTGTGCTTGAGTACCAGTTAACCTTCCAGTATCCCAGGAAAGAGTGGTTAGGTTAACCAATTGTCTGTTAGCCCTTGATGGCATAAAAATTATGCTAAATATTCAAACAAACATACAACATATTTCAGAGTCGCTGTCTGATGTCATCATGATCGTATTTCAAAGATACAAGGGAGCTAACTGCATGTCTCAAGAAAAAAAAACCTACCTTAAATTTTGTTCCAAAATAATGGTGGATTCATGGAAGCCAACTTTAGTCAGGTACTTTTGTTTGCAAAGATTAAACATGGCTCATGTTTACAATGTGTTGACTACTAAGTTTTTTGCACCAACCATTCGAAAAATGGTGTAGGGGCATTAGGCATTACAAAGTCCATCTATTGGCTCATTTGTCAGCACACTAAAATTGCTATTTAAGTGTCTAGTGTTAGTAATATTTTGGACGTTGTAAAACAGTTTTAAAAAATTATGGCGGTTTCTAGAAACATTAAAAAAATGCTTTTATGTGGCTAAAATTTACCCACACAAGTAATAAGCTGGATGCAAAGAAGCCACTTAAATACCCATTAGTTAGAACGTACGAAGTAAAGGAATTGGTTCAATAACTTCTGAAGGGGTTTATGTACTTAACTAATATTTCGTGGGTACTTGTATAATTATAACATACATGTACAGGTATTTGGTATTTGTCAACGTCTGTTTTACAGTAGTTTTTGCCCCTTTTTGCCTTACTTTTCTAAATCAAAAAATTGGTTTCTGGTTAATAGTGGGGATATTTGTATTGACTGACATATTTTTGGTTGCTTTTGTTTTAATATTTGACAAAAGAAGTCCAATACTTATTGATTGCAAAACAAACAGTTATACAATGTAATTGATAAACATGCATGTAGTAGTGGTAGTAGTAGTAGTAGAATATTGGGCTCATTGTCAGTGGGTCTTTCATTCATTACCAGGACCTTGTATTGTGTCCATGGCTGATCTTTCATTGTCGATCTGCAGTCAAACCTGTCTTAAGCAACCAGTCAAGGGAAGTGGCCTTTTTATACAGGTTGTTGTTTAATGCAAGTCAATTTGCTTTGAAAGTAAATAAATGGGAAATAACAAATGTGGCTGCTTACGACAAGTGGCTGCTTAATAAAGATGGCCACTTATACAGGTTTGACTGTATTTGATATACTGTTATACACTCTTGTGAGTATTACAAGCCTCAAGTACATCAATTGTAGGTGTTTGGGTTCTTCCATCACTGATTAACATAACAGTTCAGTGAGATCTTCTACATGAGCATGTTACTCCTCTCCCTGCACACACACACACGCTACTGGCAATCTTACTTTGCCATTGAAACATTGCATATACTTTCTCGACATCTTGCCCACACACAGCACTGTGGGTACGTGTTTTAAAAACTTTGAATGTGACCTTGTACTTGTTCTACCTTGGAATACTTTGTGAGCGTTATCCATAAAAGTTGTAAAAACATTTTTTTTTCAATTATTGTAAAATCAATAAGCTTAATGTGTTCAAAATAACATATGTTCGCTGTTCAGTCATAGAGCTAATATGACATAATACAATTTATCTGTACACCTTGGTATACTAATTTGCATAGATATTATAAAACTGTTCACATCATACAAGTCCCAGTGTATGTATTTTGAAACCATGTGACTTTATCATATTCATGTACACATTATTTCAACAGCTCGGACATCAGGGAAATGTTTCTGACAAGTTTACCAGAGTTGCTTCCCCTAGTTGCCAGAAATAATTCACAGATGGCCACAATGTTGATTGACACGATGAAGAAAGCAGCATGCCAGAAGTGTGCATTTTTTCTTCAGGCAGATATTATGAGTCAGAAAAAGAAAGAGTGGTTTGGTGTGCTTTAAAATTTTGTACTTTTTCTTTAAGCAAAATATATGGATAAACAACAGAAATATTCATTCTTTTGTAATCAATTAAAAGCTGAAGATGGTGATAATTGTGATTTAATATATTATTTATTTTAAGCTGTTTATGCGGTCATTTTTTTTTAGAAATAAATTGTACCATCTCAGAAACTGAGGTCTATTTAGATGCTCTAGAGATATTACTTTGTCGAAGAAAACAAAACATGTATCCTTGCAGTACCATGGTTCGATATGCTAACGTCCAAACTCAAAACAATAAATGAGTTCAGTTATTTCACAAGAAAATTTGTACATACTTATTTGTATAATTCTACCTCCCTCTAAAAAAATTGTTCCAATTGATAATATTCACTAAAGAGACCATGTAAAATCAGTCAAAAAACAGTCATGTAAATAAATATAGCAGTCTTAATACACAACCTCAAATCGCGGACACATTCAATACTATTAATTGCGATTACTTTTTTAATTTTATCAATTATAAACAATATTTCAAAGCAATGAAGTCTTTTTAAACATAGCAGGTAGGGGTTTTAGTCTAAGGTGTTTTCCGTTTTGCTAAATAGAGGACATACAAATATTTCACCTTTTTTTTAACCTAAAAACAAAAGTGCTGCAAATACATGGGGCCTAAATGTTTACACGAGTTCCAATTATCCAGAATATCCCATTTAGAACGTGAATACTTGCTTCTGACTGTCTGCGAGTAGACTTTAAAAATAACAAAAAAGTAAAAAAATGAAAACTGGGGCGAAGGTTTATTGGTACAAAAAAAAACACATTTTTTTACTTGACCTAAATAAATATTTCAGCTTCCGCCATGTGATCGTCATTGATAAAATGGCAACAAAAGCAGACGAAGACATTTCAAATTTTAAATTTTGGGTACAAAAATTAGGGGTTTTAATGAACATAAATTGGGAATAGTGTTTTAAGGTAAATTTCCAACTATCCATAAACATTTTGATAACTTACCTCCTTAGAACAGTCGAGGCAACAAATCAATAATCAATTTTTATGTCCCTGTCATTCAGAGAATGTTGAAGGATTATAAAGTGTTGCCAATCCCTGTCTGTCTGTACGTTCTTTCTTGTGTCCAAGGTAAAAAATTGGTTTCCAACTAGTAACTTCTGAAGGGAACTAAGTGAATGTGTTTAATTAATATTTGGTGTATGTGCCTGTATAAAATGCAGGTCTACTTCGATGTTTGTCAACATTGGTCAAATTTTATCAATAGTGGGGGCATTCGTGCCAACAGACACACTTCTAGTTTAAAATTGTATCACATGTATTGTTTGAAAAGATGACCATTTCTGTTCCCCAAATCAATTGAGTAAATCTAATCTAAGACTTTTAAATATTAATGCTTGTACTCTGTAGATCCAGCAGTCGGAGTCATGATGTCCTTGTCTCCGTTGGAACAGAGAAACCTGCTGGGTCTGCTGTACTTTATGCCTGACATCAATGCCGAACTAATGAAGACCTTCACTGACTTAGTTAGAAGTGACAAACTATCAGAAACCGAGGCAGCTTTCCTGATTCAAGTTTTACACAACAGGTTTACAGTCTAATTTTGTTTCATGAATGCACATTGATTTACAATCTTAAAACCTTTTAAGCCTTAAAATATCTTCTCCACTGAATCAGTAAAAGTTTATGAGTGTTTTTACATTAAAGTCCCAAATGTGATATCCTTCCTGTATCTGTAACATAATGATGTGGTATGAAAAATGGGGTTTCGAGAGCTGCTATGTTAAAAATGTCATCATGTAATAAGATAAATGCAAAAACAGGTATACCGGTATACTTCTGCTGTGCTCATGACATTTTCTTAATATTCCTCTTTTCATTTTTAATATGTTTCTAACGATTGGTGTTGAAATGATGAAAAAATCATCTCAATGTATACCAATATTGCTGTAGATGAAAGTTGTCAGTATTGTCTTTGAATTAAGCTGTGTTCTGACCCAGTATTTTCTATGTGGGTAGGTAAGTAGCTAATATTTTTTTTTGCCAGATTTTGATTTTTAGAGTCTTTTTTTAAATGAAAATTGTCAGAAATCATGTAAAAATGAAAGACAATAAAAAGTTTTGGTAGCTGCAGTTTGAATGGGAAGGTAGAAGCCAATCACTCTGAGGCGCTGTCTCAAGATCACATACCTCTCTCTGACTGCTGAAGACCCCGGCGTGGTCTAGTGGTAGAGCGTCCGCCTTGCATGCGGAAGGTCGTGGGTTCAGTCTCCGGCCGGGTCATACCAAAGACTTAAAAAATGGTACTAGAAGCTTCCTCGCTTGACACTCAGCATTTAGAGGAGAGTTCTAGGTCTGGTCGGCCCGGTGTCAGTATAATGTGACTAGGTGGGTATCATACCATGTGTCTGCGGCATGATACTCCAGTGTGACGGCGCTCAGAAAACTGTCTCAAGTAGACATTGTCGCGATATGACTGAAAAATTGTTGAAAGCAACGCTAACACCATACAACAACAACAACAACAACTGACTGCTGAGGTGTAGGTTGAGTCCTGCTTGCTACAAAAACTTTGTGTATGAAAGTTTGCCAGTTAGCAGAGGGATGGTGATTCTACTCAGACTCATTTTGAGGTCTTCCTTCGCCAATAAAACTGGATATGCCATATATATCATGAAATGTGTTGAAAAATGGTGTTAGACTCCATTAAAAAAAAAAATTAAGAACGGCCTGATAATCATGTTTTATTTTCACTAGATATAAATAAATAAAAATAGTATGCAATCATTTTAAATGTTAAAACCCACACTTGTATAACATTTGTTGAAACAGTACTGTAAATAGTATGTAACATAAGGCAAAAAAAAAATTGGTTATTTTTAAATTACAATAATCATATAGTTTAAAACTTAAAATTTTGAAAGATGTTAAGATTGTACTGTTCAAGTACATGTAGTGTATCAAGATCAGATAAGATCATTGCAGACATTTTGATATTACACAAAATGTGAGATCTACATGTAGAAAACATAGCATTCAAACAACACAGCCACCACATCAATACAAACACAATCTGCACACAGAGTAATTATAATAATGATAGGAGCCAGGCATGGTTAGCTAAGTCAGTAGCAGGTCTGGCTATCAATCAAGAGGTTTTCATCCCAGTCACAGACTCTTAGATGATTGATATACAATATTACATCTCATTGTCATTTGTCTTTCACCCTGATTCAAGTTGGAAAGTTATCGGTCACTTGCAGAGATGGGTGTACTAGAGTACTGGTTAACCTTCCAGGATCGCAGGAAATTAATCTAATGTCTACTCTCAGTTACTTAAATATGACGCTAAATATTCAAACAAATGATTTAAGGATAAAAACCCGTATTTTGAGTTTTCATTGGGTGATGAGAAACATTAGGCCAATGGGCTTCTCGGCAACATTACTCTAGTCTAATGTTTTTCATCACCTGATGAAAACTAAAAATTCAGCTTCTAATCCATATTAGCTCACCGGGATGAAGTCCAAGGAGAGCTATTGCCATGACCCCAGCATCGTCAGCATCATCGGCGTCTTCTATAGACACCCAGGTTAAACTTTTGTGTTTAAGTTTAAGATATCTATGCAACCATTCATTGGATGTGAATGAAACTTCGCATGTGTGTTCACCATCATCATTGGAACACACACAGACAAGATCCATAACTCTGGGTTGTATTTTGGCACAGTTATGGCCCTTTTTGGACTTAGACACCCAGGTTAAACTTTTGCGTTTAGTTGCATTTAAGTTTAAGATATCTATGCAACCACTCATTGGATATGAATGAAACTCCGCATGTGTGTTCAACATCATCAATGAAACACACAGAGACAAGAACCATAACTCTGGATTGCATTTTGGCAGAGTAATGGCCCTTTTTGGACTTAATTTTTCGTCTGTAGACACCTAGGTTAAACTTTTGCGTTTAGTTTTGGTGTTTGCCTCCAAACTCAATCTTTGCATGGGTGGTGTGTTTTATCCCATCGGCGAGCTTTGTGTCTTCTGACAACTCTTGTATTTACATTATACATGTATTTTCCAACTATTTTAAAACTACATGTATTATGTTATTTTTGTAATTTTGATATTTAAAAAGCAAATTCTCGACTGGTCAAGGCAGGTCATGCCATTTCTTTAGGACAGTTTGGATGTCTTGTATGAATATACTATCAATGTTATCCTATATTTAAATATTAAACCAATCAAGGAGTACATGTATATTAACTTGATGAATACTTCACATAATGAGGTTTTCTCGAAAATATTGTTTTCTTGAGTAATGTTGTTGTTTTTCAATGTGGTTTAGTTTGTTGAACCCACAACCTCAGACTTCAAGTGATGATCGTGTTTTGTGTTTCAGATACTTGAGACTTGGTCAGCGGTCCGAAGATGCAGCCATACATATTGGATTTCTTGCCAATCTCATTATAGGTATACATGTATGTTTAGTATTAGTAATTACGTAATTACATTATACTTTCATTTTGGAAATTATCATATATGTGCTTATATGCTGAATGTCTTTGTGTTTGTCTGTAACTGTTCATTGTTAATCTGATGTTATAGCTCCAAAATTATGTATTTTATCTAAATCATTACTCATTTAGATAGTGAGTGTGTCAGAAAGGTCTGTCTGGGTATGCTTACCTGTACTATACTGTAAACCTGATCCTACTGTCTGGGTATGCTTACCTGTATTATACTGTAAACCTGATCCTACTGTCTGGGTATGCTTACCTGTATTATACTGTAAACCAGATCCTATTACATCAGTTGTGAAGCCTATTGTAACAACCCATACAACTCTTGCTTGATGTCTTCCTGTGTAGAACTGATAGAATAAAGTGTCTTACTGCAGGATATAACACATTTCCCACAGTTAGGGATCCAACCCAGGACCCTCTAATCCTGGGGCTGATGCTCTATACGTGTACACTTGTATTGTCAGATCAGGAGAAAATGGGATTTGATACCATAACAGAACATGACAGGTTTTATTTAGCATCTAGTTATATTGATGGAGGAAGACTTTGAGAGAAATCAGAGGAGAACAGTCATTCTTCTGTGGGTAACTAACAAATATTCTTACAAAAAAGTACTTCTATACAAAATAGGTTATAAAAAAATAACCAAACAAAGTCTAGTAAAGATTCTTGGTAGACAAGTTCCATCACTCTTGTCCATCTGGTATCACAGATAACATATCTTGTATCAGAATTCTGTCTACCTCATTAAGGCATTTATACATTGTACTTTAACGTGTAAAAGGAAATGACAAATGTTAATAATTTCTGACAGGGCTTTCAAAAGAAGAAATTAAGAGCAATTTGGATCATCCAGACTCCTCAGTCACACCTGTAAAGTTTCGTGGAGGTTTTAAGATCAATCATACACAAGAGACAGAGGCAGAATTTGGATGCAGACACCAATTTATAATACAGGTACATAAAGTGCTGGTTCACCCAGCTATAAGTGTACTTTATTTGTTTATGTCTTTGTAAAAAAACAATTGTAAAAGTAGTTGAGAGTTAAGGTACATTTGCCCGTCTATGAATAACATCTGCACCTGAAAAACAAGAGATAAAAGTAAAAAAAAAATACCATTATTGATTTACTTCTTGTATTTTTGAATATTTTTATCATTTTTATGCAATCGAGGGCTAACAGATGATCAATTAATCTAGCCACTCCTGAAAGGTTAACCAGTACCCGAGCACACCCATCTCTTCAAGTAATTGATTACTTTCTCACTTGAATCAGCATCGAGAGATGAATGACAATGAGATGCAATGTTGTACATCAGTCGTCACAGAGACTGTGGCCAGGTATGGATTTAAACTCAGACTGCTGGACTGATGGCCTGGTGTACTACAGACTGTGCTAACCAGGTCCAGCTACCAAAGTTGAATATACATATACTTTACATGTGAATATCCAGTTTGTGCTGATTGTCATCTTGATCAGACGCTTATTAATTATTAGTACATAATACATAACAAAGCTTCTGATGAGTCAGATTGAGATGAGTATATATTAGGCCATTCTAAAATGCTGACTTTCATGGCTGATGTCAGCTCTAGGCTGACCAAATTGTGTAAGGAGATTGCTGACCATTTGTAAGGTTTTTGCTGTTTAAATGATACTGTATTAAAATAACATGTTTAACAGTGCTGAAAATAGCCAAGATCGAAATGATAGCAAAGCAATTTCTAGTTTGTGTAGTTTTTCCCCATTCTATAGGCAGTGTCTTATTACATATTATTTACCAATAATGAATTGGCTTTTGTTTTGAACACAACAAAACACACATACTGCATATTTATGTGAACAATCATGTCTGATGCATTTCGCTTTAATAAAAATCTTATGTACCTGTATAATTTGGTGTACCCTGTATTAGTATAACAGTTTACAGAGATTTATCTTACTATTTGTATGCTGGTTGGTTGATGTATGGTATAAAGTAATGCAAAAGAAGTGAAACTGTAGAAAAATGTTACATTTGTGTAATGAAGCTAACAATGCACCCAGGCCCGGTTAGCTCAGTCAGTAGCACATCTGTAGCCTGGCCAGTCCTTAAATTCAGATTACATTTGTGGAGGTTCTATTATATTTCTAAATACTTGCAATCACTATAATAACAATATCTGCAAAATCCATCATCTGATGTGTTTTATCCAAACTTCATTTTCACATAATATTGTTCCATTGGAAACAAGAAAATAGTGATGAAATATTAACCAACCTAATCTGCACACCATTGTACATGTGAAACTTTATACAGCCTTGTAAATCCAACATTGCCAAGGCAACTGTTGTAGTATAAATCATGTGCATTACCTGTAATCGAGTTATATATTATATACTATTGTTCTTGTACCAGTTTCGAGTAAATTATTTTCCAGTCATCAATAATCAAACAGACCAGGATCTATCATTATTTCTTTTCAAGTTTAAAACAGTAAGCAAACTTTAACAAACCATATTACAAGTAGCTAATGTATCATTATTATCATATATACAAAAACATGTTAATCATCCTAACAATATAAAAATTATTCTTCACTCATTCAACAAATGACTGCTCCCTATATAACGTATTCCAGTGACTACTTCTATTACAAATAAATCAACATAAGGCTATGATGAAAATGCATCAGAGTCAACTGCATGTACAATTAAACTTATCAGGTTATGTTTTATGTACTAATACTATTTTGATAGGTTTTATACCAAGTTTGGGTGATATAAGAACACTGCTGATGCTGTACATGTCACCATTGTGCTTTCCAAAGTATTATAATGTTTGCCTTCTGTGTATTATGTGTTAATCAGCCTTCCTCACAAAGTGATTTACTATTATGTGTTTATCAGTCTTCCTCACAAAGTGATTTACTATTATGTGTATTGGTGATGAACATGTATGCCACAAAGATTTATCAACACTTTTATTGAACAAAATGTCACATTTGAGTTTAAAACTCAATCTACCATGAGGATCTCAAATATTCTATGATCTTTGTTTTCATTGCTGTGACTGACAATATTTACTTTTCCAGGTTGTATGTAGTGTGATCAATCAAAGCACAAATACTGAACAGATACAGGCTGTGATGTGTAACTTTATAGAAACTTTCCTGGTGAGTGAATAGATATGTAGCTATAAGGCCAACAGGCTGTGGTGTGTAACTTTATGGAAACCTTCCTGGTGAGTGAATAGATATGTAGCTATAAGGCCAACAGGCCGTGGTGTGTAACTTTATAGAAACCTTCCTGGTGAGTGAATAGATATGTGGCTATAAGGCCAATAGGCTGTAATGTGTAACTTTATAGAAACCTTCCTGATGAGTGAATAGATATGTAGTTATAAGGCCAACAGACTGTGATGTGTAACTTTATAGAAACCTTCCTGATGAGTGAATAGATATGTAGCTATAAGGCCAACAGGCTGTGTTGTGTAACTTTATGGAAAACTTCCTGGTGAGTGAATAGATATGTAGCTTTAAGGCCAACAGGCCGTGATGTGTAACTTTATAGAAACCTTCCTGGTGAGTGAATAGATATGTGTGATGTGTAACTTTATAGAAACCTTCCTGGTGAGTGAATAAATATGTAGCTAAAAGGCCAACAGGCTGTAATGTGTAACTTTATAGAAACCTTCCTGGTGAGTGAATAGATATGTGGCTATAAGGCCAACAGGCTGTGATGTGTAACTTTATAGAAACCTTCCTGGTGAGTGAATAGATATGTAGCTATTAGGCCAACAGGCCGTGATGTATAACTTTGTAGAAACATTCCTGGTGAGTGAATAGATATGTAGCTATAAGGCAAACAGGTCGTGATGTGTAACTTTATAGAAAACTTCCTGGTGAGTGAATAGATATGTGTGATGTGTAACTTTATAGAAACCTTCCTGGTGAATAAATAGATATGTAGCTATAAGGCCAACAGGCCGTGATGTGTAACTTTATAGAAACATTCCTGGTGAGTGAATAGATATGAAGCTATAAGGCCAACAGGCCGTGATTTGTAACTTTATAGAAACCTTCCTGGTGAGTGAATAGATATGAAGCTATAAGGCCAATAGGCCGTGATGTGTAACTCTATAGAAACTTTCCTGGTGAATAAATAGATATGTAGCTATAAGGCCAACAGGCCGTGATGTGTAGCTTTATAGAAACCTTCCTAGTGAGTGAATAGATATGTAGCTATAAGGCCAACAGGCCGTGATGTGTAACTTTATAGAAACCTTCCTAGTGAGTGAACAGATATGAAGCTATATGGCCAACAGGCCATGATGTGTAACTCTATAGAAACTTTCCTGGTGAATAAATAGATGTGTAGCTATAAGGCCAACAGGTCGTGATGTGTAACTTGATAGAAACTTTCCTGGTGAGTAAATAGATATGTGTGATGTGTAACTTTATAGAAACCTTCCTGGTGAGTGAATAGATATGTAGCTATAAGGCCACCAGGCCTTGATGTGTAACTCTATAGAAATTTCCTGGTTAATGAATAGATATGAAGCTATAAGGCCAACAGGCCGTGATTTGTAACTTTATAGAAACCTTCCTGGTGAGTGAATAGATATGTAGCTATAAGGCCAGCAGGCCATGATGTGTAACTTTATAGAAACATTCCTGGTAAGTGAATAGATATGAAGCTATAAGGCCAACAGGCCGTGATGTGTAACTTTATAGAAACCTTCCTGGTGAGTGAATAGACCTTCCTGGTGAGTGAATAAATATGTAGCTATATGGCCAATAGGCTGTGATGTGTAACTTTATAGAAACCTTCCTGGTGAGTTAATAGATATCAAGCTATAAGGCCAACAGGCCGTGATGTGTATCTTTATAGAAACCTTCCTGGTGAGTGAATAGATATGTAGCTATAAGGCCAACTGGCCGTGATGTGTAACTTAACAGAAACTTTCCTGGTGAGTGAATAAATATGTAGCTATAAGGCCACATGCCGTGATGTGTTACTTTATAGAAACCTTCCTGAAGAGTGAATAAATATGTAGCTATAAGGCCAACTGGCTGTGATGTGTAACTTTATAGAAACCTTCTTGGTGAGTGAATAGATATGTAGCTATGAGGCCAACAGGCCTTGATGTGTAACTTTATAGAAACCTTTCTGGTGAGTGAATAGATATGTAGCTGTAAGGCCAACAGGCTGTGATGTGTAACTTTATAGAAACCTTCCTGGTGAGTGAATAGATATGTAGCTATAAGGCCAACTGGCCGTGATGTGTAACTTAACAGAAACCTTCCTGGTGAGTGAATAAATATGTAGCTATAAGACCAACAGGCTGTGATGTGTCATTTTATAGAAACCTTCCTGGTGAATTAGATATGAAGCTATATGGCCAACAGGCTTTGATATGTAACTTTATAGAAACCTTCCTGGTGAGTGAATAGATATGAAGCTATAAGGCCAACAGGCCTTGAAGTGTAACTTTATAGAAACCTTTCTGGTGAGTGAATAGATATGTAACTATAAGGCCAACAGGCTGTGATGTGTAACTTTATAGAAACCTTCCTGGTGAGTGAATAGATATGAAGCTATAAGGCCAACAGGCTGTGATGTGTAACTTTATAAAAACCTTCCTGGTGAGTGAATAGATATGAAGCTATAAGGCCAACTGGCTGTGATGTGTAACTTAACATAAACATTCCTGGTGAGTGAATAAATATGTAGCTATAAGGCCAACTAGCTGTGATGTGTAACCTAACATTAACATTTCTGGTGAGTGAATAAATATGTAGCTATAAGGCGAACAGGCTGTGATGTGTAACTTTATAGAAACCTTCCTGGTGAGTCAATAGATATGTAGCTATAAGGGCAACAGGCCGTGATGTGTAACTTTATAGAAACGTTCCTGGTGAGTCAATAGATATGTAGCTGCCTGGGCTGTTTTTGAACGGTATTTAATTCTACATGTTATATAAATGGTGTCAGGTAGAGGTCCAGCTGCATATTCATATGAAATGGGACCCACCATCCTTCTGCAAGTTACTGGTAAACTTTATCACGTCAAGTGTTAACACAGAGATTGGGTTAACCCATGAACTCAACCCCGAGAGCAAAGTTCTCTTGAAACTGCCTTAGAATATCCAGTGATGCAGTATTCTTTTTTTTTTATTGAACATTATTTAAGCCATTCTATAGAGTGGAACAGAGGATACATGGATGTTTGAATACCTTTATATAATCATATATTCTGAAGTGTTTGGATTTGTTTTTTAAAGTCTAATAGTTTGCCTAAACATGTTTTAGACAATATTATGCTCAATGCAAAAAAGTAAAAATAATATATTTTGTGGCATATGTTCAAATATGAAGATTTCCACCAAACCTTCATTGAGTTTCATGCAATGGATATCATGTATAGGATACTATAACTTAACATACAGCTTAGTGGTAGTCAACTTGAAAATAGTACTTTGGCTTCCTCATTAGCCATTCAGCATTTAGAAGATAGTTCTAGGTCTGGTCAACCCAATGTCAGTATAATGTGACTGGGTAGATTAACATATACCATGTGCCTGCAGAATTGTGACAAAATTAGGAAAACTGTCTCAAGTAGATACTGTCTTGATATACCTGAAAAATTAAGCAATGCGAAACACAATACTATACAATAAACTTTACATATTATAAGACTGGGACTTTAATACAGTGTTCAGGGGATCAAGGTCAAGTTGGGGAGCATCAGAGGATCATGGGTTTGATCAATCTGTAGTGTGTCCGACTATTTATCCAGGGGTTGTGAGTTTGAATCTCCACCAGGCAAGTTTGAATCTCCAACAGGCAACTGTTTCTGTTATGATTGATAAACAGCATTGCAACTGATTGTCATTCATCTCTCATTAATTATTTAAATGGGGAAGTTAAGTTATCAGTTACTCGCAGAGATGGATGTGCCTTTCAGTAACCTTCCAGTATGCCAGGAAAAAATGGTTTAGGTTAACTGATCATCTGTTAGCCCTCATTGGCATAAAATAACACTAAATATTGAAATAATATATTCATTGTAAAAGTTAGAGTAATAACAGGTTCTTCTATTCCTTTAGACGTCAAACAACATGGTTCCCCTACAAGTCGGCAGTGGAATATGCAGTTTTGTTAAGTCGCTACCAACTGCTTGTGTTCCACCTACTGTAGCATCCTTGCTGACATCATTGGCCAGCTCAGTAATATTCCACTTGGTCACATGGGAGCAATCAACCAATCAGAATGTTGTAAAGGAGATTCAAGATTTATGTTGTGAGCTGATTTTGAAACTGCCAGGTGCAATGGAGCAGCTGTTGAAAGAGGTTCTTCATCAGTTACAAGGTAATTAGATTAATCTACATATAATGATTGATAGACGGCCACATGGAAAACTAGTTTGTTACTAAATTTGTTACTCTCTGTAACTTATTATTTTAGGGGTCCTCCACAGCCGAGTGGTCTAAGGCACATCTCAAGACCACTTGTCTCTCACTGCTAAGGTTTGAGTTCCGCTCACTCCAAAAACTTTATATGAGAAGTTTACTAGCTGCTTATGGAACGATGGTGGTTCTACTCAGATTCTGAAAATGGTGTTTAACCGTATTAAATAAAAAATAACATTAATTATGTGCAAGGTAGGTCAGTAATACAATAAATAGAGTGTTGGGCTGAAATACCAGAGGTTGCTGGTTTGATCCTAGTCTTAGCCCGATGGCCTTTAAGAAGCAAGTGAAGTACTGGTCCTACCCAGGACACAGACTCCATTACATTTCATATAAGCTCTGATCTTACTTCACAAACAAGCTAAAATAAATTAGTGAAAACTATTGCTAAATAGTTATCTTAAAAATGTTCAATTTTTTATTTTAACAAAAAATGGACTATTTAACTGTGTCAGACATGGTTCTTTTTTTTCAGCAGTTATAATACACTTTTCCATCGACTCATATAATTATTATATTGCTTTCAGATGCCAGGGCAGTTCATTTGACTTTTTTGGTGAAAACAGTGCTACTGTTTCTTAATGAGGGTCGTTCTAAAAGCATCAAGGCTAAACCAGGATGTTTAGAACTATTGAAGTCAGTTTCAGATGTTGCCAAGTCATTCGCACAAACTGAAGAAAATGAAAAGGAGGTAAATATGGCTATGTTTTACAGACTGGTATACAGTGAAACTTGAACATTAAAAGCTTGAGACATTGGGGAAACTGTTTGGTCACGTATTGTGCATATTTCATGTACAGAAAAACTTTCTGTATTTCGACCATTAGAAACTCAAAAACTTGAGTTCCATCGTGTCCTTTGGGGTCAACTTGTGGGGTCAAGCAGATTGTACAAACTGTCAGGCCGATTTCAACATTATGATCAGTAGCTTAAAAAAAATTGTCCCTAAAAATTCTTTTCAAATTTCAATTGAAGGTTGCTTTTTCGCTAAACCTCATATTTTTTCTGACATAAAATTATGCTTAATTCAACATCTGCTCACTAACTCGGACAATTGTTACCTGATTTGTACACAAGGTTGCTTATCTTAAAAAAAATTAAATTGAACTCTGCACATACTAAATTACATGAGTTATGCTTCTTTGCATGTGTAATTAATGTATACCGGTATTGCATTTTACTCTACATGTATGTCCACTCATTAACTCAAACAATTGGGGACCAATTCATTTCAAATTTTTACTGCTTATGAATAGACCTTGAGTGGAAATTAAACTCTGCAAGTATTAAATTGACATTAGTTATACCCTTTGATTTAATGAAAATTGTTTTATTCAACTTCCTTTAAATAACTCAAACATTCATTGCAAGATCCTTTTCAAACTTGTACAAAAGGTTATAGTTCTGCTTAACACATATTAAATTACACGAGTTACACCTTTATTAGATGTAAAATTACGTTTTATTCAACATTTGCTCAGTAACTGGAACAAATGTTACTCAGTTATTTTCTAATCTGCACAAAGTTATTTATCACAAGGTCTTGCATAGGATTGTACCGGTCTTTCAGACTCACATATCTAACTTATTTTACATATGCTACATGTATGTCTATTTACGTGAAGGGGTCTCAACTATATCGACAATATTTTTTCTATCTTAGCAGTAAAATTTATATCAAACATTAAATTGGGTCATGGTGTCTATTACTTAGCACTCTTCTTTCATTGGTCCGAGTCCACTTCCAGTTTTCAGAGTTTTATTGTATTCCAAAATAGCTAGTCATCACCTCCGACATGGCAAATTATTATATAGTCAAATTCCAGTGTGTATATAGTCGCATTCTGAGATAGGATGAAAAAGCAATTTAGTCAAGTTATCCATTTGTTTATCCACCAGACAAGTTCACAGAATTCCACAATAAACATATCTTTAGTAAGCACAACTGAATACATATGACTATATAATCAATGTTCGATGGCACTATAATGCAATGATGTATTTTTCATTTGTGTTTCAGGTCCATACCTCTCTGGAAGCTGTGAAAGTAATCACCGAGTTTGAGTATCTTGTGTCCATGTTGTAATAGTGTGTCATCGGGTATCATTGCTTTTCTCTGAACATTTTACAGGCCCGGTTAGATCAGTTGGTAGTTCGTCTGAATACCAATTCAAGGGTCCAGAGTTTGAATCCTGCATGGCCACTTGAATCAGCAGTGAGAGGCGAATTACAATGAAATGCAATGCCGTAATTCAATCACGACAGAGATGTTAATATACGACATTGCGTCACATTGCCATTTATCTCTTGCCACTGATTAAAGTGAGAAAGTTGTCAGTTCCTTGTGGAGATTGGTTAACTGATCGTCTGTTAGCCCTTGATGGCACAAAAATGATGCTAAATATTCAAACATTTAATCTGAACATGTAATTGATATACAATATATAACTATTTATATGCATTAACGAAATGTAAGTTTGAAAAATATC
The DNA here is from genome assembly GCA_029582155.1 of Panopea generosa. Classification (NCBI taxonomy): domain Eukaryota; kingdom Metazoa; phylum Mollusca; class Bivalvia; order Adapedonta; family Hiatellidae; genus Panopea; species Panopea generosa. Next base: position 27,066,980 of record CM055909.1, on the reverse strand, counting down.
TTCAGACTGTTAATAGTTTACTTTTCAAACAATTTCAATATCTTAACATCTTGTTTTGTAACTGGATGTAACATTTCCAAACATTGTACTCGTTATATTATGTATAATAAAGATATCTTCATCGATACAGTTGTTGTTTTCAACTGATGCCGTAATCTGATGTCTAGTTTCTGTATGTTTGCACAGAAACTTTTTGTGAAACTAAAGCTTGGATTTTTGTAAAATTTTACAGAAATGATAGACTTAAAGAGGCCTCACCTATATCTCCAATATTATTTTCGATCTTAACCACAAAACTGTACATTTTTATCAAACATTATTTATTATGGATATTCTGTTCAAGAACTTATATTGAATTTTGTCTCTGTAGTGTTAAATTCTTTAATATTGTTGCCCAAATAGTAAATCGCACCCCAAGTTAAAGTTACTCATTGGCCAGTATCAACTTTGATATGCTAAAACATCAACAAATATAACGGAGAAAGCCGACGTGTGTTTTTACTTATTTCTCATAAGTAAGATAAACTACAAGGACGTAATCAACTATCATCTTCGACTGGGACCTTCCTTTTTTTGATTCAATAAACTTTCCATCATTTACCAAAAGGAATGTTATAGGTGAGCATCTTTCAATAAACTTATCCAAGTTTTTTATAGAAAGAAATATAATGACTGTGCCTGTAGTTCCTGAATTTTATAATGGAAAGCAAATAACAAATTTTTAATGACCTAAAAGTCAGAAGGGGTTATGTCACGGTTATTTGTCCATTGTCCGTTGCTGGAATGTAAAATTTTCTTCAGTTTTTATCCAATCCAGTCCAAGAGTTCTTGTACTAGTTTTGAACTTTCCAGATACAACCAGAAAAACAGTAAAAACCCTTTATGGATTGAAAAGTGCTGATTTTTGCCGCATAAACACTGTTTTCATTAGATTGTGATTACACTTTTTCACAATGAAAGCTTGGACACAAGTTCTTCAGTCAGCTACATGTATATGACAGACAAAAAATGGACATTGTTATGGTCCTTCAGAATAATTGGAAAATGCTGATTTTTGTCTTGTACAAACTGTGTCACCTTTAGTTCATTGGATTATGATTAAACTTGTTCAGAAAGTTACTGACCATGAAAGCATAGACGAGTTCTTGAATTAGCCAGATCAGATCAGAATGGTCACAGTTGCGGCTCTTCATTGATGGAAAAATGCTGATTTTTGCCTCATAAATTCTGTTGTACCATAACAAAACATTGTCAGAACAACATTGGCAATCAAAGCTTGAACTATTTCTTAAATCAGTTAATATATAAAACCAAAATTAACAGAGTAATGACCCTTGATTGATTGAAAGAAAGCTGTTTTGCCTTGAAAACACAAACACCAAAGTCTTGTAGATTTCTTTGAACTGTGACCAAACTGGATCAATATATTATGGATGAAAGCTCTAAATTAAATGATTTATTGAACCAGCTTATTACTTTCAACACATTAACCACAAACTTACTGCAAGTAATTTTCAAAGCAAACTCTCTCACATGTAGTTCTTGGATTCGTCTTTGATCTCATTGGTGAGAGGTAAGTGATTATCAGACGACAGTTCGGTATACTATGTGCACACAAGGATCATTTCATTTGAAAGAAAATTAGGGGGGGGGGGGGGGGAAATCTGCTCAATAAGCTCTATTTCCTTTCAGATATTTTGATGCAGTGTTGCATATTGGTTCATGTGTGAACTTAAGGTAAAATGAAGTTTGGGATTGGGTTTGAGGTAAACCGGTCACCGTTACTAAAGAGAGAAAAACAGGTTTTGCTTAATAATTTGGTTTCCTTTAAGATATCTTAATGAAATTGTGTTGATAGATTTCTAAATTAAATTGTTGGTTTTAAGGAAAATCAGGTCAAGGTCACTAAAGTAGAAAATGGTTTTCACTTGACAACTTTTATTTCCATCGAGATACCTTGATTAAATTTACCTCAAAACCTATTCCAGACTTTTTTTCTATTTGTAACGGGATATATTGAGGAAACTAAATTATTTAGTAGAAACAGTTTTCTATATTTGATAACAGTGACCATAAACATGTCCCAATTTACCTCAATTGTAGAAATTTAAGAAACTAAAGACCTCTTGTATTAGAGGTACATTGATTATCTATAAAATCACAATTGTATCCCTTTGTGGCTAAGCTTCAGACCCCAACCCAATAAAAATCATTCCCGATATAGATGAGAAAATGAGCATTTCATCTTTTCCCATAGTATTCGTCAAAATTAAGCCCTCTTGCAGTGGCCCCAATGGTACCTACTGGTAGCCCCTTTATTTAAACAAACTTAAGACTTGATAACAGTACTGAGATCATTTATAAATACCAAATACAAAGCTTCAGTTCATGAAAAAGATTCTTGTAAAATCAATTTTATCCCTTCCAGTCCCTTTGGAGTCCCCCATCATCTGATTCACTTTGACCCAGTTATGCTTCTGTTGAAATTTCAGCAAAATCCATCGGTGAGATTTTGAGAAGTTGTTTGACTACACAAATGCCAGCAATTACAAAAGCTCACCCTTAACCATTGGCTCAAGTGAGCTAGAAGTCATATATTTGTTCAATTCAAAAGTTAATAGCAGTAGATTCGAGATCCTTTAGTGAAAGTTTGTTGAAGATCAATGAAAACAGTAGGGGCCAGAGTGCACACACTGGCCAATGCCTATAAAACTGTATATTTGAAGACTGCAGGACCATAACACAGACAGTTTATCCAAATTGGCAAGATCAAATAATTGTAGGTGATCTATTTGTATAACAACTGTGTAAGGTGCGAGTGCAGAAAAGTATAATTTCATATGTGGTCTACACCATTCTAATGGTGTTAAAAAATGACACTCACAAATGCTTTTTTTAACATTTATTTTATCCAAACAGAAGTCCTAACAATTTAATTAAACACATTTAAGGAACACAATAAAATTCAAATTTAAATATTTACACTTGTTACATTGTAATGAATCAAGAACAACACCATGGTGTATATGAGGCAGGTTAATAAAATAGGACTCGTAATATTTTTTATATTTAATATAGCACATAAAAATTACATTATCATAAAAAGTAATATTTTAAGGACTAGACAATTCCACTCGTCGACTCGCCATGACAAGTAAACATTTCTCCAGATCGAGTAGTTAAAAGATTTAAGAAACTAACCTTTAATATTCATTTAATTTTAAGCATTAAAAAAAATATTTGGGAAAGGAGGACAAGTTACTTTGACAAAGCGCAAGTCCTGATTTTAAAATTTACAAATTCAGTTTCCTGATTTTATTTCTAGCATAAAAACTGAGTGGAAAAACTATCAAAATTACTATTTTTCAATATTCTGGCACAAAACCTTTTTCAGCAGAACAGAAATATTTTTTTCTATATATTGTCCATCTTTTACTAAACTTCATTTTGAAGAATGGTGTAGACGAAATCATTGGCTTTTACCCAATTCAAACTGTAGACATGATTACATTGTACTGGCAGGCAAGAACAATAAAAATTGTCAGTCTTCAACAAAATCATTATTTTGTTTCCATTTACTGTCCCTCATAATAAAAGTAGTCAGCATGTGGTACAGAGCATTAAACCACTCGTCTGTGGAAGGCCACTTCCAAATTTGCCACTGATACAGATTCCATTTGTTTTCTTGTACACGTCATTTTTGTATGTATCTGCATTTAACTGCATCTGAAAATTGAAAAACTGGCTCAAACATTATGCCAAATCTTTTTTTATGGAATTTCATTATTTAGCATCATTTCCAGCATACTGGTATTATAAGTTTGTTATATGGCATCATGTTTTATTTGAGGAGGCAGAGCACATAATGAATCAGAGTAGAACCACAATTGTCATTCCGCAAGTACTGTACTTCCCTCCCTTCCCCTCCGCCCCCACCCCGCACCCCAAAAAAAAACATAATAAGAAAGTATGTATAATGATAATGTCCAATAGCATCAATTGGTTTCTTATTTCGACAGTCCATCATATATCTGGTGGTTTAACATTATATTCTTCATCTGTCTCTATTCCAATGTCCTCCTGAAAAATCAAATATGATTTTTATCAATACAAGAGAATTTTCATAAATGTTTAAAAATAAAACGCCAATAAACTGAAGCTACCAACACTTGTACCTGAAGCAAAGTTTATAAATTGACTTATTTTAAATTTCTCCAGTGCTGGAAAATTTCGAGTAATATCTAAAAACAAATCGTAGTATTTCGTAGCAGACGAGTAGCTTATAACAAATTTCAAGCACTGTCCTGAATCAAGCTATTACATAAACAAGTTATGCATGAAGTCTTCCTGGGTAGAACCAGTACTAAACTTAAGCTTGTTTGAAAAATCCTGATAAATTCCCTTTAACCAAGTAAGCTTTAAAACTGAAAAATAAGTTTAAAGGTTTTTCCCTTGGGTCAATATGACATTTCTTGGACCAATATGAAATAAATCAGTAACTGTATAATATTGTATCTACTGTATAATGATGGGGCAATATACAGCTCCCAGTTTAAAAAAGTAGATGGTTCAATGTAATGGAATCTGAATGGTTTGGTATGCCAAATCCACAAAAACATGACAAAATCAACATTTAAATTTGTCAGTGGTAAACTTGAAAGGAAATCTCAATTGCTTAATTTGTTCATATGTAGATACAACAGTGTTGTACTCAACCCTCAAAATGATCACTGTTAAACAAAAGCATGTACTAATGAAATTGCATTTTTAGTTTTAAACATAAAATTGTTTGTCATGGGACTGAAAACAACATGGCCAGGCATGGTTAGCTCAGTCCCTAGCACATCTGACTATCAACCCAGAGGTCTAGGTTTGAATCCATGCCCAGCCACAGTCTCTGTGATGATTCATATTCTACATTACATCTCATTGTCCACCTCTGATTCCAGCGGTAAAGTTAACAGTTACTTGCAGGTATGAGTGTGCTTGAGTACTGGTTAACGTTCTAGGATCCTAGGAAACAGTGGTTAGGTAAAAATAATGCTAAATACTCCAACAAACACCAAGAAAGATAATATTACAATATCAGCACAAAATTAGACACATTTAGATAGCACAGACACTGCTACAAAGACAAAGGTCATTAGAATGACTCAAAGTGTTAACAATATGATAGCAGTCGCAGTCTAAAGTAATAACTGTGATTGTACTTACATACAATTGTTTCTTTGGTTTAGGGTAACCCTCTAAAATGGCATTAAGGATGTCATTTGTCTGGAATAGAATCACATGCATCTATACCACCTGCAGAGCTTAAAACATATATTGTACATGTTCTCTCCAAATCTCTTCACTTAAGTATGAAGTTTAGACTCACGTATGGCCAAGTTCTTATTAATATATGGAGTTGTAAACATTTATGTTCATGTGAATTGGTGCTCCAATTATTATAAAACCCATCAATAAAGAAATAGGTGTATTAGGGCATTTGTTTCAAAGATTACCACAATTTTAAGTTAATTGATTAAATTACAGTGAATATTCTGAATGCAATTGTGCGGTAGACAATTGCAAAAAGTCAAAAATTTATTTTGAATTGCTTATAATGTCATAAATAGAACTCTTTTTCATGTCTGAAGTTGTATCGCTTTGTCAAAATTTGTATTGATATTGTTTCAATTTCTGGGTATATATAAGAAAGAGTATCAATTTTGTTTTTATCTATCAAATCAAATCAACTTATATTGGATATAGTGGCAACCATTTGCCTTTGGCCATTCACCTATTAGCTCAGTTGGTAACACACCTGACTATCGATCGAGGGGTTGTGAGTTCGAATCCCTGCCTGGCAACAGTTTCTGTGATGACTGATATACGACATTGTGTCTCATTATCATTCGTCTCTCACTGCTGATTTAAGTGGGAAAGTTATCAATTACTTGCGGAGATGGGGTGTGCTGGAGTACTGGTGACTGGTTAAGTGTGACCTTGACTTATGAGTCTTGCACACAACGCATCAACATGGACAATAACTATGGTACATTGTGATGAGACTACCTGTACAGAGGAAGATTGGTAGATGAATATATCTAGTGAAACTAGTATACTCCCACCCAAACTGCAACACAGTTGTACGGATATGAAAATGGAAACAACACTCATTTTAAGGAATTTTCTTCTCTTTTGCAAAGATTGACGGTAATCTTATTCTAATCCAAAACTATCACACAGATTTTGCTCAACAGCTAACTATCTGAACTATTACTCAATATTTGATTATTTTAAGTAATAGTGACATCAAACATGAATACGCAATATCTAAGGAAAGAGTAAAAATATCTCCGGTTACATTGACTAAAAGCTGAATGAAGAATGAACTCACAATTCTTTTTCGTTTCCTCCAAGTTTGAACATATTTTTTTCTGTCTTTATACACCTGTAAATACACAACATTTATAATATAAAGCATAACATGGAAGGATTGAGAAAAAATTGACAGGTAAAATTAAACAATCATAAAGTTCAAATATGTAATACATTACAGTGCGAAATATTACCTACAGCTGCACTGTAAAGGTAAAATCCTTATAGATATGTTATTTTTAAAGCAGATCCATCGTTAAAAATCGTTTATTTGCTTTGCTCCGTCCCAGCAATTTCCATGTAGGTAAGTCGGTAGCTATATTTTTGACAGATTTTCAACCCTTTCGGTGTCCTTGGGTCTATTTGGAAATACCATCACACTTACTGAAAAACAATCTAATTTGCTAAGACTAGATAATGTTTCAGATATGAAATTATATATTAGTATTGAACAAATGGATAAGAGTTTCGTAAGTTTTTGTATATAAAACTCAAAGTTCCCTTACAAGGCCCCTATATACATGTACCCTAGTCTTTGGAAAAAAACTTCAAACCCCATAGTCAATAATTGTATCAATTATGAACACATTTGACTGACTGACTGTTGAGAAAGAACATTTATGAAAATTCACATTTTTTATTAACCATATTGCCAGCCCCACCCTCCCGGCCCCTTACAGAAATGCAATCCTCTGTATTGAACAAAATGAATTTCACTGTTACTAGACAATGCTTTAGATCTCAAATTTGATTAACATTAAAAAAAATATACATTAATGTTTATTATAATGACTTGTGTCCCATTAATGAAACCTCAGTGTCATTTATGTCCCTCAGAAAATTTTTGGGGTGACATATAGTGATCGCAGCATCTGGCCGTCTGTCCAACCCTCCGTCCATCCTTCCAATCACATGACAACATATCGCAAGTAAGACCCACACCCATACCTCAAAGGTCGAGGTCACAATTTGAGTTTGTTTGACAACACTTTGAGTCTGTGTGAGATTTCGTATCCGGCCTGTAACTTTGTCATGCATAGATGGATTTTATAAATACTTGCAAGTAATGATCAACATAACAAGATGACGTGTCATGCGTAACACCCAGACTCCCAGTTCAAAGGTCAAGGCCACAATTTACCTTTTGAAAACACTTTCAGTCTGTTTGAAAATTCCTGTCCGGTCTGTAACTTTGTCACCTATGGGTAAATTTCAAAAACACTTCGCTCAATCCATCAGCATGACACGACGACGTGTCCCACGTAAAACCCACACACATACCTCAAAAGTCAAGGTCACACTTTAAGTTTGTTTGTCAGTCCATTACTCTTGATATTCATGGATACATCACTGCCTATTATAAAATATAGTTATTTTCACAGACCACTTAGGGGGAATGTGACACTAACCAGTGACATTTCTTGTTTCTGGTAAGCCCTTTTGGACAGTTGATATAAAAATGACATAAGCCCTTCTTGCCTTTGACTAAAAATGACTCGTTATAAATTTATCTCAATAATGTAGATTGTTTGCGAAATACCTTTTCTTTTTCTTCTGGTGACACGACATTGCCTCCCTCCTGTAGTTGTTCAAACTTGCGCTTGTAATGTGTACACTGAAGTAGACAGGCAGTGTTTAATGCATGCTCATACCATATAATACTTCATTCTTAAACATATAGGTTATTAGAAAATTTGACTTCAAAACACAAATATTATACAAGGTAGATTCTATGCTACATTATCACATTTTTTGTCCTATAAACAGTACACAATGATTTGTGTATACATGTATATGAAATCCTCATCACCTACATACCAAGATTCTAAAAAAAAATTGTGTGTGTGTTTCTTTTTTAATGAGGTTTAACCCTTTACTCCATAGATACGCGTTTTCCCGCACCAATCACAGAAGGCCTTTGAAAACAATGCAGGAAGAGTTCAGATTGCTCGTAACGAGCAATCTGAACACTTCCTGCACTGTTTTCCACTCTGTCAGTTGATATAAACATAATTCATCCATTACTGATAGGTGATGAATTAATGCTTTCAGTATAAGAGGTGTCCAAAGGCGTTTATATGAAGTAAAGGGTTAAAGGTTCAACACCAATTTCAACATATTTCAGGTTACTTGTATATACAAAGGTCATACAATATATAATGCAACCTACCACATAAATCATTTATTATGAAAATAAATGTAAATACCGTATTATAATCCTTCAAGTAATGTCCCCTGTGGTCAATGACCTATGTCCATTGCTTTGGCAAATCTATTCCCGTTGCTTGGCAACCGCACTCATATACCCTCACCTGCCTGGCCACGGCAATTTCAATCTCTTTTAGGTCTGCAAATCAAATTCCCCTCATATTATCTTTAAGTCTTGGGAATAAGTCATAATCACAGGGGCTTATGTTAGGAGATTATGGAGGATGGTCCAGCTTTTCCCATTCATATTTCGCAAAAAGTGACGACACACCCTGTGAAGTGTGCGTTGTCATGTTGTCATGAAGTATGATTGGACCGGCTCGCAATAGTTTTGGGTGCTTTTTATGTATGGCTGGCCGTAGGCATCTTTTAATGTACTCCTTGTAGTATGTGCTGTTGGTCGCTTGACCAACTGGAACCTTGTGACTTGTCAGAACTCCTCGAGTATCATACTGGAATATCATCAGTTGTTTTATTTTTCCTTGCACCCGACAAAACTCTGCTGTTCTTGGTGAGTTCAGCGTGTGCCACTCGGTTGATTGTCGCTTTATCTCTGGTTCGCATGATCTAATCCACATCTTGTCTGGCAACGATTTTTGAAAGAAAGTCCTGTCCTTCTGCACTGAAGCGTGAAAGTAGGTTGGTTGCGACTGTCAAGCGACACTTAATTTGATCAAACATAAGACGATGGGGCACCCATTGTGCGGAAACTTTACACATTTTTAATTTCCGTATAATTGAATGAACAGATTCCACACTAAGGTCCAATTCCTGTGTTATTTCTTCACATGTCAATCTTCTGTCATTTCGCCAACTTAGCTGGTTGTATTCATTTGTGTATCTACCATTTTTAAATTCATTAACCCATCTAGTTACTTGAAAATATGAAAGAGAACATTCACCACAAGCTTTTTATAATGCATTAAAGATTTCTCTCGCATTCTTATTATGTCAAGACTGGATTTTTATGTAGCTGCGCTGTTCAATTGATGTGACCGTGTCCATGATGCTTTTAGTAATGTCATTTAAGGTTGCAAGCTGATGACGTCATTCAAAGTGACATGGTCAGAGTTTGCAGAATAATTAGCGAGTAGTTGATTCATTAGCATATCAAGATCCATCACGATACTATAAGTAGTTTTAGAGATAATTAATAGGTTGCATTATATACTGAATGACCCTCGTACATGCATATCAAGTTTTATTAGTGGAGGAAGACTTCAAAATGAAACTGAATACAACCACCGTCCTTCTGTTAGTGAAGTTTTTGGAGCAATTTGGACTCGCGACCTTAGCATTAACAGGTAAGTGATCATGAGACGACGCCTAAGACCACTCGACTACGGAAGAGTATATGCAGCTTTAGACCATTTTGCATAATTTGCAGACTGGAAAAACTATAATCACCAGATGTGACATATGAAAAGCATTATTTTATAACATGCAAGTACACTTAAGTCTTCATAGAGAATATATTTTAAATTTTGGGTAACATCAAATAACATTAACCTGTGTGGTACCAGGTAAGAACAGTATCACTGCCAGTCTCTGTAACGGGGAAGAAATCCCAGGAATGGGGATGGGGTGTCTGTCCCTAGTGTGGTTCCAGGTTGCCATATGAATGAATAGACAAGACTAGGATCACTGCAGCTAGTGCATGTCACAAGAGGTGAAAATTTCAGCATTCAGACAGAAGAAACTCGGCTGGCCTCTTATGAATATACTCCAGCCTCTTCAAAGAACCAAATCTTAACAGTTATGATATACAAAGTTTCATTCATATCCAATGAGTGGTTGCATAGATATCTTAAACTTAAACACAACTAAACGCAAAAGTTTAACCTGGGTGTCTACAGATGAAAAATTAAGTTCAAAAGGGCCATAACACTGCCAAAATGCAACCCTGAGTTATGGTTCTTTGTCTCTGTGTGTTCCATAGATGATGGTGAAGTTTCATTCATATCCAAAGAGTGGTTGCATAGATATCTTACCTGATAAAAAACTTTAACCGGAAAAATTAAGACGAAAAAGGGCCATAACTCTGCCAAAATGCAATCCAGAGTTATGGTTATTGTCTCTGTGTGTTCCATTAATGATGGTAAACACACATGCCAAGTTTTTTTCATATCCAATGAGTGGTTGTATAGATATCTTTCCCGATAAAAAACTTTAACCTGAAAAATTAAGTCCAAAAAGGGCCATAACTGTGCCAAAATGCAACCCAGAGTTATGGTTCTTGTCTCAGTGCATTCCATTGATGATGGTGAACACAATGCGAAGTTTCATTCACATCCATTGAGTGATTGCATAGATATCTTAAACTTAAATGCAAAAGTTTAACCTGGGTGTCTACAGACGCCGCCGATGACGCCACCGGGGTCATGGCAATAGCTCTCCTTGGACTTCCGTCCCGGCGAACTAATAAAAAGAGCCGTAAAATAATTTGGTAGGGACCAGTCACATGGCTACATCAATCAGTTTTTTGGCCATAGCAATTTTTTATTGTTCCATACCTGAGCCGTGATTTCTGACAATTGATTCTTCGCATCCTCGGTGGTCAAACAGCTGTTCAATATCTTTAGCTCTAAAACAACAAAGAATTTAGGAGAGTGTTATCAACTTATAAACATATTGAAACTTTGAAAAAACAAGCAACAAAAACTTGAAACAATGATAACCCAATGACAGGTTTTTGGTCTCAATGAGAAATGAAACGTGATACACATAGTCAATCGATATTTGTTACATTACAAGAGTTAAATTACAAGTGAGGAATACACCATGTAAATATTATATACTAGTATAACATACTTATTGTCAGCAGCTGAAGTGAGCCATTGTTTTTCGATTTTGGCAAAGATCTGCGATACATTGCTAGTAAAACAAGAATTATGTAATGTTTTCATACATGTTACAGACATTCCTAAGGTACAATGTACAAGCATGCATGCTTGGTTTATACATTTTGTGTTGGGTCTTTTTCCAGTACAGGCCAACTTATTCCGTGTGCACGTAGTAGCCTGATTGATAAAAGTTTATGTTTTAATCATTATATGTTTATGCTGATTATGTTCTGTTCTAAAGTTACTGTAAGAGGGAGGATCAGAAAGTTTGTAGACTTTTGCCATAAATTTTTTATTTAACATTGTATTCTAATAATTCTCGGGGAGTCTGTGCTGCTATATATTTGCAGTAATTTTGCAAAAAAAATAATTTTTTATAATCAGTTTATATTTTATAGTAACTATGGAAACATCAATTTATGCAGTCGGGGTAGTTTTTGCTTTTTTTCTACCTCTACTATTCAAACAAGCGTAGCGTTGCCAAAATGGGTTTTATTTTTAAATAAAAAAATATCAATGTGTGCTGTATCGTATGCTTGTTTACACCCTTTAGAAAAATGGCACCAATAATTGCGCATTTCAAAATGACGTCAATATTATTACGTTACTGTATGCCATTTTGTTTGAAACAAAATGACGTTGGGGCACTTGAAATGGATAAGCACGCGGAATACTGCAGTTCCATAAACTTCTGCTCTATGTTAGGTAATACACCTGCTCAAAGAGAGAAACAAAAGTATGTACGGTGAATCTAATGTTTCAAGTGTTAAAATGTCACAAAATTAATGTTTTCGAGATGGCCGGGAATCAGTCATTAAAAAAGAGCAAAAAGAAAGTCGATTTGAAGACATATTGAAATCAAAGCATGTTTTACAGAATTTTGTGTCCAGTATACCATTGTCGGATTTTGTTAACTTGTTCACTGAATGGCGTAAATGGTGGCAAAAATGTATAGACCATGGAGGAGAGTATTTTGAGAAGGAGAGACTCAGTAAATAGGATACAAAAGTACCGGTTTAAAATACTGGTCAACGTCGTTTTTTTGTTGAATGCTACATCATCATTTTGCCCCAACATATCTAACTGCTATGCTTTGAATAGTGCCTTATTTTCTTAATATTTAAAGTATCATGACCTGACCATAGTCTCTGTCATGATTGATTTACCACATTGCATCTCATTGTCATATGTCTCCTATTGCTGATTCAAGTGAGAAAGCTACTTGCGAAAATGGGTGTGCTTGATTACTGGTTATTTTTCGAGGATCCCAGGAAAGAGTTGTTAGGTGAAATGAGCATTTGTCAGCCCTCAGTGGCAGAAAAATGATGCTTAATATTCAAACAAAATACACTGCTTTAATTATTTAGTTTAAACCTTTACTTTATATAGACACCTTTGGACACATATAGAAGGCTTTTGAATTATTGGGTGAATTATGTTTATATTAATTGACAGAGCAGAAAACAGTGCAGGAAGTGTTCAGATTGCTCATCACAAGCAATCTGAACTCTTCCTGCACTGTTTTCAAAGGCCTTCTGTGACTGGTGCGGGAAAACGCGTATCTATGGACAAGTATGGAGTAAAGGGTTAAAGGGTCCTCGACAGCCGAGTGGTCTTCTAAGACATTGTCTCAATATCACTTACCTCACACAGGTTGTAGGTTCAAGTTCACTGAAATAGCTTTATGTGAGAAAATTGGATATGCCATATATAACATGAAATGTGTTGATTAAGCTTAATAATATTTTTGATTGCAATTAACCATTTTATACCTGTTTCCAGTTGTTTAACTTGGGCCATGTTCTGCTGGAATGTACCTGTCAGTTCTACCACCATTCTGTCCATCTCCTTTATCTCTCCCTCATCAACCTTCAATACAAAATTGACCAGTTCATCATGTCATCTAAAAGATCATTGTTTGCTGTTACTGACCAAGGATTTCACAGGTACTGAGGAGGGGTATGGGGTGGTGCTTAGGTAGGTAGATTAGAAGTAGCCAGTAGGTGTATTTTCATTTATTTTTAAAATATTAAGATTGTGCAAGTGTGTGTGTGGTGGTGGTGGGGGGAGGCTTAAACTTTGACCAGGACCCTATTGAACAGAAAGGTAGGGAAACAGCAACAATATATTTTTATCATCTATACTAGGATACAAAAATTAAAATCCAATATTCCACTAAACTGATCCCCTAGGGTGGGGTAATATACGAGCACAGGTCATGATTTTAACAAACTCGATACAAGTCCTAATCTGTATGGTAATTAATGCAAAATATGAAAGCTTAAGCTTCCATTGTTTATGGAGAATTTTTTTTTAAGCTTTTCTAGTCAAACAGATGACCCCGAAATCATAATTTGATCAGACTTGGTGTAGGATCTCAGCTGTCTACTATCTATATATGGATGCTCTGTGGCCCAGTGATCCAAGGCGCTGGTGTCCAGCAACCATTTATTTCTCACCACTGAGATCATGGGATTGAAGTTTTACAAATAAAGCTTGGATACATTTTATCACAGGATAGAGGTTTTATCTGTAATTTTACCAAATGAGTTTGAATCCTCACCCAGCAACATTCTCTGTGATAATTGATATACGACAATGGGTCTCATTCTTCTCATCGCTGAATAAAGTGGGAAAGTTGCAGAGATGGGTGTGCTGAAGTAACAGTTAACCTTGTAGAATCCCAACCTTTCATTTGAGACTAGAAAATGCCGCCAATAAAACTGGATATGCCATATATAACCTGAAATGTGTTGAAAATGGTATTAAACCACATTAAAAAAAAATTATATATATAACATACAAGGTATTGATTACATAAGATATACCTGAGGAAACTGGGACTGATCTGCCACATAAACTTTCTGTTTACCATACACTTTCTCCTTGATCTGTCCAGACTCTCCCAGAGATTCGCAGGCCTTTACAATTGCCTGTTATAAACAACATACATGGTATTTATAAAAACACGAGTAACCAAATTAATACATGTACAATGTTTATAACTTATTTACCTTATAACAATTGTAAAATAAGTTGTTAGGTTTTCTTGGGTAGAATCAGTTTACAAGTATATGCAATAAAGTGTTTAGCTTCAGAACACTACACACAGCCATGGCAAAGTATCAAACCAACAACACCCAGATCGTGGGTACATAATGCTCTACCACTGGTACATGCGCTCCACAAAAAAAATATATAAGTAATGAAAACAATATAGAAAAGGAAAGCTTAAGTTTAAACTTATTTATTTTACATCGATTGTGAGACAAGATCTTCCAACTTAGGCAAATCACGCTAGAAGTTTTCCTGGGTAGAACCAGTACTAAGCATATACAGATAAAGTGTCTTGCTAACGGTCTTTGCAGATAGTCGAACCAAAATAGGATATCAAAGGTGACGTCTCAAGATCAATTACCGGTAACCTTCACTGCTGAGGTCATAGGTTCGAGTCCCCCGCTCTGTCCAAAAATTTTAATGTGAGAAAGTTTGCCAGATTTATTCTCAGATCTTCCTCCACCAGTAAAACTAGTTATATGTCATATATGTATATATATATATGTGAAATGTGTTCAAAATGGCATTAAATGACATTGAAAAAGTGTAATATTTTGTCACTGTGGCAAAGCGAGACTATTAATACAGTACATCTAACAATCTGAAAAGGCTATTGGTGTCAAACATGTCTTAAGCAGCCAGTCAAGGGAAGAAGTAAAAGTGGACTTTCAAGACAGGTTGATTCACAATACAGGTCAATTTGCTCTGAAAGCATGTACTGAACAGTATAGCTAACCCACCACCTGACATTTTATATATTTTCTAAATAAGTATCAAAGCTATTTTCTTTGTAATTTGGACTTGGATAAGAAATTAATGTTATCCCATTGATAGAGTACCTTCTTATTTCATATACTCTTGGTACCTTATTGCACCAATGGGGTGATTTAGGACAATTATGATCAAGTCTTGTGCAGGAAGACTTCAGATGGAATCAGAGTAGAACCACCATCCTTCAGCATTTAAGACAGATTGTTGCTTCATACAGGTTAATTTGCTCCGAGATGCAAAGAAATGGAGAATAACAAATATGGCTACTGAAGACAATTGGCTGCTAAACAGAGGTGACCACTTACAGTTTAGGTTTAACATATGTAGATTAGTCCCTATGTTGCTATGGACATTTTTAACGTAAATATTGCTTACAGAAAATAATATTTTCGTACATGATTAATCATTATAAACTTACGGTTTTACCAAATTCTTTATGCAGATTATTACAAATATCTATGGCGCTGTATGGTCTGTTCTGTTTATTCAAATAGTCTAAAACTGCACCCATCGCTGAAAGGAAAACTCACTGAATTATGCCTGCATGTATATAGTACATTACCACACCAACATTCCTTTGCCTTGTTCCTACCTTCCCACTTAAAATGCAGCTAACCAAACTTTTTTTAGCGACAAAGCATTCAATTCTGTCCCTTTTACTAGTATTTCAAAAACCTGGCAAAAAAAATAAATCTACCACTTACCTACCCACATCAAGAATACTGGGTTGTAACACAGCAATCAAACATTTTTTTATTTAATGAAGGCTTCAATTCAATCTCATTAAAATGAGATCAACTTGATGCTCCCATACTCTATGTACAGTAGATCTGACGGTGTCACATAGAATGTCACCTCAGATTGACCTTTCATACAATTAATATTCATAACAATTCAGCTTATCAGATTGATTGTTATATTGCAGTTTGTTGAGATTACCAACATGATGTCGAGTGATTCATTCCAGGGCGTTGATTCGGCCATAGTGATCTTCCTTTGTTGGTGTGTAAATAAAACAATTCCAGGTATCGTCCCTGATTTCTATAATTTCTGAATATCAATTAAATTTAACATGGGTGCAGCCATAATGTTTTCCTCTTAACAATTGTAAACGTGTCATAATCGCACATGGTATTGGGATCCGAGCTTAATATAGATTTTTCTTCAACTAAGTAGACTTTACTTTCGATTTCAAAATCTTGACAGCAAGACTCTGAATGGCCCGCGGAATGGTCAATCTGAGGTGACCTTCTATGTGATGCCATCAGATCTACTTTACAAATATCGATTTCAAACATGTCTGCTATAAACTGATGCAATACAGATATACTTAAATATTTAAAAACTTAAATCTAAGAAAAGCAGCCAGATGATCATGATTTTAGACTGGTTCCAGTAAAACTGCATATTATTTCAATGATATTGATTATATAAGAGAGAAAGAACCAGTCAAAACTTAGTTACGTTTTTAAGTATTTAAGTAAAATGTTGGTGAAACAGAAGCCAGGTCACGGTCATAAGTTATAAAAAGATATCGCTTGTGCATGTCAGAAATGATAGAGGTTCGGGATGAGTAACCCTCTTATAAATTTTTTTTTTAAAAATGAGTTTGAAATTAGCACAGGACCACATGTTAAAAGCAGAATAAAAAAAAGTAAATAGTTAACAAATGTTTGTTATAAGAAGCGGATAAGAAGAGTGAATATATAAAGATGCATTAATAAAGTATAAAATAACAAGAAATGTCACTGGTAAGTGTCGCATGCCGCCCAAATGGTTGTTGAAAAATAACAATATATTTATGTTATAATAGGTAGAGATGTATCCATGAATATAAAGAGTAATGGACTGATGTTTCAGACAAGACATGCAATTTAATGTTTTTTACATTAAAGTGTGATCTTGACCTTTGTGTAACCTTGACATCTGATGTAATGGTCAGGGTATTTCAACAGTTAAATGCTGCTGAAACATCATCATGACATGCTGATCACTTGTGTCAATCTATTTTAAAATCCCTACCCAGTAAATGTAAGACAAAGTTACAGATCAATCGTTGATAAATTGAGCCAAGTGTTTTTGAAATCCATCCTAGTATGATAAAGTTAAAGGACGGACTTGAAATCTCAAACAGATTCAAAGTGTTGTCATACATACTAAAAGTGTGACCTTGACCTTTGAGGAATGGGTTTAAGTTTTACTTATGACACATCGTCATGTCATCTTGATAAATTCAGCCAAGTTAAAGGCAAAGTCAGAGACCAGACACACAATATCAAACAAATTGAAAGTGTGACCATGATCTTTGAGGAAAGGTTCTGGGTCTTACATGCGACACTTAATTATTTCATGTTGATCAACTGAGCCAAGTGTTTTTAAAATTTATCCATAGATGACAGACCGGACAAGAAATGTCAAAATTACTGAAAGTGTTGTCAAACAAAGTTAAATTGTGACCTTGACCTTTGAAGCGGGAGTTTGGGTATTAAGTGCAACATGACGTTATGTTATGGTGATCATTTATAACAAGATTTTATAAAAATCCATCTATGCGTGACAAAGTTACAGGCCGGACATGAAATCTCACAGACTCAAAGTGTGACCTTGACCTTTGAGGTAAGGGTGTGGGTCTTACTCGCGACATGTCGTCATGTTATGTTGATCAATTGTAGCAAGTATCATTAAAATCCATCTATGCATGACAAAGTTTCAGGCCAGACACAAAATCTCTCAGACTCAAAGTGTTGTTAAACAAACTCAAATTGTGACCTTGACCTTTGAGGTACAGGTGTGGGTCTTACTCGTGACACGTTGTCATGTTATGTTGATCATTTGTAGCAAGTATTTATAAAATCCCTCTATGCATGACAAAGTTACAGGCCAGACACGAAATCTCACACAAACTCAAAGTGTTGTCAAACAAACTTAAACAGACGGAAGGACGGACAGCCAGACGCTGCGATTACTATATGCCACTCCAAATAATTTTTGGGGGGCATAAAAAAATATAAATCTATATATTTTTTAAAATCAGTGTTTTTATTTGGTTACTACAAGGACTTGTATAGAAAGATAGGATTAATTATTTGGCAATTCATCGTTCATTATTCACAGGCAATTGATTTCTTTTCCATAAACTGTTAGCTGTATCTACTCTTAGATGTAAAAATAGGTTTCGACCACGCAAAATGATCTTGAATTAAAGATATTGAGGTTTGAAGGAAATTTTCTCATAAATTTGTTGTTATTTTAGCTGCAGTATACAAATTTTGTAATCAAAAGTTCTTCAACAATTCTAAACATAAATTGCTGGGAATGGTATTGTTTTAATGAGAATTTTGATTTGTGTTCATGAGATGAATGTCGGCAAAAAGCTTTACAGCTAGTGTTTTATATTTGTAGAGCTGACACAAACTAAAGTTTCTTGTATCTTGTATCAGGTGCCGCCATTTTGTTGGAAGTATATTGGGGTCACCGTGATTAATGTGAATGGGGAAAGTAATGGGCATGTAGGATATTTGTTAATTTTTTGGTAGAAAAATATTATTTTATAGTTATTTAAACTTTATATACATTAAGGAGGAAAATACCTTTTAAATTATTTTCGAAATCAGTGGTATAAAAAGTATATTATGAAACTAGAAGTAATTGAATATGCATTTTTTTCAGCAGTAAATATAGCATATATTTTATAGCAGCAAAATCGCATATTTTTTACCTCACTTGACTTTTACTTAATGAACAGAATCGTAACATATATAACCACATACACATTTGACGAATGTGCTGATTTACAAATGAGGGTCTGTTAGTGGGGAACACATATGGCATATGCAAAATATAAATGAGCTCATATGGCATATGCAAAAAATACTTTTTTCTATATGGAAAAAAATAAAGTTTAAAATTGCGAGTCTCTAATTGTGTGTATATCTCTAATTTTGAGTAGGAAAATGGTCAAACTGCATTAAAGGTCATCTTGCCAGACTGGTGATTCTAAGATTGTGTAAGGATCTTAAAGAGGCTTGAAAATAGATCAAAATAAATCAAGACTCAAAATAGAAAAAAAAGTATTAGAATTTTAATTCAATGTTCAAATAGCATATGGAAAAAATCAATAACCTGATATTTCGCCTATATGTCATTTGCAAAAAAATAAATGGGCCCATATGGCATATGCAAAATAAACAAACAGACCCTCACAAATGTAAAAATTACAACAAACGCCAAATTCTGAAAATTCTGTACCTTCCTCACACTGTTGGTCGCTAGGCTGAGTCCACTTCTATCGCTGATGAACAGACCTACGCTTGGGCATGTATACCCATCAGTCTGTGTCATAGCATCCCACAGGCAATAGTAAAAGTGCAGCAGTATACAGGTCATACCTATTACCACGAGTCTAAAATTTTGTCAACCATGTAAATAATGGCCTCAATAATAAACAGTAATAGTTACTTAAATGTGCTGAGTAATAAACTGTTGCCGGTACGAAATGTAAACAAATGCTGACGCTAACAGAAGTTGGAGCTTTGAGCATGTCTTAGGATATTGTTATAAGACGGGCATTCATGGTAAAAGGTATAACACGGTATTAGGTACACAAGGGATACTATTTAAAATGCACAGCGAGGGACATGGACCGGCCGGAGGATCAGGGAGAACCCCACCCCCTCAAAACGAGTTGAGGTCATTTCGTACCCTGTTATTTTCGGTCATTTTGTTACCATATTTTCGGTCATTTCGTAACCATATTTTTAGTCATTTCATAACCGGTGGAAAATAATGTGTAAATGTTTTATAAAAAGTTGAATAAAGATGAATAAAACATTGTTTTTTAGTATTTTTATGATGTTAAAATCATATTAAAATGAAAAATGACATACTGGTACATGACATACATGGAGTAAGTTTTGGTAATTTCATAACCAGTTGAACATATTGTGTAAATGGTTTATAAAGATGAATAAAGAAGAAAAAAACAACAATATTTTATGGTATTTCTATAATATTAAGATCATAACAAAATGAAAAATGACATCATGTAATCTGTCTTAAATTTTTTATTCCATGATAATATGTCGATTTTCGTTTAACTGCAATTAAAATATTACAGTGTGATTGATCTCTTGCATTTAATTAGTTTAACTAAAAACTGTTATGCTTATTGCTGATTATCCTTTAATTGCAATTAAAATTTATAATAATTTCGCAATTACCATGTTAGTTGTATTATCATCTATACATGCAGTGGGTTTTTTTCGGCCATTTTTATAGCCGTTATTTGGTCATATCCCCAATGGCAAATAGTATCTTATTTTCCCAACAGATTGGTAAAAGTTCCCATTTGAAAGCTTTAATAGTTGAAAATAAAAGTTGCCACAATTCCTTTATAAAATAAACAAAGTTTCCCCCCATTGAATGGCATTCTTAATTGAGTATGACATTGATTCTTTAATTAAATGGCCAGAGAAGCAAGTGTACAAATTTTTATGAAGTTGAACAAATATATTTAATGCAAAAGTTTTCCCAACGGTAATGAAAACACCAATAAAATTCCCACTTCCAAGGGTATGGGTCATCTTCCCTAAATGGTGAAATATGTGTTCATAACTCATGATTACTCTTTAGCATATTCTATGTTGTAGTTACTTCCCTTTACTTAAAATAAGAAATACCCTTATAATTTGCCTCTATAATTACATGCATTTCCATACCATGATTCACTTGCTTCTTTGATACTGAGCATTAAAGATCTTAGTTAGAGCACACGCTTTGTGTCGTTCATTTTAGTTCCATTACTTCAATAGTATTATCATGTGTTCCTGTGTATACCACAAACACAACAATGTTCAAACAAGATAATTTTACGTTACGATGGAACTCCTCAACTGTGAGGCAACCTACGTCTGTACGCAAGTGAAGTTGATATCCGCAAACAAGCTAACAAAGAAACAATAATTGGATCTGTTATTTTTTACATGTTGTAAAAGCACTTTATATAATTTGCTTTGAAATGTGCTTTGTTAATATACTTTTTATGTTATGGTTAAAAATTCTTTAATCATTTAGCTCCCTGTAATATACGTTTATATTGTAACAACTCTTTCGTAAATAATTTGCTGCGTTATTTTTTTAAAACTGCTTTGAAATGTGCTTAATGTGCTCTGTAAGTTTATTTTTGGTTTGATAAGTTTTAAGTGTATATATAATAATTGCTTTTCATTTTGCTGAACTGTGTTTTATATTGATAATAAAATTTAAAATGTTTGCATGTTGTTTTCTTTCTATACAAGAAATTTCATTTTCTTAAGTGAAGAAATTAACATGTGGATCACATCATAAGACCCATTAGAACCTCTTCAAATTTATCATATTCTATAACAAAGGAAGGTAAATGACCAATAATGTGGTTAAAAATAGTCAACCTACTTCATGTATATCATATTTTTATTTTAAAATGAAGTGTTTATAACATTATATCAGAAATAATACTATAAATTCCCGCTATAAAATAGTGTTTTATTCATCTTTATAATCAATATTTTAATCTGGTTAGGAAATGCCCGAAAAAATGGTTACGAAGTGACCAACATTTTAAACTGGTTATGAAATGACCAAAAGAATGGTTACGAAACGACTGAAAATAAGCGGTTACGAAATAACTTGGTTACGAAATGACCGGAACCCCGCACCCATAGTTCAGTGTTGTATGAAGCCTATCAAGGATTGGTTGCATGTGATCGATGTTAAATAATGGATTGCAGTTCACATATAAATATGCCTGTAAATATAATACAATAATACAAACCGACAGCTTCTTTTGACTTGCTCATAACGAAGTTTGTATAAAACACCGCGGGAAATATAAGGGAGGTAATGCACTTACTCGGATATGGACATGTTTATTTTGCGGCTCAGAACAGATTCTTACACATTATTTCCGGTACCGTTTACGGAAACCTACAGTTTCATCATTTTTGTTTTAAATAAGCAAAGTTCTTTATTCCTATGTAATGATATAAAACACATCAAAATTCTATTTATTTTTTTAAAATATAAAAATTGGATTGACAGACAGGAGCTTTTGTTAGGCAAATCAAGGAATTGTATAGATAAATCCTTGGGTAAATAGGTGACCTGGTGTTGTATTATCTATTCATGTGTTCATAACTCATGATTACTCTTTAGCATATTCTATGTTGTAGTTACTTCCCTTTACTTAGAATAAGAACTACTCTTATAATTTGCCTCTATAATTACATGCGTGTCCATACCATGAATCACTTGCTACTTTGATACTGAGCATTAAACACCTTAGTTAGAGCACACGCCTTGTGTCGTTCATTTTAGTTCCATTACTTCAATAGTATTATTATGTGTTCCTGTGTATACCACAAACACAACACCTGGGCACTGATACTGTCGCCTGTGGGTGTCATGATAAAAGTTCCCATGCGTTTGAAAATTTAATTTGTTCAAAGATTTCTATTTCATTACAAGCGGCGCAGCTAACTGGACATGTTTCTGGGGAAACATATTGATTAGTAAATAAGCCGACTGCGACAATTGAGACGAAGATTGGATGAAAATGTAAATTTATCACCGCAGATACTGTCTGAGATAGTTTAGATGATTCAGAATAGTAAATGCATTGATTGAAACCATGATTATTTGGCTATATTTGGAATTGCCAGCCAAACTCTGCCAGAATTTGCCAAAAAGCGGGGGGAAATCGTCAACATTATCAAAAAACTACACTATATTACGAGTGAAATTGTCTAATATAGGCGCGTAGCCCAAGTTAAGAAATCTCCTTTTCAATATACTATTTTGGCATGTTTAATTAGGCTTATATATCATTCGGACAAAGCGGTGCCAGTGAGTATTGAGATGTATGATATATTGGGGAAAACGTTTTTTTATTTTGAAATAAATCCTGATATATTCCCTGCAAAATTGTAACATATTTTGTGACGTATTATATTATTCGCGTGGTCTCATTATGATTTCAGTTTCCTTCGTTTATTCGAAATAAAAAAAGTTTCATCTTGGAAAAAGTCCATTTGACGATGTCAAGGTCGTCAAGCAGTATTTAAAAGCAGCCTAATTTTAGAATGGGCGTTTCGTTTCTAGTTTACCGCTCCAATTTAATATCGGTTTTGTCAAATTTTGGTGGATTTGACATACCAAACAATTCGTATTTTGTTTATTAATGATAATTGGTGCTTTATTACCCATTTAAAAAACAAATCTTTTTTTTAAAGACAATTGTAGCGTTTTTTTCCCAATTCTCTCTCTAATTATTGGATTAACTTTGGTGTATGTTCATGTTCTACTGTATTTCTCAAACGAACCTGTAATATTCGAAAGTTGCTTTAAAGTGTATGTACAGTTTATGTTGAGTTGTGTAGTGTATTGTTGTAATATGTTATATTTAAGATATGAAAATGTTAAATTTAGTATATACTATATCATAATTTGCATCTTTACAATTGAAAGCGGTGAACTGTAACAATAAAAAAATACCCAAAAAAGTTATACTTAACAGCGCGTGACCCCGCGGCAGAGCATCGATCCAAGATCAGAAGGTTGTGGGTTTGATCATCTGCCACGTCTATGTGCAGTGTCATTGAACAAGACATTTTATTTGCATTTTCTTAGTACTGATTCTACACAGGCAGACTTCGAACATAATTAAAATTTTATCTAAGTTGTAAAGTTTCAAAATTGATAGAAAATTACTATTACATAAAGTATGTGAATTGAAAAAAGTCTTTCATATGAAAATAAAAGTGCTCATTTTCTGGAAAAAAAACATCAACTTTGTAAGGCCTTGTACATTGAAATGTGTTATTGCATAAGATAATTGTTAACATGTACAACTTTTCCATGTATTTATTAAACTGTGTTGGTTTAACTTATTTATTTTACTTCGGTTGTGAAACAGGTTATCACAGCTTAGACCATTCACGCTCAAAGTCTTCCTGGGTATAAGCAGTACTAATCATACGGGGATAAAGTGTGTTGCTCAAGGACACCACACATAGCCGTGACGGAGGATCGAACCGACGACCCTCCGATCCTTGGTCCGGTGCTCTACTACGGTACCAAGGGCTCTTAATCGGTATTGCTGTAAAAAGATAATTTGCTGTTGTATTGGGGGTAATTGGGACATTAAGAAATGAGCAAGTAACATTAAGGCAGTATATAGGACTTTTTCTAAATCTAAAAATAAAAAAAATAAAAACATTTTCCTATTATCTCATGCTTAGATATACTAGCCGAGCTCGTGTTGCCATATACAGATATCTACTACAACATGCCAAAATAAAGTAGTAAGAAGAGATTTCCTAACTTGGCCTGCATGCGCCTTGGTTAGACCAACATAACATTCCCACTTTAATGCATTTTGGGATGAATCAAACAAAAGTTGATTTTTCTGCCATATTGATAGACATTGTTGAATTTGTTTCATGTAAGAAGATATCTGAAGGTAAACAAATATTTATAGTTTAACGGCAATCGGCCCGAATTAACTATATTGGATACCCAATGAAAAACATTTGCAGCTGGACGGGGTTAAAAAGGGCATTTCATTAGATGCACGATTTTGTTTTGCTGGCGAGGCATCACGTTGCTACGGTGTCCAATTGGGGGCCATCGCGGCATTTTTTTTGATAAAGTCAAGTCGAAACAACGAAACTACGGTTATGAAAGTCGAAACAACGAAACCACGATTTTTCACCTTCGTAGTTTCGGGTTTTCATCCTTTTTATCATCGTAGTTTCGCGTTTTCACAATCGTAGTTTCGATTTTTCACCCTCTTCACCACCGTAGTATCGACTTTTCACCCTCTTTTGATATCGTGCATGGCAATGTCACGGTTGAGCTTTAGTTTAAACATATTTATTTCATATTTGTGAATAAAAGTCTTCCTGGGTAGAACCAGTTCTAAGGATATGCTGATAAAGTGTCTTAGTTCAAGGATATCAGACACAGTCGTGGCAGAGGATCGAACCCACGAACCTCTGATCTTGGGCTCGATGCTCTACCACTGAGCTAAATTGACCATGCCAATGTCTGTGTCGCAAATGCAATTGAGTTGAAATTTCACATAAACTATCGTTTTATATTCCGATCCTGTGATCAAAAATAAATGTTTATATTTTCACCTTTTTTCCAGTGAAATTATCCAAAAAAAAAATCACTCAGAAATTTACTCTCTACAATTTATCAAAAATCTCAACATGAAATGTAATAAGTAACAATAACAAGACTATGAATTGGTGCTAGTAAAATACCATTTTTATTTCAGGGTTCAAGCACTAATTGGTTAGCATGTTAATTCCAGTGTTCACAAGTGGAACTTAATGATATTTCATTCACGGAATTCAATATTTTCTTATTCCTATTTTATCATTATTTCACAGTGAAGTTATTAAAAATAATTCACTAAGAGTTGTCTCAAATTTAAAAAAACACAACAACATATAATGTAACAATGATTAATAATTATAGTTTAAAATAATAATAACAAACTCTTCATAACAATAAAAATGATTTTAATTTATGTTATTTTTCTATTTTGAATAGGATAGTATACACAATTTATACTGTTTACTCATTCACGGTTAAAACTTGTCTTCAGATATGACATGTTTTTTTTTCTTGAAACATTGCTTATTTACCTTAGTAAATGATTATAAATTTAGAGTGCTACTGTCTATATATCTAGGACTTAATGCAAAATTAATCTAATTCCATGCAGATAAAGAAGGTAGATAGGCCGAGCTCCTGTTTCATCAACATATTTAAGCATATACTGTAATACTTAAAATAAATAAATCTAAGAAAAGCAGCCAGGTAATCATGAATTTAGACTGTTTCCAGTAAAACTGCATTATGATTTCATTTATATTGAGTACAGAATAGATAAATAACCAGTCAAAACTTAGTTAAGTTTTTAAGTATTTAAAAATAATTTTGTGAAATAAGCCAGTGTTGCATTAAGCCTTGGAATTATTATTTTTTTATTTTTAACTTTGTGTTACGTAAATCTGTATGAATTTATATATGTTTTATTTTTTAAAGTATTTAATTGGCTAAGTTAATATTGGTGAAACTTCACCTTAGTCCAGTTTCCCGGCAGTTTACAAGCGCATGCACACATCCAAAAGAGTAAAGTATAATTTAAAAATAATTTGATTTTTTTTTTAAAATCTAAAAACAGTCCCAAACCTGAAATAATTGATAAATAAATGGACTAACAGTGGACTAAGTACGTGAAACTTTCGGGAAAACCTGGACCAATTAAGTAATTAATCCTCCATATCATATTCATCCTCATCCACTGGGTCTTTCCACGTTCCCCAACTGAAATGGTACACGTTCAGGTCGGAGGGCTTGTAGTCCCTCACCATTCTCTGTCGGGAAGGTATTCTCCATCTATAGCTGCATAGTCTATCACAGCAATAGCTGTCGTCAGGAGTGTAAAGTAGGCGACGCTTTAGGAGCTTCTTGTACAAAGGGGTGACAACTCTGAGACCAGATTTTCTCTTCATTGGAGGAATTGTACGATAGCAGCCAATTCTGCAGACACAATACGTGGGACAGGGATTTCGGTAGGAACTGAGGTTAATTTCATCCTCAGAACTTCTGCTTTCATCAGCATCATCATCATCATCAGAATCATCAGAATCACTGCTTGTGTCAGAATCACTGCTATCGTCGTCGTCTGAATCACTGCTAGTGTCTGAATCACCACTTGTGTCAGAACCACTACTTGTGTCAGAATCACTGCTAGTGTCAGAATCACTGTTTGTGTCATTTCCCGCATTACTGGCTGTACAGGAATTACCCATGCTGCCATTTTCAGAACCTCTAGTGACAGAATTGCTGCTGAGATTGTTATCATTAGCATCAAGGTCCCAAGAAACTTTTACTTTCTTTCTGGACGGCCCGCAGGCAAAACCCTCTATTCCATTGTCTGAATATTTTGGTTTACCAGGGCCGAATTCAGCATGATTATATTCGGTGTTGTCATCCAAAAGGTCATCTTCGGTGTCAGACTCGAATCCAGAATCTTCGTCCTCCACCACTGCCAACTTCCTCTTGGTGCCCTTTGGTTCTTCCCCTGTCGGCTGATTGGGTCCTAAATAAACAATACATACACGATTGATAAGTATCTCTTTTAAGATTGTTTTACAAATTTATTCATGTCCGACTCGCTTAAATAAATACTTAAATATTGAATCTGACAATGCAGGGGCGCAGACAAGAATTCGATATTGGTGCGGCTAATTTTTTAAAAAGTTTTTGCCATCGTCGTCCGAATTAAATATGATTATAAATCAAGAAAAAAAGGAAATTATGGTTGCAGCATATAAAATGAATATTAAAATAGTTTATAAATTAGCCAAAAAAAAGGAGAAATATTTTGAAATTATTGATGTGGTACGCCCATGCAATGTAAACATTAATGGATGAGGGAGGGGTGTGGTAGGAAGATCTTTGAATTTATCTTATCAGCTTTGCGAGGGGAGGATCTAAGAACATTTCTACCGTCCTTTCTCAAGTAATTGGCAAACCTTCCCTAGTAAAGATTTTGGACCGAGATAGGCTCGAACCATTGACTGGTGAAATTGTATATATATGGGAGAGATAATAAATTAATTATAAAAAATTAATTAATATATATATACCCCACGAATAAACGCCCCCGGACGATGCATTTTTACCGAAGGGTGCATTTATTTGGACCCAAGAAATCGAAATTTAAACTTTTTATGAAGTGTGTAAAATATAATAAAACACACAGTGGGTAATGTTCATTTATGCAAATGGAAAATGTTTAAACCAAACTTGAGCTTATGCGTATTTATTTTGATTAGAGACGAAATTTCCATTTAAAAAGTGGGAGGAGAGTTATTATTAGCGGGGACCGGTTTATTCAGGGATGGACGATGTGCAATACTAGTTGCACGACAAGAAAATATCAATCCGAGGCAAACAAGTTAAACAAACTATTAAAATGACAAATGAACACATCACATCATACAAAACAATTCTCATATACAAGTACTTTAGTAAAACGGAACTTTTGTTCAGTATTATTGAAGAACACAACCCTTTTCACAGGGAGAGGGTGACCAAAAATGAATTTGTAACAGATTATGAGAATAGATACAGTGTGGAATACTTCATATTAAACAGAGTGTGGACCTGTCTGTACTGTTATTTACACAGAGTGTGGACCTGTCTGTACTGTTATTTACGCAGAGTGTGGACCTGTGTGGACCTGTCTGTATTATTATTTACACAGTGTTGACCTGTCTGTATTGTTATTTACACAGAGTGCGGACCTGTCTGTACTGTTATTTACACAGAGTACGGACCTGTCTGTACTGTTATTTACACAGAATGCGGACCTGTTTGTATTGTTATTTACGCAGAGTGTGGACCTGTTTGTATTGTTATTTACACAGAGTGTTGACCTGTTTGTACTTTTATTTACACAGAATGCGAACCAGTCTGCACTGTTATTTACACAGAGTGCGGACCTGTCTGTACGGTTATTTACACAGAGTGCTGTTTTTTACACATGATGGACCTGTCTGTACTGTTATTTACACAGAGTGTGAACCTGTCTGTACTAGTATTTACACAGAGTGGACCTCTCTGTACTGGTATTTACACAGAGTGTGGACCTGTCTGTACTGTTATTTACACAGAGTGTGGAACTGTCTGTGCTGTTATCTACACAGAGTGTGCGCCTGTCTGTACTGTATTTACACAGAGTGTGGGGTTGTCTGTGCTGTTATTTACACAGAGTGTGGGGTTGTCTGTGCTGTTATTTACACAGAGTGTGGACATGTCTGTACTGTTATCTACACAGAGTGTGCGCCTGTCTGTACTGTATTTACACAGAGTGTGGACCTGTCTGTACTGTATTTACACAGAGTGTGGGGTTGTCTGTGCTGTTATTTACACAGAGTGTGGACCTGTCTGTACTGTATTTATACAGAGTGTGGACCTGTCTGTACTGTATTTATACAGAGTGTGGACCTGTCTGTACTGTTATTGTCCTAGTTGTATGATGTTAAGCGTCACTTATAATAATTTTAGGTCATGTGATATTTACGGTGTTTACTTGAGACAGTATTTTGAGCGCTGCCACACTGGAGTATCATACCACAGACACATGGTATATCCCACCCAGTCACAGTATACTGACAACGGGCCGGCCAGACCTAGAACCATCCTCTAAATGCTGAGCGCCAAATTAATGAAGCTTCTAGTACACTTTTTAAGTCTTTAGTATGACCCAATCGGGGATTAACATACACAGCCTTAAGCATGCGAGGCGGATGCTGCATCGCTAGACTACTGCTGCGGTATATGATTTATTGAACAATAAACGTGAATACAAAACAATATCAAAAGTAAACTCTAGTATACACATATAGATTTGTTTAGTAAGAGAAGGAGATAAAGAAAGATAGAAACCTGGATTACTGTGCTCTTTTATATCGGCAGCTAAGATTGCTGCCCACAGAATATCCAGGCCTTGTTCAGGATTGGCTGACTGAGAAAGATGGGAGGAGTCAGCAGTAAAAGAGGAGGAGTCTCTGGTGGAGGAGGAGTCTCTGGTGCCTTGTGACGTAAGACTTTGACTGTTCGGCGGAGATCGAACGGCCTGACCTTCAACATCAACGCTACAAAAACACGAACATTTACACATAACACTTCCACATTATATATACACATAATCATAATATATAAACACATGTATTAACGTATACTACGTATATTTTTATATTGGTTTAAACATGTAATAAGCATTTATTCATATGTACAACATATTCCACAACATACATAGAACAGGATTGAAACAAAAGGAAGTTGCCCTCCCCAGTAGTTATGCAGTAAGGTGACGAAGATTTTATTTGGTTTGGATATAAGCTTTGACATTTAAAATATTTTTATACAGTTCTTTATAAAAAATATAGATTCTACATGGATATACATGTACTCAAATTGCATAACATGGTAAATTTATGGTTAATTTACTTTTGTAATTAATTATAAAATTTAAAATAAAAACAAATAGAAAAAAACGGACGCTAAATTGGAATGTGTTCAAATGAATGGCACACTATGTATACTGCACCAATAATTTAGTTCCCATATCATGGGATGACTACAATTTGAATTCGTATCTCGGCTAGTGTTACATTCCATTGTTCGTTAACAAATTAATCAAGTTATTTTTCAATATTTAGATTCGCAGGTTTAACGTCATTTTCAACACATCAGGTCATAATAATTCATAATAAGGAATCCAGGACACAAGGACAAGTGATATTATATACACGTGTTTAGGTAGACTATTAAGACAAATATAACCAATTGTGCGTATGCATTTCTTGTCAAAAAATAAATACGTTATATCTGGATATGAAGGAACGTGCAGACAGACTGAAGAATAGGCAGGAACAATTTCAATTCAAACATGAACGATTCCACATTAATACTTGATAAGAAAATGTTGGTGAATTTAAATCCAGGTTTCTGATCTTTATTATTTGTACAACAGTCTCCGGCAGTTGTGTACACACTTAAAATCTTAAACATGTTCGATTAATGATTCATTTATACTAGTTTATAGAAATAAAGCCCGAGTTGTCATGAAAATTGCCATCTGTTCGTGTCACTTCTAAAAGTCGCATAGGCTATTCAACCGATTATTTTGTCAACTCACTTAATAATTAACTCAATAATAAACATTATCTTTTGCCTGAATAAAGAAAGTATTGTAAAACATTATTCAACTTTACCCCACCCATAATTTTGCTATGAACTCTTTCCTTTCATTGCCAATTTCGTATATAATAATGTTCTTTCATCTAAAATTTACCATAAAACAACGGGGAATTGTACTCACAATGTACTTGACAAGTCCAGACACACAATGGACTGTAGATCGTACATATTTTATAGATTTCTGAGAGCGTCTTGAAAGCAGTGTCCACTCAGCGACAACAGTATTTCTACTGTTCAAGTTACCATGGACGTTTCTATGACGTTACGTTAGTGACGTTAACGTTCTACATTTTCCCGCTAAAAGTTGCGCCTTTTCCGGCGATGTACACACTTTTTTGCCAAAACAAGACAATTCATACGCCTACTAGTAACATGATTAGTTTCAGGAGATTTTTCACGCGACGAGTCGATTTTAATAACTTTTAGCAATTTGTGCACATTTCTGTGCGGCATTTCAATTTATTTTTTGTGTAGGAAATATTTCTCGCAAGTATTTTATGATTTATCACACACTCTCTGCTTAGTATTTGAGCTTCTAATGTTTTCTCTGTGATATATTGTTTCACCGATATGGACTGAAATGCAGGCTGGGAGACACCGGTGTTCCATATTCACGCCTGCAGAAAAATTCCTTTCCACAAGTAGCACATAAATAATTACATTGTATATCGAAACATGTGGTTCACAAATATATTTTGTTTTCTGTCTATATGTCATGAAGGTCAATTAATAAACTTTAGTTTATATGTGTTTCAACCTGACCGGTGCAAAACTCGAGGATCCATTTTAGTAGATATATGTCCGCCATCCGTCTGTCTGTTAGGTTTTTGTTAGGCACACTCTTGTGCCTGCATTTTTCATCGGATCCTCTTGAATTGGTCATTAGAATAATTAATGTCAGAGTTATGGCCCTTGAAACATAAAATCTGCATTAGTTGACCCCGTGTGTATTCTACCACAGTGGTCCTGTATTTTTTAATTAACCCTCTGCAAACTTACAACGTAGTTACACAACCTTATAATCTCGGATACGTTCTTGAATTCACCAAATTCGTTAATTAATGTAAGAGTTATGGCCCGTGAATCGTAATAAATTGCGATATTAGACATTGTGTTAGCACTCTTGGTACCTGCATTTTTCATTTGATTCTTATAGTTATATAACCATGTCTTGAACAAGTTCGTGGACTGGCCAAATCGGCTAATAATGTTGGAGTTATCGTCAAAAACTGTGTTTTTTTAACGTGTGTGCAGTTTAACAAAATGTCATGCATTTGAAACTATGATGCAGACATGTGCAGATTGAAGAAACAACAAAAACAATTTAAATGCCAGCGTACACGTCAGCACTTACGTTTTTAAGTATCTACTTATTCATCAATACATGTACTTCAGTTTTAAATATCTACTTAGTCATCAACACTTCAGTTTATTAAGTATATGTTTAGTCATCAACACTGAAGTTTTTTATTATCTACTTAGTCACCAACACTGAAATTGTTAGATATCTATTAAGTCATCAACAATTAAGTTTTTAAATTTCTGCTTAGTCATAAATATTTGAGTGTTTAAGTATCTACTTAGTAACCAATATTTAAATTTTTAAGTATCTACTGAGTCACCAACACTAAAGATTTTAAGAATCTATTTAGTCACCAACACTAAAGTTTTTAGGTATCTACTTAGTCACCAACACTAAAGTAGTTTTTAAGAAACTTCTAAGTCACCAACACATACGTTTTTAAGTATCTACTTAGTCACCAACACATAAGTTTTTAAGTATCTACTTAGTCACCAACACTAAAGTTTTTGAGTATCTACTTAGTCACCAACACTGAAGTTTTTTATTATCTACTTAGTCACCAACACTGAAATTGTTAGATATCTATTAAGTCATCAACAATTAAGTTTTTAAATTTCTGCTTAGTCATAAATATTTGAGTGTTTAAGTATCTATTTAGTCACCAACACTAAAGTTTTTAAGTATCTACTGAGTCACCAACACTAAAGATTTTAAGAATCTATTTAGTCACCAACACTAAAGTTTTTAGGTATCTACTTAGTCACCAACACTAAAGTAGTTTTTAAGAAACTTCTAAGTCACCAACACATACGTTTTTAAGTATCTACTTAGTCACCAACACATAAGTTTTTAAGTATCTACTTAGTCACCAACACTAAAGTTTTTGAGTATCTACTTAGTCACCAACACTGAAGTTTTTTATTATCTACTTAGTCACCAACACTGAAATTGTTAGATATCTATTAAGTCATCAACAATTAAGTTTTTAAATTTCTGCTTAGTCATAAATATTTGAGTGTTTAAGTATCTATTTAGTCACCAACACTAAAGTTTTTAAGTATCTACTTAGTCACCAACACTAAAGTTTTTAAGTATCTACTTAGTCACCAACACTAAAGTTTTTAAGTATCTACTTAGTCACCAACACATAAGTTTTTAAGTATCTACTTAGTCACCAACACTAAAGTTTTTGAGTATCTACTTAGTCACCAACACTGAAGTTTTTTATTATCTACTTAGTCACCAACACTGAAATTGTTAGATATCTATTAAGTCATCAACAATTAAGTTTTTAAATTTCTGCTTAGTCATAAATATTTGAGTGTTTAAGTATCTATTTAGTCACCAACACTAAAGTTTTTAAGTATCTACTTAGTCACCAACACATAAGTTTTTAAGTATCTACTTAGTCACCAACACTAAAGTTTTTGAGTATCTACTTAGTCACACTAAAGTTTTCAAGTGTCTACTTAGTCACACTAAAGTTTTTAAGTATCTACTTAATCACCAACACTCAAGTTTTTAAGAATCTACTAAGTCACCAACACTAAAGTTTTTAATTATCTACTTAGTCACCAACACTAAAGTTTTTAATTATCTACTGAGTCAAGGAAATGTTTAGTTTTCAAGAAACCGGATAGGGATACACTCCATATTTAAGCAACATTGTTTCTATGGGTCCTTTTCAAATTCATTTTTGTATCCCCATCAGGAGTTCCGAATACGCCCATAAATTGCACAGGACCTAGCTTGGCAAACATTAACATAAGGTATGAACAGAACAGAACAGAACATTTTCTTTATTGAGGAAATCACAGGTAAATGAATATGTATAATATGCAATAACACGTGTACAAGTAATCCGTTTATAAGAACACTATTGGTGTTAACAATGGCGACATTTTTATTATTTGAATAATAATGCACGTGTCACGGGGTTATAGACGTGATTACATTCATAAAAGGCTGCTCGGAGAAGCAACGGCTACCTTGTTATGGGCGGAGTTTATACCTTGTTTTGGGCGGAGTTTATTTACGCAGTTGACGGTTGTATTATCTACAAGTTTGTACTAATTTTACTAATTCAAATATTGAAATAAAAACATCGTGCTAGTGTTTGAAGTAAATATTTCATAAAAAGGGATCCAGGGCACGGGGGTAAGTGATATTATGTATACGTGTTGAGGGTACCTATGTTAGATAAATATAACAATTTTAATTCCAACATAAACGATTCCACATTAACACTTGAGCTTTTGAGTATCCACCATCAGTCAAGGAAATGGTGAATCTAAATCCAGGTTTCTGATCTTTGTTATTTGTTCTGCAGTCCCCGGTAGTTGTATACACACTTAAAATCTTAAACATGTTCAGTTAAGAATTAATTTGAAATTGTTTAGATATAGAAATAAAGCTCGAGTCGTCTTGACAATTTGCCACCTGTTTGTGTCATTTTTAGAAGTAGCCTAGGCACTATTCAACCGATTTTGGAAACTAAATCATTTTTAATTATCGGTAAAATATACTTTTCTGTCTAAACTAATTACCAGCACATGTAAAATGCGATTATTTTGCCGGTTGAATCACTCAATGAATTCAGTAATAAACATCAACTTTTTCCTGAATATAGTAAGTCTTGATGGTGAATCTCCACCCTGGTTTCTGATCTTTATTGTTTGTTCCACAGTTTCCAGCAGTTGTTTACACACTTAAAACATGTTCAGTTATAATAAGGAATAAGTTTAACTGGTTTATGGAAAGTCGAGTTGTCGTTTCTAGAAGTAGGTTTGTATTCAACCGATTTTGGGAACTAAATCATTTGATTATCACTTAAATGTACTGTTAAATTTATACTAATTATCAGCTCATGTTAAATGCGATTATTTTTGTCAACTCACTTAGTGATTTCAATAATAAACATAACCGTTTACGCGAATAAAGAAATTATTGTTAAACATTATTCAACTTTACCCCACCCATAAGTTGTCCATGCACTCTATCGTTTCATTTCCAATTTCGTATTTAACAGTGTTCGTGCATCTAAAAGTTACCATAAAACAACGGGGAATTGTACTCACAATGTACTTGACAAGTCCAGACACGCAATGGACTGTAGATTGTACATATTTTGTAGATTTCTGAGAGCGCCTTGAAAGCAGTGTTCACTCAGCGACAACAGTATTTCTACTGTTGTAGTTACCATGGACGTTTCTATGACGTTACGTTAGTGACGTTAACGTCCTATATTTTCCCGCTTAAAGTTACGTCTTTTCCGGCGATGTACACACTTTTTGCCAAAAAGACAATTCATACGCCTGTTAGTCACTACACGATTTTAATAACTTTTGGCAATTCTGTCACATTTCCGTGCAGCCTATACTCAAAACAAGAATGTTTAGGACAATACACTATATAAATCTACTTGATTAAAAGTAAAACAGTTTCATGGCCATACAGAGAAAAGGTCATTGAAAATGGGTTTCTGAACATTGATAAGTGAATTCTTAACAGATATTTTTTTAAAATTTGTTAAGAAAGTATTTAAAACCAAAAATAGTTTTCCTGTATTGAAGAAATAAATTGATCATAATATGGTCAACAAATATACACACTTATAAAATATTCTAATGTTATATGCAAGATAAAGTACATATAGGTTTTAAAACAGCGTACACGATTTTTTTACACCATAATGTATTCGTTTTATTTTGGCTATTTTTTAGATTCGGTGGATGATCCAGTTCAACTGGATGTTGTGAAACCAGATTTGAAAAATTTGATTTGATGTTTAAAGAACATGGTTTAATCTTAAATTGATAAATAAGAAGTTTTAAAGAACAAAACAGTATTTTGAAAAACTTAAATTATGAGCCAAAACTGAACATGCGTTTATTTTTAATAAAGTTATTTAAAAAGCATTTGTGTTTGTTAATACTGTGTTTGAATGTATTGCCCATTCTTGTTTCGCATTCTTTTTGCATTAAGGATTAGAGCAGCTCGTAACTGTTTTATTTTAATCATACACATACGTGGTCCTTAACTTATTTTGTGGAGTACATATTAATTAAGTATAGTTTGAACTAGGTTAAAATTGTAATGTTACGTGAAGAGCAAAACTGAAATTGTGAATGATATGCCAAATATATTCACATTTAAAAGAAAAACGCAGCTGTAGTCTAGGTGTGGAGCGCCCGCCTCGCATGTGGAAGGTCGTGGGTTGCATGTACCAAAGACTTGAAAAACTGCTACTAGAAGCTTCTTCGCTTGGCGTTCGGCATTTAAAAAGGATAGTTCTATGTCAAATCGACCCGGCGTTTGTATATTGTGGGGTATCATAAAAGGTGTCTAAAAGGTCGTGGGGACAAGCGTGCGCTATCAGTGGGGTCACTGTTTTACATAGTTATATGGGGAAACATTTATCTGGATGTTCATCTGTCTATTCCTTTCCAGTAGAGCGACACATGCCCTCTTCTTGGGCCTCTTATTTAAAATCACATAAGCAGAAACTTCAAGTAAGCTATTGTGGTTAATTTTTGTCCGTCTGGGCGTCAACAATTTCTTCAAATATCTTCTATGAAACCACTGACTCAATTTTAAGAAAACTTGGCCACAATGAGTATGTGGGGAAGTAGTCTGTGACTTGCAGAGGTAATTTATGTCTAGTACTGGCCAACTGGCCGACTAGAAGATCCCAGGAATTATGATTAGTTGACTATTGTATAATTGAAATATAAAAAAAAACGAAACAGCATAAATAATTTTTAAGATAATTTGATGAAATTTGGTGAAAATGTTCAAATATGAAAAAAGGAAGTTTTTGATGTATCTTGCCTCATGGACAATGCCAGTGTTATATAAACATAAACATAAACGTTTTTCGCTCATTAATTTCAGCTCCTCTTTTAAAGGTGTCAATGTAATTTCAAAGATAGCTTTCTGACTTCGAAAGAAAGCTTTTGATTCTTTTTTTCAGATCACTGGCTCAAGGTTGATATAATCAAGAATTAAAGCGGCTTAACCAGTATTCGTGTCCTTCCAAATCAATACACATCGACATTGCCATTTATTATAAACTGTGACTATCTGGATCATGTCTGGTGCAAAAAATCGTTGTTCAGCATAAAAAGCATTTATATAAACTCGTTTTTATCACTGATATTTGAAGTAGACCTAACCCATGGAATTCTAATTTAGTAGTTATATCCGTAGACATCCGGAAATTTCCGAGCATCATCAATTACATCCAGATAAGCGGTTCATATCAGTTTCAATTTAGAGTTATACCGCCGATATTGACATATCCTTCATAACTAAGTGGTTATATCTGCGGATTGTCGTATATGGGACGTCACGTCAGATGTTGGCGTACATTGCAAAAATCTCGTACTTGTCAATTTTAAAATATCGTCATTTATCGAAAAAAAATGAATAGAGATTTCAAATATATACAACAATCAGTTCTTTTTACTCTTTTTAAATACAAAATAAAATAAAAATATTTAAAGAATATGTTTTTATATAAATAAAAAAATGACACGAAACGTCAAAACATCATTGTAAGATGTAAAATTAAAAGTTAATCCGATGATGAAAACTGCATGAATAATTATTCCGTACTATGATTTCTCGCCCAAAATTCATTATTTGACGTGTTGTCCATAGTTTTAAATGACATAATAATTTCAAGTCGGAAATCAGTACAGGTGATAAAAAGAAGTGAAACACTCAATATAGAAAAGTTTTTTGTTTTTCTTTCATCATCTTGCTATGTAAAAATCATAATTATTTAAAATGTCTTCTGTATATATTACTGACTCTGTTTTCTCAATAAAAAGAGTTCTTTATATCATTTTAATGAAAATCTATTTTAGAGAAATAAAAGAATGAAGTTTCTGTTTATATCAAGTGAAATTAAATGTCTAGCCGCGATGTAACATCTATAGAATATTTGACAAAAATAAATTTTAACAAAGTTTGTCGTATTTTTTGATAGTTTCTCAATGTTGTTAATTGTTAATTTATATACCGGTTCAAAAGTTCTAGTTTTGTTGTTAAAGAAGATGTTATTATATGCAACGTTTGTCGTCCTATATGATTTTAATATTACTTTTCTGATGTCTAGCCATATTGTAACACCATAAACTCAAGTAACGTTAACGTCATTTCCGACGGGCAATTAAAGATCATTGTTTATTTTGTCGATAGAAATACTTTTCCTATGTCAATGTTCAAATCTAGTCTTCCAATACTATTATACCATACCATACAATGATTCAATAAGTCAGTCAGTCAGTCAATAAATCAATCAGTCAATGAATAAACAAATCAATCAATCAATTAATCAGACCATGGTTGATTTTGAAGCTCTTGAAGAAATGCTTCTTCATTAAATTGTTTCATGCATCTGTAGTTAATGATATAAGGTTTATTGCCTTTTTCTGGTTTCTGTATTAATTTCCGTGTCATGCATATTGGTTAATGGTCACTTATAGACAGTTCTGGAACACTAATTTCTATAACATTACTTTCTTTGTTAGTGTAGGCATGATCAATTAAAGAAGATGTGAAAGAGGTAACACGCGTTGTTGTCTCAACCATTTGTTTCAAATGAAAATTATCTATCACATTTAACCATCG
Source organism: Panopea generosa (assembly GCA_029582155.1). Classification (NCBI taxonomy): domain Eukaryota; kingdom Metazoa; phylum Mollusca; class Bivalvia; order Adapedonta; family Hiatellidae; genus Panopea; species Panopea generosa. The sequence goes on along the minus strand of CM055909.1, from coordinate 27,027,974 downwards.
TTGGCAAACATTTGTTACATTGTTAAAATTAAAATTGAAGTCACCCATTAAATGTATTTCCATTTTTTCTGTTTGAACCTTTTCGAGAATTATCTCAAATTGGTCTATCCAAGATTTAGTTGATGATGGTGGCCGGTAAACATATCCAAACATAAATGGTTTCTGCTGTCCATGTTTAATCTCGAGCCATATAGTTTCTAAGCTATCTGATTCAAGTTCACTGGCCTTTTGCACAAGATTCCATCCCTTACATCCCTTAAATTACAGCATAGTTTGTGATGTATTAAATGAGTCATGTGATTTCATATTGATTTCAATTTGATCCCTTACACAGGTTGACATGACAATGAAATTACATTTGTTATCTTAGAAAGAGTCCAAGACCATGCAAAAGTCTCCAATCAGTATTAAATTAAATGCTGTCTATCATAAAAATGGAGATTTCGTTTCAAGTTTACCACTTCAATTAAATATAATTTTTGTCAAATTTTGTTGGATTTGACGTACCAAACCCATTTTCTTTTAACGGTAACCCTTTACTCCATAGATACGCGTTATCTGCACCAATCACAGAATGCCTTTGAAAACAGTGCAGGAAGAGTTCAGATTGCTTGTAACAAGCAATCTGAACACTTCCTGTGCTGTTTTCCACTCTGTCAGTTAATATAAACATAATTCACCCAATATTTCAAAAGCCTTCTATATTAAAGGTGTCCAAAGGCGTCTATTTTAGAGGTGTCCAAAGGCGTCTACATGAAGTAAAGGGTTAAAATAAAAAGGGTCGGGTGGCATGAAAACTTTGGGGAAGAGACGATATTCTAGCAATTAATTTATTATGGCCTATTACTTAAATAATGAAAATATATCTATGACTAAGATTATTTGACTGTAACTGTTATTACTATATCATTTTTTTAATGAGCAGGGCAAATCAATTATCTTTTGTTGGCGTATTTGTAAAACAGAATAAAATGATGTTCTATTTTACTCGGCAAATTGTGCAAAGATTGAATACTATACAGATTTTGTTTGACGTTGCCGTCTCAATCCAAGGCCACATTGCCATCGAGACTGCACTGACTGCAATTTTTCTTAAATAAAATAAATAAATATAAAATATTTTACACATGACTTTACACCATGATTTATTTTTTAAGGTACTGTTGTTACCATTAAAGACTTTTTTCATTAATTTTCTAATTTTCTAATACCCCTCATATACACAAACACATTATGAAATGTTTTACATAGAAGACCATAAATATTGTTCACTACTCTTGAATCATCATCACACTGCAGGCCCATTATTACACTTTCTGTTATTGTATTAAAATATAAATGATTTTCACTACAAAAATTACTCTTTTCATAAACATATACAGACTGGTTCAATGTTTTGATGGAAATGTTATAAAGTATTTCAATCTATGACTACAAATTACAACAAGAAAATATCAGTGGAACCAATGGATGCTCCCCAAGTGAGTGTTTGACTCTGTACCATATTCCCTTAGTACTGATGGCTACTTGGTTGAAAATTACCAAACTGCATAGCAGGAACACTATGTGTCCCTGCACTTGACAGAACTCATTCACAAATCATTGAACCGGAACAAAATGATAATATGCGCATATCCTAGCTAGTTTTACAGAATTAAAACCAGAGGTTGTAGCGAAATAGTGTCATGAAGACAATATGCACATCTGCACTTGGTAATCATGCATCCTAGCAAGTTTCATAAAATTCCAACCAGAGGTTGTAGAGAAAGAGAGTGGAGAAAAAATTGGTCACAGACAGAATGAAAAGGCCACAACTTCTTGAAAAATCATCGAACTGGGACACAAACATAGCAAATTTAATAAAATTCCAACATTGGGTTGTAGAGAAATAGCACGGACAAGAATTTCGTCACAGACAGAATCAAAGGGCCATAACTCTGTGAAAAATCATCGAACCGGAAAACAAAGACAATATGCGCATCTGCACTTGGTAATGATGCATCCTAGCAAGTTTCATAAATTACAACATTGGGTTGTAGAAAAATAGCACGGACAAGAATTTTGTCACAGACAGAATCAAAGGGCCATAACTCCGTGAAAAATCATCAAATGGGGAAACAAAGACAATATGCGCATCTGCACTTGGTTATGATGCATCCTAGCAAGTTTCATTAAATTCCAACCTGAGGTTGTAGAGAAATAGCGCAGACAAGAATTTGGTCACAGACTCAATTAAAAGGCCGTAACTCTGTGAAAAATCATCGAAGTGGAACACAAAGATATCATGCGCATCTCCACTTGGTAGTGATGCATCCTAGCAAGTTTCATAAAATTCCAACATTGGGTTGTAGAGAAATAGTGCATACAAAAATTTGGTCACAGACAGAATCAAAGGGCCATAACTTTGTGAAAAATCATCGAACCGGAACACAAATATATTATGCACATCTGCACTTAGTAGTGATGCATCCTAGCAAGTTTCATAAAATTCCTACTTTGGGTTGTAGAGAAATAGCGTGGACAAGAATTTGGTCATAGACAGATCAAAGGTCCATAACTCCGTGAAAAATCATCGAACCGGAAAACAAAGACAATACGCACATCTGCACTTGGTAATGATGCATCCTAGCAAGTTTCATAAAATTCCAACCAGACGTTGTAGAGAAAAAGCGCGGACAAAATTTGGGAACGGACAGACGCACGCATGCACTGACGTAGCGACGACTATATGCTTCCCCCCTTTGGAGGAGCATAAAAACATCAATACAAGTGCGGAGATATACGAAAGAAAATATATTATTTCTTTAACTTTTTTTATAATGGCCAATGTCAAACAAATTTTCTTTCACTTTTTTTATACCAAACATGTGTCAGTGTTGATTCAAAATAAAAAAAAGAAACAAGAAAGTAATTAACATGTTATTATATTTATCATGTAACTTTTAACTTTAGTATTAAAAACATAATACAGCTCACTGCTACTAGCATAATATTCCAAGCTGTATTATGCTAGTAGCCAGAACTACTTTTCTTCTCACCTATTTGTAGATTTGAGGTAAAACAGTATTTGCAAGGAAACTTAGTGATTGAATCATTAGGTAAAAGAATATATTTTAAGGTTAGAAACATTAAATACACATAGCAAAATCTAATATTTATGTCATATTTAGTTTGATTATCAAACTATATCTTTGCTGTAGGTGATTCCCAAACACGCGATGTCGTACTTTCAAACAATTCATCCGCTAACTATCGTATTTTGTAATATAAATCTTGCAGGAGTGCTCATTTATAACTGAATTTATTACACAACAAGAGACGTGGAAATTCCCCGAAAACCATGTTTTTCAAACACCTGGGTGTCTACAGACGCCAACGCCGCTGATGCCTGGGTCATGACAATAGCTCTCCCTGGACTTTGTCCTGGTGAGCTAAAAAGCATGAAATAAAGTTTTTCTCTTGTTTCTGTTTCACTGGTTGTTTGGCTAAAATATTACTTTCGTAATTCACATTATGAAAGATGTAATGTGATTATACTCAGAAACAAACATGCATAATCATAAAATAATACATCAATATTTTCACATTTTGCATTGAGGCTTAAGTGGTGGTATTGTTTCCAGTGCCCACCGATTGGAGGCAAGTCACACATGCTCAACTGATAGCAACAATTTCTTAAACATCATGTTTGATTCTACAAATATATTACAAAATGCATCAAACATTATGAGAAATTCAGCTGTGTTGTAAAAATTTTAAACAGATCTGTACATTTCTCTAATAAATCATTTGTATCTTTTATAATATTTTTTGCCTCATGGCCATCAACTGAGCAAGGGCATCACAAACCATTTTCAAGATAAAAATGTGCATGTTAATGGAGTTTCATTTTAATATATATCAAAACACAAATCCAAACTTTTTTAGTATCTTCATCAAAATAACAAAAGAAAAAGATTATTTTAACTTTACCACTAGAAAAATTATATAAGTTTGGTTGCGGAAACGATCAATTTTAGCATTTTTGACTAATTAAAGAGCCATAACTCTAAAAATAATAGTCTGAATTGGCTGGTTATTGAACTTGGCCTAGATTTTATAGAGATTCACACTTTTATGTAGGTTTGCTTCAGTTCTGATAAAGAATTCTCTAGTTATTGAGCGGAAACGGGCAATTTTAGCATTTTTGACTAATTAAAGGGCAATAACTCTGAAGATAATGGTCTGTATTGGCTAGTTATCAAACTTGACCTAGATTTTATAGAGATACACACTTTGTGTAACTTTGCTTCTGTTCTGATAAAGAATAATCTAGTTATTGAATTAAAGGGCCATAACTCTCAAGATAATAGTCTGAATTGGCTGGTTATTGAACTTGACCTAGATTTTTTAGAGATTCACAATTTGTGTAAGATTGCTTCAGTTCTGATAAAGAATAATCTAGTTATTGTGCTGAAACGGGCAATTTTAGCATTTAAGACTTATTAAAGGGCCAAAACTCTAAAGATAATGGTCTGTATTGGCTAGTTATCGGACTTGACCTTGGTTTTATAGAGGTTCAAACTTTGTGTAAGTTTGGTTCAGTTCCGATGAAAAATACTCTAGTTATTGAACGGAAACGAAAAAACATGACACCGCCCATCCACCGCCGACTTTGCCAATCTAATTACCGGGTTTTATGCCTGTCCCTCCGTAAAGCGGCCATTTTATTTCCCCCCGATGAAAATCATTCTATAATTGACCTGTATTAAGCGTGAACTTGTCTAACGCGGCCACCTAAATTCGTCCATTTTCACTCAAAATCCTTGTGTAAGCGTGCATTTTCTGCTTGTTTAAATGCCGATAACAAGGGGAGATTAAAATAAATAATTTAGGATGACCTCTTATATCATGGAATTGTTTACCGATTTTATACTGAAAAACATATACGCGAAATATTAAACAGATAAATAACTTTTATTTGGTTATTTGTTAGACTGTACTTAATTTCAAAATGGACAAATAAGAGTCAATTCAATTCAATTCAATTCAATATTTTATTCAGCATAACATATACATGTTTTTTGCCTTATACTAGGCGGGTTACAAAACACTCACAAATTACAGAGAAGATACATAACACACATATTAACATTGATATACATACATATATATGTTCAAATATTTTAGCTATATTCTACAGATTTGTTTTTGTTTGTTACTTAGAATTAACAATTTTAATATGGCCGAAACCAACATGTTTATTTGTTGTTGTTTTTTTTTAACTTAACATAGTATTTACAGTAAATATATCAATACCAGTCCTAATATATTACTACAATTATGAAAGTTGTAACATTTTGTGTTATATTGTTCTCTAAAATATACTTTAACAGTTTTATTCGGCGTTTCTTATTTCAGTTGCTAAAAATATAAACTTTGCTAACCCTTTTAAGGTACCTGTCTGCTCTGTTTTCATAAGAGACACAAATTTTTGTTTTGAGGGAAAAGAACAGTAATACCTAGGTAAACACTCAACCCTTAAGGTTCTGTATTTAGGGCATATCATGAGGAAGTGATATTCGTTTTGATGACATTCATAATGTGTACATTTTCTTAGGTTACGATCAATATTACGGAATCTCCCTTCCTCTATTGCTAATTTGTGGGCAGAACATCTAAATCGTGTTAATGCTACACGATGATTTGTATTACATACTGTTAATAAATATTTTTCCGGTTCATAGGCTGTTTTAAATAACTTATATGATTCTAGTTTTGATGAAGTATCTATTTGAGAGTACCATGATTGTAAATATTGATCAATGATTCGTTCACTTACTTTTTCTACTTGGATATTTGTAACATTTGTGTTATTCCAAAGATAATTGAAACCAAGATCATTTAATAGTTTTTTTACTCGAGATGCCCAAGAATTGTTGTTAATAACATTTCCGTTAGCATTAATGTCAGACCGAAAACTTTAAACATTAAACTATTAGAGGTTTTCAATATTTTAAAATAAAATTTTACTATTCTTATAGCTCTTATAACAGAGAAAGGTAATCTTGCCAGTTCACCATAAACAGCATTATTTGATGTCTGGCTTCTTACACCTAAGATTTGTTTCAAAAATTTAATATATATATCTTTATTTAAGTCTCATCTATGTACAAACATATAAATAAAACATTCAGTAACACATACAACGTACATAGCCATTCAATGTTAGAATTACAAGAGACTATCGTTATAATATTAATTGACATAAAATATATACAACTATCACAGATTATTCATGCATTATTTTTGAAAAAGATGTATACTATAAAGCATTATACACTAAGAATTGAGACACCGGCTCTAATCTTGGCTCGAGACCTAAAAGATTATTAAAATAACTTTTGTTAAATCGTGAAAGGAAAAATAAATGCAAATGCATCGCTATATAGTCAAAAGCTTTTTAAAAAATATTTTAAAAGATCAGTTATCACCCCAGATCAGATCTGGAATGACCTGATTAGCACCGATTTCTCAACATAATATAAAATTAATTTGTTTTACATTTAAGATATAATACATTATTTATATAAAATATTTCTACGTTTTTGTAGTATTGTAAAACAGGTTTTGGCACATATTCTTATATCTTTATTGGAAAAGAGAAACTTCATTTTGTTACAGTCATCAAAATTATTAAAGTTTGCATCTATGCTTACTGCTTTAAGCATCAGATCTGTCCTAATATCTTTATAAGAGGCACATTTTAAAATAACATGAAACACGTTCAATATCAGGGGCATTATGAAATCCCCAGGTTTCACAACCATAATTTAAAATGGGTGCAACCATTGTGTCGAATAATTTTATCTTTTCACTAATTTCCAATGGAACAATATCAAACATGGAATAAAGGAAACATACAATTTAACAAACTCTTTTGTTTGTGTATAATAATTTAGGTAAGCGGCATCAATTATCATTTTACCATTTATATCATTGATTTTACAAAAAACAAAGTAATTATAAAATTGGCTGGAGTATACAAGTGCGATCGAGAGAAGATTAATTGTTGTTTGTTTGGTCATCAATTAAAGTGGTAAAAGGTAATAATAACTTTGTTTTAAGCAAGAATGGGTTGTATTGTCATGGGTTAATCTCCTTGTTTGTTACGTATATTGTATTGATTTAGGCCAATTGTTTCGAAATTTGATTGGGTGAAAATGAGCAAATTTTATCTTTAAGTGCGTATCTGATTTTAATTCTTACCATTCTGTAGTTATTATTCACAGTGATAGGCTGAAAAAGTCTTCAACCTAATTTTCAGTATGTCTTCTAAGAAAAGAAAAGTTCTAACATTAGATGATGGAATTAAAGTCATCAAACTTTTAGAAAGTGGAAAAAGTATTCGGCTAGTACCTGAGGAATTTGGTGTTGGAAAAACACAAGTTAAACAAACATTGAAGATAAACTTGAAAATAAATATATATTTCCTTACTATGTTTTATTTTGTATTATTAAACAAATTCATCAATAAATTATACTGAGTTCTTTTCTATTTTTACTTTTATACCCAAAATATAGGTTAAAAGTTGGTATAGGAAAACTTCTATTAAGCACCAACCTGTGTTAAGCAAGCGATTTTGAACTTTCCCTTGGCCGCTTGCTTAAGACAGGTTTGACTGTATATCATTTTTGCCAACAATATAATAAATTCAATAATAAATGAGCACGAATGAAAGATTCTTCGTATAACACTGAGAAATTTACCATTTATTTAACATATCATGTCTATAAGGAACGAGAAAAAGCTGGCATAATTGTTTCTGTCATTCGTAATGTAATTTCACCTTGACAAATCGACGTTATTTATATATTCGGTGAAATCAGAACATAGTTTGACATTTTACATACGAGAGCCAAGCTATACAGAAAATTCCGAACGATGAATCGGAAGTGATATAAAATTAAATATGTCATTACACTCTTGAAACATAAATTATTTGATAATGAATGAAACTTAATAAAGACAGCAGACGGGCCAATTTGACAAATTAAGAACAATTCAATACTGAGATGTTCCGACTGGTTTTTAAAATTGACCCCCGGGATTATTTGCCAGTAATCTATGTGAGAAGGTGAATGAAATCCCCTAGAAATTAGATAATTATATTCACTGTCTGTAATGTAGTCAAAAGCTTACTTTTTTCACATGACCTACTTGTACAGAAGTGTGATAAACCCATGACATATACTGAAAGAATAAAGAAATGCAGGCTGAATTTCAGAGCCACATTATCCAACTATTGTAAGCGAACATTTACAGTTTTAGAATATGTTTGTAAATTTATATCATTTATGATCTCATCAATATGAACATTATTTCTGACAATGTCAGCTATGATAAACCTTTAAATACTTATTCTAAAATTGTAAACATAATTAATCAAGGTAGGGAGTAAATATCATCAATTTTGTATATTTTTAAAACAATACAAGGGAAATACCTCCAGAGTAACGTAATCTGGCTGGTTATCAACACCTGGTGGAGACATTCTCCCATTACAGGAAAGTCTGGCAAACACTGGATAATAATTATTCAAGTTCTAGATAGGACATTGTCAATTTTACAAATTAAGAAAAAACCCAGGTACAAATCTGGAGTAAAAAGGCAACAATTACCTGGCTGAGATACTATGCCATTAAACATTAAGAGCAAGTCTGGTGATTACCCGAGCAGAGAATTAGGTCTGATTTGAAATTTTGAAAAAATGGAATATTGACTGAATTAACCAAATTGGAATTGTTATATGCCATTGACTGTCAATATCTGGGGCATACATAGAAAGGGACATAAAAAGTAACTAGTCTATTATGTGAAAAAAAAAGTAACTAACAAATATAGCACATAAAAAGTAACTAATATGTGAAAAGAAAAAGTAATTAACAAATAAAGAAAAAAAAACAACAACTAATCTAATATGTGAAAAGAAAAAGTAACAAATAAATATAGCACATAAAAAGTAACTAATCTACAATGTGAAAATAAAAGACACTGACAAATAAAGCACATAACAAGAACAGTCCATAAGACTGCGCTCTCGAACATTTGAATCATTTGTCAAAAAAAACAACAACTGAGACTGATGACCAATCCAAGTAAAAAAGAGTTGTATCACTTACTAAATTGAGTAGGTATTATAACTGTAAAATCTGTATGAAATTTCAATCCAAAACATGCAGTGGCTGCTGAGATATAAACTTTAACCATAATTTCTAAGTAAAAAAAGAGCCATAATTTGAAAAAAATTAATCTGGCACGTTATCCCACTTTGATTTCATAACTGCAAATTAAGCCTTACATAAAATTTCAATCAAATACATTGAGTGGTTGGTGAGATATCAACTTGATGGTACTTGCATGCAAAACTTTAACCACATTTTTTAAGGCAAATAAAAGCCAGAATCTGCATTATAATCAAGCAAATTTTATCCAATTTAATTATTATAGTAGGTTTGAAGAATGAAAATTCTTGCGTGTAATTTCAATGCAATACATGCAATGGTTATTCAGATAGAACCTTGCATGCAAAACTTTTTTGACGTGCGACAGCGATGCTCAGGCGAGTAGAATCGTCCAATTTATTCTTCAAATAGTCAAGCTGATAAGTAACTAATCTAATTTGTGAATAGAAAAAGTAACTAAATAAATAAATAAAACCTACAGACATTTCAAATATCCATAGTTAACTGATTTTTTTTTTAATTCCATGCTTAAGAAGCTTGTAAACTTACAAACATAAAAGAAACGAGCCCCTGATCTGTTCTAGTGACAACCAGACCCCCGAGCTGTTCTAACAACATCCAGCTCCCCTGAGATGTTTTAGGGACAGTCAGGCACTAGAGCTGTTCTAGGGACATCAAGTTCCCTGATATGTTCTAGGGACAGCCAGACCCCTGACCTGTTCTAGGGACAGCCAGGCCCCAGAGCTGTTCTAGGGACAGCCAAGCCCCTGATCTGTTCTAGGGACAGCCAGACCCCTGATCTGTTCTAAGGACAGCCAGACCCCTGACCTGTTCTAGGGACAGCCAGACCCCTGACCTGTTCTAGGGACAGCCAAGTCCTGAGCTATACTAGAGACATTCACATATAATAACACAACCTCAACTAAAGACAACAAAAAAAAAACAGTGTAAAAAAATCTCAAATTTATATCAAGAAAGATGTTTTTAAAGATAAAATAGTCATGCACTTGTAGTGACAATGCGGTATGTGGTTATTATTTGTGCTATGTAATTATACAACACAACAGTTGTCATGAAACAAAACACTAGATATAAAATGTTAAATATTTTGTGGTGCTTTTTTAAAATCATCTATAATCTGATCCAACAGAACAGGGTGCAATATAAAACTAATTAAATAATCTCAATTAAAAATAATGAACAAAAACTGTCCTAGAGCTACATTTTTTAGTGTAAATATTGTTTCAGCACTGTTTCACTATAATCTTAGATAGTCCATGACAATCAAATGGTCGGACCAGTGAACGCAGTGAACACTGAGCTCCGTGTAAGCAATTCTAGTCAAACTTCAGCATTGAAAGTCAGCATTTAGCAATAAAAATCCAGCTTTCAAAATAAACAACTGAAATGAAAATTGTGAGTAAAGACTGAATAGTTTTGATGCAACTTTTATTAATAATGTATAGTTAAGTAAAAGATAAAAACAATGATAACATGCTTAGTGAAACAGCATTTTGATTTACAATACTGTATATTCCTGTAACATTTCAAAAATCAACATTACAGACTCCTGTTTCACTAAAGTACTGAAAAATCCAACTGAACCAACTGAATTTTGACTTGTTTTTCAATTATTCTTTAATAAGTGGCAACGAGACCATATGCAGTTGTACTAGAGCCAGTCTAAAAGCATGATCTATTTTTAAATTCCATTTAAGTATTTAAATACATACATTAAGAAATATGTAGATGAAACAGTATTCTGGATAGTTAAATGAGTAAAAAAATTATTAGAAGAAACACTTATATGGAGTCTTGGCACACAATTATCTCAGCACTGTTCATTTAACATCCAATGACTTAACAGAGTATTTAGTTTTGACTTCACTTCATTTTTTCATATCTCTGTGTTATAAACTTTGTGATCTCCTCACAGAGAACTTTCCACTTGCGTCCGAATGCATCGACATCCACGGTGTCCGGATGATAGTGTATGACCGCCGTCTGCAGAGCCTTCTTCATCTTTGCGTGATCGTACTTCTTCGGTAGACTCAGTTTCTGCTTCTCTTTCTTTGGCGGGAAAGTTTTGTAGACAAACCGAAGGAAATCTTCATGACTTTCACCTTCCTTGTCTTTCAACTGCTTCATTTCTGTTTCAAGTTCAATCAGGATTTCCATTTTTTCTAGTTTTTGTTTTTCTTCCTCTGCTGTCGTAGTTTCATCCTGATACTTTGCCAATGTCTGGGAACATTCCTTGTACCAGTCTAGATTATGGAAATACAAATAAAGCTTCTGTTGAATATCAGTCTAAAATGATATTAATGCAGTTAAAGTGGCTGTTCTTGGCATAAAACACAAACTTGGCAAAGTGAATTTATATACCCAGCCTATGCTAGGCATAACCTGAAGCAGTCAAAGTATTGAAATAATTATCCAACCAGAATGCTAAGTAAATACAATATGTGCATTGATGTCTGTATTGTCCACAAAATTTCATCAGAGTTGGATACATCATACAGGAAGTGTGGCTGGATCAAAGGACAGGCACCACCAAATAACTATTAATAATAAGTTTACAAAACATTTAATATAAATCCCATATAACAACATAAATATTTAGTAGCCATCATGGTTGAGAGCAGAAATGAAGTACTACGCCATCTGGCTACTTGTGGCATCTGGTTTGATTAGTGGAGGAAGATCTCAGAGTGAATCTGAATTCAACCATCTTCCTTCTGCAAGTAACTGAAAATTTTCTCACAAGGTGTTTGAGCCAAGTCAAGCCTAGCTGTTTTCATGAACATAAATGAAAATAAAATTATTGAACAGAAACCATTTCAACCCCCAGCAACTTTTGAATTGAGGGCCATTTCTCTTGTAACAAGAGGCCTAAGAGGACCTGATGACGCTCTACTGACTCACGCCCTCAGGGGCGGGGTCATTTTTAACCCTACACATAGGGATAATTTATGAAAATATGAACAAATCTGACATACCGGTTGTCAAGAAAACGATTTTAGTAATTCTTAATTTTTACCCTTTTGAGGCCCCTCCTGACCCCTTTAGACAGTGGAACCCATTAATTTTTACAAATCTGAACCTCCTTCACCAATCAATGCTTCTGTGATGATATTGGCAAAATCATTTCAATTTAAAAAAAATAAAAAAATATTAAAATGACATGTGTCCCCTAACTGAACCCTCGGGGCGGGGTCATATTTAATCCTAGGGACACCATTTGAACAAATCTAACAATACTATAGTTGGTCATCATTACTACATAAACATTTTGAAAATCTGTTGGGCCGTTCATGAGAAGAAGATTTTTAAAGTTTTGGACTATTTTTAGTAACGGCAGCCATCTTGAATTTCAGATAAAAAAAAATTTTTCTGTAAAGTCTCCTATGCAACAGAAACATGCATGTGAAGTTTCAGTTTAATTGGCCTAGTGGTTTCAGAGAAAGTGCTGCTAACAGACGACAGACAACGGATGACAGACAAAGCGCCATTGCATAAGCACTTCTGGCCTTTGGCCAGTAGAGCTAAAAATGAACAGCTGTTGTTGTATAGTGTTAAGCGTCATATTCAACAGTTTTTCAGTCATACAGGGACAATGTCTACTTGAGACAATATTCTAAGCACTACTACACTGGAGTATCATGTCGCAGACACATGGTGTGATACCCCACCCAGTCACATTATACTGACACTGGGTTAACCAGACCTAGTACCATCCTCTTAATGATGAGTGCCAATCAAGGTAGCTTCTAGTACCATTTTTCAAGTCTTTGGTATGACTCAACCAGGGATTGAACCCATGACCTTTTGCATGTGAGGCAGGTGCCCTCCCACCAGACCATGCTGTGGTTGAAAAATGAATAGCATTAAAATTCGACATCCTCCAGGATCAAGTCTAAAGAGTGTAATAAGTTTGAAGTCATGGAGTTTCAGGTGTTGAATGGGGTTTAACGCCATTTTCAACACATTTCAGGTTATATATGGCATATCTAGTTTTAATGGAGGAGGAAGACCTCACAATGAGCGAGACTGAGTAGAACCACCGTCCTTCTGCAAGTAACTGGAAACTTTCTCACATAAATTTTTTAGAACGAGCAGGACTCGAACCTACTACCTTAGCGGAGAGAGGTCAGTGGTCTCGAGACAGCGCCTTTATAGACCAATCGGCCTTGAAGGACCCTTTCAGGTGTTGAATAGCATCCATTGACTAAGTTCATTAGACGGGACCAGTTAGCTCAGTCGGGGTAGTGCGTCTGATTATCATTCCTGGGCTTATGACTTTGAATCCCCGCTTGGTCAGTCTATGTTATGATTCATATACGTCAATTTGTCTCATCGTCATCTGTGGGTTCAAGTGGGAAAGTGACCAGTTACTTGCGGAGATGGGTGTGCTGGTGTATACTGGTTACCATTTACAGAACTCAGGAAAGAGTGGCTTTGCTAAATGATTGTTTGTTAGCCCTGGATGGCATAAAAATGCCACTAAATATTAATCAAAGGACTCAAGGTCCTGAGAGGCACCATTTGTTTGTTTGTTTGAATATTTAGAGTCATTGCTATGCCATCTAGGGCTAAAGACGGTCAGTTAGCCTAACTTCTCTTTCATGGGATCCTTGAAGGTTAAACAGTACAGGAGTACACCCATCTCAGATACCCCCTGGTATCAACTGCAATATTCTCCTTCTTATCTTCTTATGTATAAAACTGACACCGGGGGTATCTGACAATGCATAAATAGTGCATTTCAAGCATATGTTTTTCTATTCTATATTAAAACTGTCGCCATAAAAATATAGTAAAGGAGTTTTTTTAATGGACAACTTGTCATATTTTAAAGTTAATACAATTTATAAGTTTGTAGTTTTTTAAGTTTTGATTCTGTAATGAAGAATATTTTCATTAGGTATCTGTGTATTTTGAAATAAATATAAAATTCAGACTTTTAAACCGGGTTTCTCATGGTAAGCAACCTCCCATATTTTCGTATTCTTTGCTTCAAACAAATACTATGATTTGTCTACAAATTAACCGTTTCAAGTGGTGATTTTATCCTATATTTGTTAAAATTAGATGCTCAGAAAACCCTTACGATTGCACTGATTTGTTTAAAAGTAAAATGCTCTCAATAATACACTACGATTAAAATTAGTTCGGCGAAAGAGGCGATTTTCAAGAACAGCGTGTATGTGTAATTTGCCAATATAATCCCTTTGAATGGACTGATCTGAATCTGAATCTACACGACATATGACCTATTACAGCATATTACAGAACTTTTCTGTAATAATGTTTAACATTTCTTAATTTAACATCAATTCGAAATCAACCACGATTGATGACGACATGAAGAAAGCCTGTAATATTACATTTTCTTCAGGGACTATTTTCATTGTTGATATGCTAATTAGTATGGACACTCCTACAAGGGACTATAATTATCATTGTTGAGTGATATGCTAATTAATATGAACCTCCTACATTTCAGCCTTCATAGTAAATAGCAATCGTGTGCAGACATCAAATATCAAAAGTAAAGACTCAACTTGTTTTCACATCATTAGTTTATTTTTCGTACATTGAAAAGTTACTTTCATCTGACAGATACATAAAACAAAAGGCCCAAGAGAGCCTGAGGACGCTCTACTGACTCATAGTGGCCATAGCACTTTTTGGGGTCATTTTTAACCCAAGGGACACCAGTTGAACAAATCTAACAAAACTATAGTTGGTCATCATTACTACATAAACATTTTGAAAATCTGTTGGGTCATTCATGAGAAGAAGATTTTTTAAATTTTCGACTATTTTTAGTAAAGGTGGCCATCTTGAATTTCAGATAAAAAAAAAATCTTCTGTATAGTCTCCTATGCAATAGAAACATCCATGTGAAGTTTCAGTTTAATTGGCCTAGTGGTTTCAGAGAAAGTGCTGCTAACAGATGACAGACGATGGACAACGTACCATCGCATAAGCACTTCTGGCCTTTGGCCAGTAGAGCTACAAAAAAAAGAACTATTTTTTCATGAGCAGTTAGAGAGTGCATATTAGAATGAGATGATTTTTCAACTACTAACATCCTACGACTCTAATGAGATGCCAGATAATCTGGCGCCTCAAAAAAACAAGAGGGCCAAGATGGCCCTATATCGCTCACCTGAGTGACCTTGAGTCACCCAACTTAAGTAGATTATATAATACATGTACACATAAAATTCCAGAAAAACAAGATGGGCAAGTAGTTAGAATTTTGATTTGTTTTGAAGATGTAACAGATGCGTAGAAGAGTTGCGGATAACAATAGTATCTTCGTGCGTATATCTGGATATCAGATATCGAAAGGAAGTTTTCACTGTATATCCATATAAAGAAAACCAGCCTCCCCTCCTGGCGACAATGTTTTTCGATGAATCTCAATGGCTGGAACAAACTTGGTAGAGGTTCACCCATGGTAAATGTCAGTGAAATTACATAGAAATCAGGTCAGTAGATTATGACAAGAAATTTTTACTATGGCTGCCTATATAGTAAACTAGCACATGTGGTGGTCATGTTTTTTTAACAAATCACAACGGCTTGAACAAACTTGGTAAAGGGTCACCCAAGGAACATTTCTGTGAAGTTATATCGAAATTGGCCCAGTGGTTTCACAGAAGAAGTAGAAGCTAAAAGTTAACGACGGACAACGGATGACAGAAGACGGACACCAGGCGATCACAAAAGCTCACCTGTGAGCCTTCGGCTCAGGTGAGCTAAAAAACAGTGACAGGTTCATGATATTGAAACAGCTGCCTAGAAGACAGGTGAAGATGAGAATGCCAGATAAGAAGATTGCAAAAGAGTAATTTTTGTATTTCATCTGTTACTTTTTTGTACAAACTGTTTTTTGTTAATCTAGCAATCAAATCAGTAGAATTATGAACACATCAGGTACAGAAAAGCTTAAATGAAGGTTTTTAGCAGTCAATAATTGGGAGTATATCAGGTACAGTCAAACCTGTGTTAGAGGTCACCTCTATTTAGCCACCAACCACATTTGCTATATCCCATTTTTATGCTTACAGTGCATATTCCCCTGTATTAAGCAAAAACCTGTCTTTAAAGGCCACTACTTTTGCTCCTTCCCTTGACTGGCTGCTTAAGACAGTTTTGACTGTATATAATATAATAATTATAATTTGTGTTACCTTCGAGAGCAAAGTTCCTGGGAAACATGGAGTGTGCGAGTTGTATGGCCTGTTTGAAATATTCCTTGGCTCTGTACTTCAGTTTCAGAACTTTATCATACACACGCCCAATCCTGCCCACAGCTATAGCCTCTAGCTCCACCTCAGTGACCTCCCTTGGAAATAAAAATATTATCATTTTTTCAGTGATCTCTGTTTATGTAAACTAGACATGTGATCTCTATTTATGTAAACTAGACATGTGATCTCTGTTTATGTAAACTAGACATGTGATCTCTGTTTATGTAAACTAGATATGTGATCTCTGTTTATGTAAATTAGACAAACTAGACATGTGATCTCTGTTTATGTAAACTAGACATATGATCTCTGTTTATGTAAACTAGACATGTGATCTTTGTTTATGAAAACTAGACATGTGATCTCTATTTATGTGAACTAGTGATCTCTGTTTATGTGAATAAGACATGTGATCTCTGTTTATGTAAATTAGACATGTGATCTCTATTTATGTGAACTAGACATGTGATCTCTGTTTATGTAAACTAGACATGTGATCTTTATTTATGTAAACTAGACATGTGATCTCTGTTTATGCAAACTAGAAATGTGTCTGTTGACATGAATGCCCCCACCACTGATCGAAATATATATTTTTACCAAAAGTGAAGTTGAAAAAGAGCCATAACTCCTGTAAAATTAGACCAACTTTGACAAATATCATACTTGTTCTGTATTTCATAATTTTACAGGTGTGCACAAAATATTAATTAGACTTGTTTATACTAACCTTGTTCTGAGTGTTGCCTGTTTGTACCAATCTATTACTTCCCAGACCATGTCTATGTTGAGGGTCTCTTCATCCGTTAGTATTTTGTCAAACAGATCATCACCTGTAACAAAAAAAGTTCATTCTTTTTTATTTGTTGTCAATATACAGGATTTCCTTTCCATATTCATTCACTAAGTTAATTGTTTTGAAAGTCTAAAATTTCATCAAATTAATCTGTTAACAAGTTTTGGGAACACTTAAAATGAAACAAGAGGGCCAGATTGGCCCTAAATTGCTCACCTGTGGCAGTGGAGACAATGCCAAAATTTTGCAGGTGCTAGAGTGTACATAAATTCATATAATGCAGTTTTTGTTGATTCAAGGCACATTACATCCGACACCAATTATCCAACTTGACCAGTTCAAGAACTTGTCCAAGATATTATGGTTACATAACAAATGTGTAAGTTTAATGAAAATCAAATATAAACTGTGAATGCTAGAGTGCACTCAACATCAAATACACATAATTTTTGACAATTCAAGGTCCATAACTCTGACAATATTTATCTGATTGAACAGTTCAAGAACTTGTTCAATATATTATGTTAATACAAATAATGTGTAAGTGTGTCGAATATTAAATGAAAACTTCAAGTTCTAGATGCACACAAGGTCAACTATCACAATTTTTGACAATTCAAGGGCCATAACTCCAACACTAATTTTCCGACTTTTCATGATTCAAACGTCATAACTGTGACAATAGATTTGTCCAGTTGAAGAGCTTGTCCAAAATATAATAGTTATATAACTACTACGTAAGTTTGGTTAACATCAAGTGAAAGTTGCGAGTACTGGAATGCACACAAGGTCAAATAATGCAATTTTTGACAATATAAAGGTTATTAATCTGAAATTAATTACCCAATTTGGCCAGTTCAAGAATTTATCCAAGATTTTATGGTTATATAACAACTGTATAAGTTTGATGAGGATCAAATGCAAAATGCTGGTACTAGAGTGCACACATGGTCAGAAAGTGCTGTTTTTGACAATTCAAGGGCCATTACTCCAACATTATTATTCCGATTTTGCCAGTTCAAATACCTGTTCAAGATATTATGGTTATATAACTACTGTGTCAGTTTGGTGAGAATTAAATGAAAACTGCAGGTGCTAGAGTGCACACAAGGTCAAATATTGCATTTTTCAATGTTTCAAGGGCCATAACTCTGACATTAATAATCCGATTTAGCCAGTTCAAGAACTTGTCTGAGATATTATTCTTATATAACTACTGTGCAAGATTGTTGAGGATCAAATGAAAAATACGGGGGCTAGAGTGCACACAAGGTCAAATAGTGCATTTTTTAATGTTTCTAGGTCACAACTCTGATATTAATAATCCGATTTGGCCAGTTCAAGAACTTGTCTGAGATATTATTCTTATATAACTTCTGTGCAAGTTTGGAAAGGATCAAATGATAAAAAGAGGACTAGAGTGCACATAAGGTCAAATAGTGCATTTTTTAATGTTTCTAGGTCATAACTCTGACATTAATAATCCAATTTGGGCAGTTCAAGAACTTGTCCGAGATATTATTTTTATATAACTACTGTGCAAGTTTGGAAAGGATCAAATGATAAAAAGAGGACTAGAGTGCACACAAGGTCAAATAGTGCATTTTTTAATGTTTCTAGATCATAACTCTGACATTAATAATCCAATTTGGGCAGTTCAAGAACTTGTCTGAGATATTATTTTTATATTACTACTGTGCAAGTTTGGAAAGGATCAAATGAAAAAAAGGGGGCTAGAGTGCACACAAGGTCAAATAGTGCATTTTTTAATGTTTCTAGGTCATAACTCTGACATTAATAATCCAATTTGGGCAGTTCAAGAACTTGTCTGAGATATTATTTTTATATAACTACTGTGCAAGTTTGGAAAGGATCAAATGGAAAAAAAGGGGCTAGAGTGCACACAAGTTCAAATAGAGCATTTTTTAATGTTTCTAGGTCATAACTCTGATATTAATAATCCAATTTGGGCAGTTCAAGAACTTGTCCGAGATATTATTTTTATATAACTACTGTGCAAGTTTGGAAAGGATCAAATGAAAAAAAGGGGTCTAGAGTGCACACAAGGTCAAATAGTGCATTTTTTAATGTTTCTAGGTCATAACTCTGACATTAATAATCCAATTTGGGCAGTTCAAGAACTTGTCAGAGATATTATTTTTATATAACTACTGTGCAAGTTTGGAAAGGATCAAATGAAAAAAAGGGGGCTAGAGTGCACACAATGTCAAATAGTGCATTTTTTAATGTTTCTAGGTCATAACTCTGACATTAATAATCCAATTTGGGCAGTTCAAGAACTTGTCCGAGATATTATTTTTATATAACTACTGTGCAAGTTTGGAAAGGATCAAATGATAAAAAGAGAACTAGAGTGCACACAAGGTCAAATAGTGCATTTTTTAATGTTTCTAGGTCATAACTCTGACATTAATAATCCAATTTGGGCAGTTCAAGAACTTGTCTGAGATATTATTTTTATATAACTGCTGTGCAAGTTTGGTAGGGATCAAATGAAAAAAAGGGGGCTAGAGTGCACACAAGGTCAAATAGTGCATTTTTTAATGTTTCTAGGTCCATTCTGACATTATGAATCCAATTTGGGCAGTTCAAGAACTTATTCGAGATTTTATGGTTATATAACTACTATATCAGTTGAGTGAAGATCCAATGAAAAATGCAGGTGCTAGAGTGAACACAACAAAAAGTTCATGGATGGACGACAGACAACAAGCGATCAGAATAACTCACCTTGAGCTTAGCTCAGGTGAGCTAATAAAAGATTGAGATAATAAATAAACCAATCCATGAAAATAGTCAAAATGATCATATTTCTGAAAAACTCGAGTGGCCGTTAGTTCAGTTTGCAGCATGTTTGGTTATCAATCCATGGATACGATCTAGCCATAGACTCCTAGATGATTGATATACGACATTCAGTCTCAATGTATTGATCTCTCACCGCTGGTTCAAGCAAATGAATTAATAGCAGAGATGGGTGTACTTAAGCACTGGTCAATCTTTCAGGATCCCAGGAAATTTGGTGAGCTGTTAGCCCTTGATGGCAATGATGATAAATAATAATTATAACTGTGTGATACCAAAAAATTCTGTGCATATTTCATAGACACACTACTAGCAATATCTCTAGCATCACAAACTTGAAAACTTGAAAACTCAAAGTCCAGTGATGGTCCCTTCAACAAATTTTTACATCAAACAAGAATATTCAGTGAATTCATATTCCCTGCTCCAAAAGGGTCATGGACGAAGCGAAATAAACATTGTTTATGTGGATACTGGAATAATGCCCAAGATGTTCAAACAAAGTGTGGGTGGGGACACTGTTATACTCAAGGAAACTTTTGCAATGGTCCTTTTATTTAACTATTGTCTGAATGGTGCATCATATTTTCAGACCTTATTTTTCCACACCTCTCTTAATTTCATATGATGCTACGTAATTGAATTTATTTTGATAGCACTTTTTCTCTACTGGTAAATTTTATAATTAATATGGTAATTTACAATTGTGATATTCCAGATGATGACCCATGATACTGTTACATAAGTGTTATTTTTACAGGGCACATTTATTGGATAATTAACAAATGTCGCAAAAATGGATGAAAATAAAGAAATTTCACACAAATGACTAACAAAAATAATACAAAAAATAAATCAATACTCTCAATATAGAATATGTTTCTACAACAACATGTGCCATGATACTCCAGTGTGGCAGCGCTTAGAATACTTTCTCAAGTAGACACCGTCGCGATATGACTGAAACATTGTTAACAGCAACACTCAACACCATACAACAACATTCATCAGTTCTATAAACAAGATAAATATCTTGAAAACTTCTACATCTAGTATTTTTAGAAAACATCTGAAACTCGAGTAAATTCATTGGTTCAAGATGACCTTGATTTATCACAGTTTCACTAGATATGCATTATTTTAGATATTCATCGATTTCATATTTTTTTCAATTGTCAGTTATTGTAAAATATTACACACAGATTACAATATAACTAAATAACTTTAGATAATAAAAATGATTTTACAGATTTTCGTCAATATGTTCCCAAATAGGGCCAGACTGTGCAATTTTATTTTGTAATTTTTAGATAATAAAGAGAATATAACAGGATTTTTCAAAATTTTGAAATTGACTAAAAACATTTTTTTCCCAATATTTATGCCTATATAATACATTCAGACTCTGAAGAGTATTGGACAAAAAGATATCTACTAAACATACCAAAATAATATATTGGAAAGGGATTTCCCAACATGGGCTAAATTGCTAAAATGAATACTAATTTGACTAAAACTCGACATATGCTGTGCTATTCTCATGATAAAGTGATTACAACACTTACACAAGTAACTTTTGTGCAGGACAGACTTGTTTATTAGTCAACAATTATTTATTTTTAAAACATGTAAGCAGCTGTTTGTTTTATTGTTTTTTTAAATAGTGTAATACAGTATTCAATGAGAATAACAAATTTAAGAAAACATAAACGTACAATGAACGTTTTATATGTATGCATATAGTATCTTATTTATCATTATAAAAATTTGAAAATGAAAGTAGAAGTCATTTATAAAAGTAGAACATTGCGTTCGGGTCTTTGTTTTTCTTAAACACTCAAAATGATCAAGGTAAATATACTAATATAGTACCATATGTATCCAAAAACACCAACCAAATCAACAAAAAAGTAGAAAATCACTTTAAAAAGGTTGTAATGTGAAATATTAGTAAAATGAAAGTAGAAACAATTTCATGCCCAAATTCTTTTACATCTTAGCATTTACAGATGCAGTGTACAGGAAATAGCACCCAATGAAAACCTTACCCCCATGGGTCACTTCTATCTGTGTGTATGGCCGAAAATCCTCCCCTGGGGGAGTATTTCCAAAGATGAACACCTAATCTAATTCACACTAATCATTGGTTAATTTTATCTTTTTTAAACTGATTTAAATTGATGTTTTTATTTAATTATAGCAAAACAGCAACCAAATCTACTATTACATTTTTCTTTCTTTCTCTTTAATTTTTTAATCTATCAATGTTAAACCACCCTTAAACCCTCATTCCCCAATAATCATGATAATTACTTTTTGGTATTAACATATTGTTCATCAAGGTCATGATAAAATACCATACATAAAAAAAACAACATTTTCAAAACCTACATTATATTTTACCATCATAATTATGTTATGTAATGAACCCTTTAATTACTATAAATGCAAAGAGCAACACATTTCATTTGTGCAATATTTTGTAAATTTCAAGTAGAATACCAGTTACAAGGCTTACTAAAGTATGAAAAATGAGGTATGTCAAACACTAAATGAATTTCCCGATTTTTTTTGTAACCTTTTCAAACGGACCCCTAGTTCATCGAGTAAACTTGCGAATGTTAGAGAAATGGGCCCCTAGTCCATCGAGTAAACTTGCGAATGTTAGAGAAACGGCCCCTTAGTCCATCGAGTAAACTTGCGAATGTTAGAGAAACGGCCCTTAATCCATCAAGTAAACTTGCAAATGTTAGAGAATTGGGCCCCTAGTCCATCGAGTAAACTTGCGAATGTTAGAGAATTGGGCCCCTAGTCCATCGAGTAATCTTGCGAATGTTAGAGAACTGGGCCCCTAGTCCATCGAGTAAACTTGCGAATGTTAGAGAATTGGGCCCCAAGTCCATCGAGTAATCTTGCGAATGTTAGAGAATTGGGCTCCCAGTCCATCGAGTAATCTTGCGAATGTTAGAGAATTGGGCCCCTAGTCCATCGAGTAATCTTGCGAATGTTAGAGAGAATTGGGCCCCTAGTCCATCGAGTAATCTTGCGAATGTTAGAGAATTTGGCCCCTAGTCCATCGAGTAATCTTGCGAATGTTAGAGAATTGGGCCCCTATAGTAAACTTGCGAATGTTAGTCCATCAAGCCATCATTGATCATTGGTTTTTAAAAAATGCTTAATGATCAAATATTAATTGGTTCTGTCTCTTACCTGAGAAAACAGGATATTGAATCATTTTCGTAGATTTATCTACTTAAAAATTCATGAAAAACATGTATATACATGTATATTTTACTCAGATGCAAATGTTTGATCATATAATTATCTACTAAATTTGCATTTTCATTTTCATTTTAGATTTATTCATTGATACATGACATAATATAAAGTACCTCACCCTATTTCTACTTTAAAACTGAAGTTACTGAGGACCTAGCTATACACACTCGACCCATTCCATATTTGATTTAATTTGAGCATTAATTTAATAATTGTCAATTTCATTTCTATGTCAATATATTAATTAGACCATTTCTGCAGGGCAGTACAGGTAGTGTTGTGGGTATGGTGTTGGTTACTGCACGGACTGTCAGGACTATCTATGCAGCACCTGTTTTGCCAGCCATCGGCGAGCAAGGGCGTACAAAAACCATATCCTTCAGAACAAGTCACAAATGCCAAAGAGTCTGGCGTCTTCTGTAATGGTGGATAAATGTTCAGAGCAATGCACCCAACACAAAGGTGAATTAATAAGTTTTTATTGCAAGTCACATGACCAGTTGGGATGTGAGCGATGTAAAACAATTGGTCACCTCAGTTGTCAAGTGGGTAAAATAGAGGACGTATCTAAAGGTATTTCTGAGAGTCCTGAATATAAAAAATTAATAGGAAAACTCTATGGACTTAAACAAAGGTATGATGGGGCAATGAGTCTGTCTAAGACACAGGTAGATGAAATTGAAGAGAACTATTCAAAAGCATTAAACACATTTGAAGAAGTGATAATGAAGTTGAAACAGGAAGATTTGAAGAAAATGAAGTCAATTACAGACACAAGTAATGCTGTATTAGAAGAAATACAAGGGACAACTATGAAACTTGAAACTCTACAAAGAACCAAACAGAACAGTCAAATGTTTGTGGTAATGAAAAATACAGCAAGTCAAATAAAACTATTTGAAGATAGTCTGTGTAAGGTTGAGAAAGATAATAAGATAAATAGATATGAATTTAAAGTTCTGGAACAATCTGTGAAAGGTTCTGACGTATTGGGACAACTGTCAATGTTGTCTATTTTGTCAACTACTGACACTGCTGGCAACAAGCTGTCTATGGTTCCTGTGAAACCTGTCAGTGTCAGAGACATCAATGTGACATCAACTACTGACACTACCAGCAGCATTGTGACGGGATCTTGCCTACTACCTGGTAATCAGTTTGTTATTGCTGATTATGCTAACAATAAGGTCAAACTTTTGGATCTTAACCAAAACAAGCTAACGTCTGAGGTAAGACTGACGTCATCCCCGTTGGAAATGACATTGATTGACAACAATCAAGTTGCTGTGACACTCTCTAATGAAAACAAGATTCAGTTTCTACATACAAGCTCCCGAGTTCTGTCCAAAGGTCAAGAAATAAAGGTCAATGGTAGATGTTATGGTAGGTATAGTCAATAATGATGAAATGCTTATTGTGACATTTGCCAGTCCAAGTAGAGTTGAAATGATTGACATGAATGGCCACATGCTGAGAAGTGTAACACAAGATGCTAGTGGTGCCACACTGTTTAAATGTCCGCAGTACGCTGCCATCAGTCCAGACAAGACCGCCATTTACGTGTCTGATTCAAAAAACATACAGTCACGTGTATGTCTATGGATGGTACCGTGAAGTCAGTCTACAAGGATGATGCCTTAAAGAACCCACTAGGACTGGCAGTAGACAAGACGGGCATGGTGTATGTAGGTGGCCATACTTCCAACAACATCCACGGGATAACAGCCACGTGTACCAAGATACAGATTATACTGGGACAGGAACACGGGATATCTAGGCCATTCTCACTTACATACTGTGATAGAGAGGACAAGCTTTATGTTGGGATGAGTGGCAGCAGCATCGTTAAAGTTATTAAAGTAAAATAAAGAAGTTTACTTACAATATATTAGTTTCAAAGATACTCTCTTTTTAATCTTTTTTTTTATATTCACCTTTAAAATATTACTTGTCAGACATATTGTATGTGTTATGTTATCTCAAGTTATCATGTAATGTGTTGAGTTTCAAAATTATATAGCTTGTATTGATACATGAACCGTTTTTGTATAACATTGTATTATGTCTTATATGGAATAAAAGATATTCATCACAAAAAAAAAAAACATAAAAAAAAAACAATAAAAAAAAAAAAAACAATAAAAAATAAAAACAACAAAAAAACTCCAACCTCTACTCGCAATTTATAATAACACTTGTCTGTTTCTTTTGGCATGTAACAGCAAATTTATAATAATAACATTCTGATAAAATCATAATACACCTTCCAGCTCAAACTAATAACTGGCTACAAATTATAATACCAACATTAACCATCTTGATAAAATCAAAACCGACAATTTTACATAAGAATTAAAAACGAAGATCTCTCGAGTTAAAATAATAATGTCCATCAGCAAAAATTAAAATCTCCACTTATATGCAAATTAACAAAAGCAGTCAGGCAAGCAAAGTCTCACAAGATTTAAAGTCACCAAGAATAAACCGCCATGCTGCTGATGTCTTATTTTTAGATATGGATTAAATAACATGCTCACAAACGTACTTGTACACCATGTACATGTACGATGATTGTTGTACCAGGCTTGACTCAAACTAATTTGTTCAGTCCCATCGAGTTCGAGCGATCGAAGTTCTACTGTATGTAATCATTTGTATTATTTTGCATGCAGTCGAAACTCATTATTTCTATATAGGAGGTACTGCCAACAAACATTGAGATATCCGAATATCAGCATAGATTTTGTCTCAAGATCAATATTTATTTTCATCACCTGATGAGTCATCTATCATATGTCAATAAAAATTGTACTTTTGCTTTCATATTAGGGATGTGCAGTATAATTACACTGTCGTGATAAATGCTCATATCTGGGTCCTTCTTTGAATTGCTCGGCAGTGTTAGAGGTAGAGGCTGATTGATTGACTCAAATGATATTTAAACAATTTACATGCAATCACCCAATTCAATGACACGCTGTTTGCAGCATTCTGTTAGTGATTAAAACTGACACCTTTGCCGTAGACCAGTAATTAGTTTCGCGTCTTAAATAAACTTGTCTGTGTCCATGCAGGATATCATAGTTATCAAATTCACTGTATATATAGTTTTTGTCAATTGCAAATTATCGTTACCGTATATATATATATTCAATCTATGTATTATTACCTTTTAATTGTTTGTTTGTCATCAATGTATATAATTATTTGTATACTCTCCTGTATTATTTGGAGGAAATGAAGATATATATATATATATATATGTCTTAAACAAACAATGAAAAATAGCCTGCATAGATTTTCACATGACGTGGAAAAAGCACACAATATAATGTCAACAATTATAATATTGACACAAACATTCAATGTAAGGTGTGAAATTATCAATCTGGAACTAAAACTGGGATCAAGATATCCAAAATATCAACCAGACAATATCAAGTAAAGAGGTATATATTTACATACACAAAGAAAGGGAAAAGTTGGCAAAAAATATTGACACTACTGGAATATTGACTCGAGTGATATCGAGATAATGTGTTTCGACTGTTTGTTTCTTTCAAGTGATAAATTAATCAAATAGGCAAAACTTTATCCAAGTTTTGTAAATGTTTTATACATCTTTAATTGTCTATATTAAATTGTATGTATATTTGTTATGTTAAGCACTCTTGAATGACATGTATACATGAAAAAAGTGCTATATAAATTTGGTATAATAATTATAATAATAACAATATTAATATTAATAATACTATTGTTATGAGTTTTTATTTTATATGTGAGAATTTAATATACAATTGTGTTAAATGTTGGTTAAGTCATTTTATGAAATGTATTTCAAGTTTGGCACTACATCTGAAAGAAAACCCAAGGATAATGAGTGATCTTAAATTTGAGAAATATTAACATTCTCATTCTACTTAAATTATATTTATATCGAAGTGACATGATATTTTCTGCCAAAGCCAAATCTTACATGCCTTGCATTAATTTTACATATAACAAAAAAATATCAAAATGTCTTTTTATCTGATATGTTGATTTTAAAAGTTTTAAATAAGGCCATTTTAAACTAGACCTATCACTGAAGGTGATGAATACCCCCGAACGCCGCAATGACAGAAAATGGTTAACCATTGTATGAAGTTTTATTAAATTATATCCAATAGTTTTAAAGTTATGCTCCACACAAAAAAAATTCTTAATAAAAGAGAATGTTATGGATTGAGTTTTTTGTATTGTTAATTTTTTTATGGTTTTGTTAAAATTAAAAACAGTCTTTTTAATTATTGTGCAGTGTACAAGCTTTCATGGCTATCAATAAATGTTATACTTTTTCGAGTTATGTTGAGGGACAACAATTTTATGGGTAAGAAACAAACAAGAGCACTAGGAATACAATATCAAACCTGCTTTGCTCGAACTCCATGTATTCATCAACTTGGTTCTTTCATGAACTTTATTAAACTGTTATCACTGATGGCTTTAAAAGTACACTGCACCAGACAAGGGAAATATATCAAAGGGCAATAACTCTGTAATTAGCAAGAATAGAGTTATGTTTCTTGTACACTGCACTTCCTGTCATTATATTCTGCCATTGTATGAAGTTTGATGAAATTCCATCCAGTACTTTAAAAGTAATGCTCCAGACAAGGGAAATATATCAAAGGGCAATAACTCTGTAATTAGCAAGAATAGAGTTATGTTTCTTGTACATTGCACTTCCTGTCATTATATTCTACCATTGTATGAAGTTTGATGAAATTCCATCCAGTATTTTAAAAGTAATGCTCCGGACAAGGGAAATATATCAAAGGACAATAACTCTGTAATTAGCAAGAATAGAGTTATGTTTCTTGTACACTGCACTTCCTGTCATTATATTCTACCATTGTATGAAGTTTGATGAAATTCAATCCAGTACTTTAAAAGTAATGCTCCGGACAAGGGAAATATATCAAAGGGCAATAACTCTGTAATTAGCAAGACTATAGTTATGTTTCTTGTACATTGCACTTCCTCTCATTATATTCTACCATTGTATGAAGCTTGATGAAATTCCATCAGGTACTTTTCAAGTTATGCTCCGGACAAGAAAAAATATCAAAGGGAAATAACTCTGTAATTAGCAACAATAGAGTTATGTTTCTTGTACACTGCACTTCCTGTCATTATATTCTGCCATTGTATGAAGTTTGATGAAATTCCATCCAGTACTTTAAAAGTAATGCTCCAGACAAGGGAAATATATCAAAGGGCAATAACTCTGTAATTAGCAAGAATAGAGTTATGTTTCTTGTACATTGCACTTCCTGTCATTATATTCTACCATTGTATGAAGTTTGATGAAATTCCATCCAGTACTTTAAAAGTAATGCTGCGGACAAGGGAAATATATCAAAGGGCAATAACTCTGTAATTAGCAAGAATAGAGTTATGTTTCCTATACACTGCACTTCCTCTCATTATATTCTACTATTGTATGAAGCTTGATGAAATTCCATCCGGTACTTTTCAAGTTATGCTCCGGACAAGAAAAAATATCAAAGGGAAATATATCAAAGGGCAAGGAATCTGTAGTTAGCAAGAATAGAGTTATGTTTCCTGTACACTGCACTTCCTCTCATTATATTCTACCATTGTATGAAGCTTGATGAAATTCCATCCGGTACTTTTCAAGTTATGCTCCGGACAAGAAAAAATATCAAAGGGTAATAACTCTGTAATTAGCAAGAATAGAGTTATGTTTCTTGTACACTGCACTTCCTCTCATTATATTCTACCATTGTATGACGTTTGATGAAATTCGATCCAGTACTTTTCAAGTGATGCTCCGGACAAGGAAAATTGCAACGGACAGACCGACCGACAGACCGACGGACCGACAGACCGACCTCAGGGTGACTCCAATATAACCCCTCAAAACTTCGTTTGTCGGGGGTATAATTAACTGCTAGATTATCATCCAAATTTTTCTTAAAAAGGGGGAGGGGGAAAGAAGTTTATTTTTATTTTTTATTTTTTTGTTGTATTTTTTTTAATGAAAATAAAAAGGGTCGAGGTGACATGAAAATAAGGGGGCAGGCAGGGATGATAATCTAGCAATTAATTTATTATGGGCTTTACAATATTGATACGATTGTGTTAGTCTAAAATAGCATACAACATTTGTGCAAAATAATGAATATAACTACACTGCGGTCCCGTTTTAACCTGGTCCGATATAACGCGAGTTCCATTTTAATGCAGTTTTTGCTTGGCTCCCATTTTTTTTGCCAAGGGAAATGTCATGATATAAAGCTTGAAAATCTGCATGAATGATCAAATGACAACCAAACAATGTATTGTCATGTTTTTATTTGATCATCGCTCATCTTCTACTCACCAATAAGCTTTGATTAGAACAAACTGTTATAACAATTACCTCATTGTGGTTTAAAGAATAGTTAGTGATTTATTCATGCCAGCATCCAGTATTAATAGTTTATAATAATCCGAGTTCTTCAATAAATGCTGTCATGCGCCAAACACGGAAACTATTTGCAAACTTTGTTTTTATCAAGTTGACAGGTATAAATATACCACGGGTATTTTATCACATGATAAATACAAACTTATTTTATTATTTTATTGTTGTAAATATTCTTGATTTCTTTTTTAACATTTTAACACTAATAGTGTTGAGTTAAAATTGAAGCGAGATTTTTTATATAGACACCGTTTTTTTTTCCTTCTGGGTTACACAAAAATTTTAGTTTTAAGAAAACATGAAAATATTTTTCTTTTCTTATTTGTTTATTAATTATATACATATCTAAGTGAAATTGAAGCGAGATTTTTTATATAGACACCGTTTTTTTTTTCCTTCCGGGTTACACGGAAATTTTAGTTTTATCAAAACACGAAAACATTTTTCTTTTCTTTTTTTTTTATTGATTATATACATATCTAAGTGAAATTGAAGCTAGATTTTTTATATAGACACTGTTTTTTTTTCCTTCCGGGTTACATGGAAATTTTAGTTTTATCAAAACACGAAAACGTTTTTCTTTTCTTTTTTGTTTATTAATTATATACATATCTAAGTGTATCTTGTAACCAAATACGCATTGTATCATATTACAATGCAAACAATACCATTCACTTAGGGTCGGACAGAACGATAGGTGTGAACATCCGACATCGATTTTTTGTAAGGTAATTATCTCAATAACACGGTCCGTGTATTGCGTGGTTTCATTTTGTGGACCCCAAGATCTGTTTTAACGGGACCTGAGTGTACCAGTAACCTGGTATA
The DNA here is from genome assembly GCA_029582155.1 of Panopea generosa. Classification (NCBI taxonomy): domain Eukaryota; kingdom Metazoa; phylum Mollusca; class Bivalvia; order Adapedonta; family Hiatellidae; genus Panopea; species Panopea generosa. The sequence continues at coordinate 26,997,283 of CM055909.1, read as the reverse complement.
AATCATGTAAAATTTCAGAAAAAAACTCAGTTGTATTGCAATATATTGTAAAGTGGCCGTCTTTGCATATTTTAAAGCAATTTATCAGAATTTTTCAAAAATTTAAAATTGACTTAAAATATTTTTTTTCCAATATATCATGCCTTTATAATTAGCCAAAAGGATATCTATTCAAACATGCCAAAATATATTTAAAAGGGATTAACTTCAGACTTAAATAGAATTCAGGCTAAAATTGTGACATATTGAATGAGTTACATGATTTCAAGTTGATCCGTTATACAGGTTTACACGTAGAAATTGTTTCATCTTTGAAAGAGTCCAAATTTTGTTTTTGTTTTCCAAGAAAATGATTGTTGATTGGTAAAATGAATCAATTCATAGAAAGACAAGCAAAACACAAGGAATTTATGTCCCCCACATTTTTCAAAAGATTTGATACAGGTATTGTTAAGTTATTGCATGAATACCCCCAAAAATATGATTTTTCACAAATTAAAGATGTATTACTGTCAAGATGTTTGGTGGGTATCTTGAACATAAAACGGGATCTTCTGTAAGGCAACTGTGTCTTGACTGGATTAAGCTGTGAAACAGCCTAGCTTGAAACTATGTTAAACAATTTTGTTCAAACTATATAATATAAAATTTTCCTTAGTCTTCTTGCCTCATGCTTAGTAAACTTCAAATAAAAAAAAAAAATAAAATGATTTTAATATTTAGAAATCATACAGACAAATGATACCAATCAACTTTATACAGTATAATGTTTCAAACCCTGTAGAGTTGAACTAACTGTTACTCAACACAATTTTAAACAATGAGACCAGCTGTTCAGACGTGACTAAATTCATGTATGGTGCCGTAACCTGTTTTCGAGCGTCACCTGAAATCGATCACTTCCCAGAATTACGAATATCGCGCACGCATATTTCAACTTCCTACACTATTGGCAATATTTACAAACAGTATCCACGTGGTCATTGAATGCAAAGAAAAATATCAAAAATAATGCTTCCGATAGAAGTGAGAAAGTCATTTTATGGTACAGACCTGAAAAAATGTATTTCTCACTAGGTCCATTTTTCAGTTTACATAAAACCTCGACAAATGCTAGGTTTGTTTACGAATATCGATTTCATACACGTCTGCTGAAAACTGATGCAATACAGGTCAAGGTCGAAAGTTATAAAATATTTTTAAGAATGAGATTGAAATTAGTACAGGACCACATTTAAATGTAGAATAAAAACAAGCAAACAGTTGAAAAGGTTTGTTATAAGAAGTGGATAAGAAGAGGTGGTTATATAAAGAATAAATAATAAAGTAGCAAATAAAAAAGAAGATATATATATTTTAAATCAGTGTTTTTATTTGGTTACTATGATTTTTAAAAAAAATAAAAAGTAAATTTTTTTAAAAACCTCATGCTGTTAAGTTAATTGATATTATGATGAAATTAACCTATTGAGAAATATTTATTCATGTTAAAGGTTATGCAGTTTTTTCTGCTTTCATTTATTTGTGTTTTTGAAGCCATGTGTCATTTTAGTTTGACACATTACATCATCCTATCATGTGCTCGATATCAGGTGCCGCCATTTTATTGAACGTATACTGGGTTACCATGATCTAACGTGAATGGTGAAGTCAATGGGCATGTATTTGTAATTGTTTTGGTAGAAAATAATTATTTGATAGTTATTTTAACGTTGTATACAAGCATTTAGTGTCAAAATCCGTTTTGCATTGAAATATTTTAGCAGCGATTATTAAGTGATCGAAAACCTGTAACACAATCATACAGAATGAACACCCTGTCCTATTCACTAGCACCTTGTGTCAATGTCCGATGACGTCACTTAGACAAACAAACATAATTTCACTAAGTGAGCATCTTGGACATTTTTGATGGAAGGATATCTGACAAAGGAATTTCATCAACGTTATGTATATATATACCAGTCCTTGAATGTGTCACACATGTTTATGTCATTTCAATTTAAACAGTGTTGTCAGATTTCTAGTCTATTCGTAAATGTGGAGGAAATATATAAAAACAAGAGTTGTCAGAAGACAACAAATCTCGCCGATTGGATAAAACTCACCACCCATGCAAAGATTGAGATTGGAGGCAAACACCAAAACTTAAACGCAACTAAATGCAAAAGTTTAACCTCGGTGTATACAGATGAAAAATTTAAATCCAAAAGGGCCATAACTCTGCTAAAATGCACCACCGAGTTACGTTTCTTGTCTCTGTGTATTCCATCGATGATGGTGAACACACATGCAAAGTTTCATTCATATCCAATGAGTGGTTGCATAGATATCTTACCTGATAAAAAACTTTAACCTGAAAAATGAAGCCAAAAAATGCCATAACTGCCAAAATGCAATCCAGAGTTATGGTTCTTGTCTCTGTGTGTTCCATTGATGATGGTGAACACAATGCGAAGTTTCATTCATATCCAATGAGTGGTTGCATAGATATCTTAAACTTAAACACAACTAAACACAAAAGTTTTACATGGGTGTCTACAGACAAAAAATTAAGTCAAAAAGGGCCATAACTTGTCCTTGAAGTCCTTGAACGTGTCACACATGTTTATGTCATTTCAATTTAAACAGTGTTGTCAGATTTATAGTATATTTGTAAATGTGGAGGAAATATATAAAAACAAGAGTTGTCAGAAGACAACAAAGCTCACCGATTGGATAAAACTCACCACCCGTGCAAAGATTGAGATTGGACGCAAACATCAAAACTTAAACGCAACTAAATGCAAAAGTTTAACCTCGGTGTCTACAGATAAAAAATTAAAATCCAAAAGGGCCATAGCTCTGCCAAAATGCAACCCCGAGTTATTGATCTTGTCTCTGTGTGTTCCATTGATGATGGTGAACACAAATGTAAAGATTCATTCATATCCAATGAGTGGTTGCATAGATATCTTAAACTAAAACGCAACTAAATGCAAAAGTTTGACCTGGGTGTCTATGTCCAAAAAGGGCCATAACTATGCCAAAATGCAATCCAGAGTTATGGTTATTGTCTCTGTGTGTTCCATTGATGATGATGAACACACATGTGAAGTTTTATTTACATCCAATGAGTGGTTGCATATATATCTTAAACTTAAACGCAGAAGTTTAACCTGGGTGTGTACAGACTTTGTCATAGCCAATCAGCTTGAAAATAGGCCTTGTTCTACATGTAAATCACAATTATTACCAAATACAGGAACTGCTTATCTAGAAACATGCGCATGCTACAAGTTTGGGTTCGAATTTGTGAGTGTAACAACAGATTAATTTTCTCATTTAGTTCCACTACAGTCCACTCAGAAAATCGGTCTGTTACAACATCTATATATACATAGATAACAAGACAGTGGAGCAAGCAATACATAAGTCCCCTACCGGTTAACAGATAAGACTGTTAAGGCCGTCCTTAAAAAAAAACTTGCTTGCTCTGCTTCCTATCTGCTCAATTTTATTTTTTTTCATGATTTAAGTCAATTTTCTTTTAAATGACTATATAAAGTCAAAATCTGGCTAAAAAATAAATTAGCTACCTACCAACCCACCTACATGAAAAATACTTGGTCAGAGCACAGCAAACAAACCTTTTTTTTTAAGGATGACCTGATGTACACATAGTTAAGTGTTTTGAAGGATTGTTTCTGTAAATGGTGACAAAAGATTTGCAGTGCATCTGTAATTTTACTTATTTTGTTGCCAAAGCAGCCTCAATTTTTGTCCTGACTGAAAAATTAAATTACATGCATTATCTCCTTATTGCTCTCTAACCACATGCAAAGTTTCACAAACATAGCTTTGATACTTTTTGAGTAATATTTCTGGAAGATGAAGAGTTTGTTGCCATAGCAACTACAATATTTGTCTGGCTGAAAAAATAAAATGACCTGCCTTTTTTAGCAATCTTTCCAGACAGACGGACATATGCTGGATGGATGCCCACCATGTACAAATGTCCATGAAGCTATGAAGGTGATATTAATTAAACTACTGTTACCATTTGTTACAATTCAACAACTTGTTTATTTTCAATGAAATATTCCCAGAATATCTTAAATAGAAAAATACTAAAAGATGTCTTGATATTGTTACGATGCATTTCTATGCTTACTCGCAATGTTAAATAAAAAAGGTGGCGTGTTAGAAATTTTGCTCAGTGTACTGTACTGTACCTATAGCCCTGGCCTGTATGGACTCAGCCATGCACTGGTGCATCAACACATCTGCTTCTAAAACTGTCACCTCCCTCTTCAACGTCTCATCTGTCGACAGTCTAGAAGCCTCGTTCAGCGGCATGTAACACTCCTTCATGGCATTCAGGCACTTTTTGTAGTCGGAATTCTAAAGATGACAATTCACATCTGTATTCATCACAATTAGAAACTGTTAAACATTACAGATGTTAATAAATATAAATGAACCATTCCATCCAAATTTCGATGAATTGATAATAGAGAATTCGTCAACATTGGAAATATCCCTCAATCTGGTACCTATATTGGATATTTCAATTAAAGTGAAGACTGAATTAATGTAATCATTAACAAGAGTTGTCAGGAGACAACAAAACTCGCCTATGTGATAAAATTCACCATCCATGCAAAGATTGAGATTGGCGGCAAACACCAAAACTAACGCAACTAAATGCAAAAGTTTAACCTGGGTGTCTACTGACGACTACGACTAGGCCGGGATCATGGCAATAGCTCTCCTGGATATGGTCCCGGCATGCTATAAGGTCACTTATATATCACCAACCCAGTATAATAAGCCTCACCTGTATGTTTGAACAAAAAATGGCAACAAGTTTGAAGGGAGGTGTTGTGGTCTTTAAACTAATTACGCTTTTTTTTGACGGAGTTAAAAAAGGTCATTGAAAACCTCAATACGGTCACAAATTTCAAATTACAGTATACTTAATCCTACTCTAACACACTGTACATTTTATCATTAAAATTTGCTAGCTAAACCAAGTTACTCAAATCACTACAATTCAAACTGAACTAACCGTTTAGTCGAATGATTGATTGATTGATTGATTGAATATTTAGCGTCATTTTTATGCCATTGAGGGCTTACAGATGATCAGTTAACCTAACCACTGTTTCCTGGGATTAACTAGTACTCTAGCACAACCCATCTCCGTAAGTAACTGATAACTTTCCCACTTGAATCAGTGGTGAATGATGGATTATTATGAGACACAATGTCGTATATCAATCATCACAGAGACTGTTGCCGGACGGGGGATTCGAAGTCACGACCCCTGGATTGATAGTCAGACGTGTAACCGACTGAGTAGTCGAATGAAGGATATCAGCAAATGATGCACTATAAAAGTAGTTTCTGGTAAAACTCAATTAAATCTCCATATTGTTCCAAAAATGTATTACATCTTGTATATTTTCAGTTGTTTTTAAAACTACTGCGCTAACCAAGTCCAGCTAGCATAAAAGTGAATGCTGTTATAAATTAACTGCATTCTGATAGACTGCCGAGAAAGCAGTCATTTAATATCCCATATTACTGTAGTCGAGTATTCAGATTTTAATTTCATTTTTTTTCGATAATTGTTGCAGATAGCAGATATACATCACTATTTATATTGTAAAAACTTTGGAGTTAAAATTACAATTTTGCATTGACATGCCACATGCAGTAAGTCCCCTCTCATCCTAGTCATGCCCCTGGGTACAACTGGTTCTTTGCATGGACATGCTGCTATTATAAAATGCTGATGGCACAAAAATACACTACAATGGTGGCAAGTAAATGCAAAATTGTCATATATTTACGTTAAAACTGAATAATGACTGAAGAAAACACATGCAGCAAAAGTTTTATGATGCTTGTACTGCATTCCCTTTGTACATTTATGTGCAGATAAAAAAACAAGAGGCCAAAGAGGGCCTGAGGACGCTCTACTGACTCATAGTGGCCATAGCACATTTTGAAATTCTACTATGCAATAGAAACATCGGCCATTTTGAATTTTAGATAGAAAAAATAAATCTTTTGTATAGTCTCCTATGCAATAGAAACATCCATGTGAGGTTTCAATTTAATTGGCCTAGTGGTTTCAGAATACAGTTGATACTCACCAACTCGAACTCTGATATTTCGAATTTCCGGTTATCTCAAATTTGAAGTTCGGTCCCGTTTTTTCCCCTTCTATTTCTATATTAATTAACTCCTGATATATCAAATTCCAGTAATTCGAATTATTCACTATTTCGAATCTGTTTTTCGGTCCCTCCATCCTAAAATCTATTGATTTCTAACTCATTATTTCGAATTTTTATCACCGCGTGAAGATGAAAGGCAAACCGTCGAAGGTGATAATTGTTGATATCATACCTGTAATTTATCGCTTCATGTGTCTGTACTGGCCGGTAAGCTAATTGTGTCATCAAATTGTTATGATACAAACCCAAGCGATACACACGCTAATTAGACAAACAATGCCGAAGTGTTAGAAGACGTTTTTGACATGTGCTATTTTTCGTCTTATTTTTTATTTGTAAAATTGTTGTAACCATTGATTGTATATAACCTGTGTTTATATTTCAGTTGCCTTTTCTATTTATTTGATATTCATGTAAATTAAAAGTATAAAAATTAAAAGTATATTTTGTTTATTTATTATATCACACTCAAAAATATACAATGTTCATGCACTGTGCAAATAGATAATTAGCCCACACAAGGATAACAATGCACAACATACGTTTGCATAGAAGAAAATAACGCATGTAAACAGTAGAATTTACCACGATTTAAGATAAATCCACCGTACTTCGTACTCCGTACCATCAAACTTCGGATATTTATGGTCCCACGGAATTCGAAATAACGAGTTTTGACTGTAAATGAAAAAAAAGAAGGAATTTTCTGTTTTCCCACAGTATCCCTATGTAAAATTCTAAGTCCCCTTAAAGGGCCCTTATATATTTTAGCCCCTAAATTCTTATCTGCAATCAAACCCCTACACTTAAGGATAATTTATATCAAATATGTACAAATCTGACATACCGGTTCTTAAGAAAACAATTTTACTAATTTCCAATTTGTACCCTTTTGGGGCCCCTCCTGACCCCTTAAAACATAGGAACCCAGTCATTTTTACAAATCTTAACCTCCTTCACCAAACAATGCTTTAGTGAATATATAGGCAAAATCATTTCCATTTAAAAAAAAAAATATATATATTATATTGACATATGTCCCCTAAATGAACTCTCGGGGCAGGGTCATTTCTAACCCTAGGGACACCATTTGAACAAATGAAACAAAACTATAGTTGGTCATCATTACTACATAAACATTTTTAAAATCTGTTGGGCCGTTCATGGGAAGAAGATTTTTTAAGTTTTGGACTATTTTTAGTAATGGTGGCCATCTTGAATTACAGATAAAAAAAAAATCTTCGGTATAGTCTCCTATGCAATAGAAACACCCATGTGAAGTTTCAGTTTAACTGGCCTAGTGGTTTCAGAACAGATGAAAGAAAAAGAGAATTTTCTGTTTTCCCCTATGTAAAATTCTAAGTCCCCTTACAGGGCCCCTATAAATTTAAGCCCCTAAATTCGTATCTGCAATCAAACCCCTACACATATGGATAATTTATACAAAATATGAACAAATCTGATATACCGTTTCTTAAGAAAATGAATTTAGTAATTCCCAATTTGTAACCTTTTGGGGCCCCTCCTGACTCCTTAAGACAGTGGAACCCAGTCATTTTTACAAATCTTAAAAAAAAATAAATATTATGACATGTGTCTCCTAATTGAACCCTCGGGGCGGGGTCACATTTAAGCCTAGGGACACCATTTGAACAAATCTAACAAAACTATAGTTGGTCATCATTACTACATAAACATTTTGAAAATCTGTTGGGCCGTTCATGAGAAGAAGATTTTTTAAGTTTTGGACTATTTTTAGTAACGGTGGCCATCTTGAATTTCAGATTGAAAAAAAAAATCTCTGGTATAGTCCCCTATGCAATAGAAACACCCATGTGAAGTTTCAGTTTAATTGGCTTAGTGGTTTCAGAGAAAGTGCTGGTAACAGACAACAGACGACAGACGTCAGACGACAGACGACGGACGACAGACAACACGACATCGCATAAGCACTTCTGGCCTTTGGCCAGTAGAGCTAAAAACTGGTGTGCTTAGTTTATATCTCGAGTTTCAAACCTGTCACTATAGATGTCTGATTGTGTGCATTTTGAGCATTAGTAAAGCTTGCGTTTGTCTGTTGATGGATATAATATCAGAGCTTTTGATGCCACCATTGTACAGGGGTCATGAGGAGTAACACGTTGACAGTATGCAGGGCTAGAAATTTCTGAAAAAAGCTACTCGCCCTCTCCTTTCCAACACTTTTAATTGAATGTTTAGAAGCAAACAAATATTAAGGTCAGTTTTTTAAATCTTACTTGTCCTGACCAAATGTAGATTCGTCATGGCAAGCGGACAAGTGGAATTTTCCAGCCCTGGTATGTTATAAACTTTGACAGCATGTTTTACCTGTAGAGCCATGATACCACGGTGGAACTGACATTCTGTCAACTTGATGTAACAGTCTGCTTTGATACAGTCAATCTCCATGGTGTTAGCCAGGTCAAACAATGCCTGACTACGAGCATCAAGATCCAGGTCTTCAAGATAGTTGGCTGACACATCCTCCCAGCATGCTCTAGCAGACAGCAATACACCTGCAAAATTTTCGAAACTAAATTTTTTGCCAGGGACAGTCCTAAACCCAGCTGAGAAAAGAACAAGTTTGTGCCCAGGGTTAGTTCCCCTGCCATGTAAAACAATACTGAAATTTCAACGGTATCAACTAGTAACGTAATAGTCTGCCGACAACCCTACTTTCTTCAAAGAACATTACATGGATTGTGACATGGAATGTGAGAACATTTTACAAAACCGAAAGTACCACACAAGTAGCCAGCGAGATTAAGAGATAAAACCTGGATATCCAGACTAATTGAGGTCAATTTACAATATCAATACAAAATCTGAAATGCCCATAAAAACAAAGCACATGAAAATAATTAAATATTAAAATGTATCCAGTGTTTTTTTTTAACATTTCGGGAAGATGACCCTACCCTTAGAATTGGGAATTTAAGCTGTGTTTTTTTCAAAATTGAGAAAAATATGCTTAAGTTTATTAAACCTCGTACACTTGCTTAATTGACAGTTATACTTACTGATAACTCTATACTTGCTGATAACTATCTATTTAATATGTAGTTGTAGTTGTATGGTATTAAGTGTCGCTTTCAACAATTTTTCAGTCATATCGCGACGGTGTCTACTTGAGACATTATTCTAAGCGCTGTCACACTGGAGTATCATGCCGCAGACACATGGTATGATACCCCACCCAGTCACATTATACTGACACCGGGCTGACCAGTCCTAGAACTTTCCTCTAAATGCTGAGCGTCAAGCGAGGAAGCTTCTAGTACCATTTTTAAAGTGTTTGGTATGACCCGGCCAGGGATTGAACCCACGACCTTCCACATGCGAGGCGGACGCTCTTCCACTAGACCACGCCGCAGTCATTTAATATGTAATGACATGAATAAACAGCAGAGTATTGTTTGGTATTCCACAGAGCAATATCTCTTGTTCCAAGTGCCTTAAACACTGCAACAACATCTAGTTGATAATTGTTGAGATTATTGTCAGAATTAAGACATATTCTCATTAGAGCATTTAGAGTATGCTTTGAGGCAGGAACAAGTTTAAAATAATCACAGTCAGTATCTGACCTGTGTTGATAAGAAAAAGTGTCTGGAACTAATGGGACAAATATTGTGCAAACTGTGCTAATTTCAGCACTCACAGGCTTCTGAGCAGGTGGGGAAGGTGTCACACTAACACTTTTAAAGCTGACTGTTAAAAGAAATTATCAATAGTTTGTTGTTTATTAGCGGGAGCCTTTAATGTCTTGAGGTAATATTTCGAATTATGCAACATTGTTTTGTTTATTTCACAATACATATAAACTCTTGCTAACACTTCCACAAACTTAATAAGCGTCAGTGCTCAAACGTCGAGGTAATGAAGAACAATCAGACGCTCTAAAATCATAAGGAAACTAGACTGCTTCCCTGTATTTCCAGTTTCAAAACTTTCCAGTTATCTGCTCGGATCCGGCCCATGTGCAGGAAATCATTCTAAAAACACATGCGCATAAAAGCAGTTTCATAATTATTCAATTTAGAATGGCAAAATCTGCACTTATTTTTCGAGGCAGTTTCACTAGTTTTTGAAACTGCCAATTTGGAATTTTTCCCACTTAATTGGGGAAAAAAAAGATACTATTTGTGATTGAGAATATGACAGAATAACGGCTATAAAAATGGCTGAAAAAAAAACACTGGTATCATTTTTTTATGTTTAAATTGCTTCTCTTAAAAGTAATATTATATTACGATTGTAAATATTAATTTATGATTGTCACTATGATGGAACAACACAATGTAAATTAGTTAGTTAGTTTTGCTTGTATTGCGTCGCATTTATTTGCATTGCAATGCCATTTACATGTGACAGGCATCTTGGAAACGGAATGGCCACCATTTGGGTGTTTTTAAGAAAAAAATTGTTTGCCATGCTTTTATACAGTAAATTCATTTATAAGCATTAGAAACAAGAAAGCTGAATCTCAAGTTGGTATCGTTTCTCACCTGTAACCCATTCAACAGGTTTCACATTCTCTCCGTGAATGTAGGCGTAGGAGAAATACTTAAAAGATTCCTTGCACTGATACAGCACCATATACGAATCCAGAAGCGAGTTTTCACTGTCACTGAACAACTTCAGCAATCTCCATCCAGCCATCCCAAGATTCTTCGCAGCAGATGCCAATTCATCATCACCTTTACCGCAATCAAAGGCTCTCTGATAGAATTGTATCGCTTGTTTGTATTTGTCTTTACTGATGATCGGGGCCAATCCCTCTGTCACACTTGCATATAAGCTGTTTCCCTTCTGCCTCCAATGGAGAGAGGACGAGGCAGAATTTAGAGCATTCATCGATGGGGTAATGAGATCTAGAAAAAAAAATGTATTATTTTACATTCCATAATTGTTTATGCAATTTACAAATAGTACAAATACATGCCATACTGTTCTTCCATGTGAACAATGAATATCATATATTTGTGTGATTACATTTACATACGTAAAAACATTTTTCAACCCCACCAAACTTTGATTTAGAGGACTCTTATCAAACTTTCAAAGTCATTCCAACAATCAATAAGGCCATAATAAATTAACTGGTAGATTATCATCCCCACCCATCCCCTAATTCATGCCGCCCAGACCCTTTTTATTTTGATAAAAAAATAAAAATAAAATAATAATTTTATTAAAAAAAATCAAACAATTTTAACAAGAGGCCCAAGTGGGCCTGAGGACGCTCTACTGACTCATAGTGGCCATAGCACTTTTTGAAATTCTACTATGCAATAGAAACATCGGGGCAGGTCATTTTTAACTGTAGGGACATCATTTGAACAAATCTAAAAAAAATATAGTTGGTCATCATTACTACATAAACATTTGGAAAATCTGTTGGACCGTTCATGATAAGAAGACTTTTTAAGATTTGGACTATTTTTAGTAACAGTGGCCATCTTGAATTTTAGATAGAAAAAATAAATCTTTTGTATAGTCTCCTATGCAATAGAAACACCCATGTGAAGTTTCAGTTTAATTTGACTAGTGGTTTCAGAATAAATGAAAAAAAAGAAGAGAATTTTCTGTTTTCCCATAGTATATATCCCTATGTAAAATTCTAAGTCCCCTTACAGGGCCCTTATATATTTTAACCCTTAAATTATTATCTGCAATCAAACCCCTACACTTAGGGATAATTTATATCAAATATGTACAAATCTGACATACCGGTTCTTAAGAAAACAATTTTACTAATTCCCAATGTGTACCCTTTTGGGCCCCTCCTGACCCCTTAAGACATAGGAACCCAGTCATTTTTACAAATCTTAACTTCCTTTACCTTACAATGCTTTAGTGAAGATATAGGCAAAATTATTTCCATTTAAAAAAACAAAAAAAAATATTATAATGATATGTATCCCCTAATTGAACCCTTGGGGCGTGGTCATATGTAACCCTAGGGACACCATTACTACATAAACATTTTGAAAGTCTGTTGGGCCGTTTATGAGAAGATTTTTTAAGTTTTGGACTATTTTTAGTAATGGCGGCCATCTTGAATTCCAGATCGAAAATAAAAATCTTCTGTATAGTCTCCTATGCAATAGAAACACCCATGTGAAGTTTCAGTTTAACTGGCCTAGTGGTTTCGGAACAGATGAAAGAAAAAGAGAATTTTCTGTTTTCCCATAGTATCCCTATGTAAAATTCTAAGTCCCCTTACAGGGCCCCTATAAATTTTAGCCCCTAAATTCGTATCTGCAATCAAACCCCTACACATAGGGATAATTTATGCAAAATATGAACAAATCTGACATACCGGTTCTCAAGAAAATGATTTTAGTAATTCTCCATTTTTACCCTTTTGGGGCCCCTCCTGACCCCTTAAGACAGTGGAACCCATTCATTTTTACAAATCTGAACCTCCTTCAACAAACAATGCTTCTGTGAAGATATAGGCAAAATCATTTACATTTCTAAAAAAAAAAACAATATATATTATAATGACATATGTCCCTAATTCAACCCTTGGGGCGGGGTCATATTTAACCCTAGGGACACCATTTGAACAAATCTAACAAAACTATAGTTGGTCATCATTACTATATAAACATTTTGAAAGTCTGTTGGGCCATTCATGAGAAGAAGATTTTTTAAGTTTTGGACTATTTTTAGTAACGGCGGCCATCTTGAATTTCAGATCGAAAAAAAAAATCTTCGGTATAGTCTCCTATGCAACAGAAACATGCATGTGAAGTTTCAGTTTAATTAGCCTAGTGGTTTCAGAATAAATGAAAGAAAAAGAGAATTTTCTGTTTTCCCATAGTATCCCTATGTAAAATTCTAAGTCCCTTTACAGGGCCCCTATAAATTTTAGCCCCTAAATTCTTATCTGCAATCAAACCCCTACACATAGGGATAATTTATGCCAAATATGAACAAATCTGACAAACCGGTTCTCAAGAAAACGATTTTAGTAATTCTGAATTTTTACCCTTTTGGGGCCCCTCCTGACCCCTTAAGACAGTGGAACCCATTCATTTCGACAAATCTGAACCTCCTTCATCAAACAATGCTTCTGTGAAGATATAGGCAAAATCATTTCAATTTTTACAAAAAAAAAACAAAAACAAATATTATAATGACATGTGTCCCCTAATTGAACCCTCGTGGGCGGGGTCATATTTAACCCTAGGGACACCATTTGAATAAATCTAACAATACTATAGTTGGTCATCATTACTACATAAACATTTTGAAAATCTGTTGGGCCGTTCATGAGAAGAAGATTTTTTAAGTTTTGGCTTATTTTTAGTAACGGCGGCCATCTTGAATTTCAGATCGAAAAAAAATTCTTCTGTTTAGTCTCCTATGCAACAGAAACATGCATGTGAAGTTTCAGTATAATTGGCCTAGTGGTTTCAGAGAAAGTGCTGCTGACAGACGACGGACTTTGGCCAGTAGAGCTAAAAACAACTGCTAAGTTTCAGGTTGTTGTAACTTATAGCATGAATTGAAACATTCGTTTGGAGTTAAATTGTTTTGAAGTTATTATCTTAAGTTGCAGTTTTGATGGAGAAATTTGTGTGAAACAGGAAGTAAAACTGTTTCAGTAAAATATGTCTTTAACTCCATTTATTCATGTTTATTAAGTTTAAAACTACCGTAAATCACCAATTATAAACCGCAGTTTTTTTCCAGTTTTTTAAGGTCTGAAACAGGGGTGCGGTTTATATTACGTTATAGAAAAAATAATTTTATTTTTCAGGTTTCGTCCGAGTTTCCTCGCTAACTTTGCGATCGTCAACTAAGGCCAGTCGAGAACAGTATTTCTGATGCCTATCATCCTGAACATAGTGCAAAAAGCACACGAAGTTTTAAACATGTCTAACATGCTTTATATTTTATTATTTCTATTAAATAAACATAGTTTACAAACCCTTTGATGTATTATTGTGTATTCTGTAACAGCTACAAAACTTTTGCTAAACCGGAAGTCACTAATTTATTAACTAGACTGGTACAAATATAATTCAACATCTGTTCAATTCACTATTTTTACGGGATAATTGTATGGGGTTTAATGTAATAAAGAAATATATATGAAAATATTGATATTACTATAAATTTCATTTTTTTAACACTTATGAATAATTATTATCAGTTGATTAAGAATATTACAAAACGAATTAAAGAAGTTGGGACAAGAAAATTGTGCAGGTGTTCGACGGCGCCAATATCACTGTCGTGATCGTGATATGGCATAGCTTTTCCGTGTTCCGGCATAGACAACCAAGATGGCGACAGCGATATCATCAAAAAGGTACGTCTCATTTTCAATCTATATTTTGCTTTTACCAACGAAGTAATATTAATTTGTATGGCTGTTTACTGAAGGTAACTTGTTATATTGTTGAGTTCATATGCGTACAGCTTTTGATTCCTTTGAATATAATAGAAAATCAGCGATACATGTGTCTCTCTGATGGCGGTATTTTTTTTAATCGAGGGAACCACCTGATGTGGGTCATTTTCTCTATCCAACACGATTTTTTTAAAAATATAAACTCAAATAAAATGAAAAGTAAATACCTTGCTGTCTCTCTGTAAAGTGCAGACTGGAGAGGTTTACTCTTTGTATTCAAAACTCGTTATTGTCTATTTTGTGTAGTACACGGCACAGACACCGTGAAACGGCATGTACTTTCCGGAAAATAAACCCAATATTTATATACGGCATAGACTTTATCAAAGAAAAGGTTACGGTGCAGACACGTTTTTCTTTGTTTATACATTTGGTACCCTGAAACTATCAATTCAAATTTACAGCATTACTTATCAGATATACACAAAACGTTTGCCTGATATTAAGTAAATGATCATTATTACATATTTATCTGCATGGAGTTTTTGAACTTATGACATAGTGATAGCATTATATTGAAAATCAAAATCAAGCAATTTTATGAACACATATCAGATACGCTTTTGTCCAATTTGTAGGTGTTTTGTGCATTTGTTTTTTGTTATACAAAACATATAAATGGAATATATAAGGTCGTAAATTATCAGTATGTTGTTTTCTTTCTCCGGAAAATACTATGGACAGTCAGTGCTGTTACTGCCAGCTTTCAACAAACTGTCTTCAAGACTGTGTTGATAATCTCGTCGCCCATCATGGTTCAAGTGTATTGAAGTTAAAGCACAGATCGTTATTTAATATCCAAACGGGTGAGTCAGGATTTGTTAATAAAAACTTATTAAAACTATCAACAATATAGCTAGTTGCCTTCAGTAAACAGCCATACAAATTAATATTACTTCGTTGGTAAAAGCAAAATATAGATTGAAAATTAGACATACCTGTTTGTTGATATCTCTGTCGCCATCTTGGTTGTCTATGCCGGAACACGGAAAAGCTATGCCGTATCACGATCACGACAGTGAATATGACTCCGCCCACTTGTACTTTCCTTGTCCTTTACTGCTGTCTGATTGTCACTCTGTTAATTGAAACTAATTGATATCTCTTTAATCTTGAATTAAAAAGCGCGAATACCGTTTGACAAGTGTCAATAGTGACATGTGTATGTAGGTGTTCAGAATCTCATTGGTGAGAAGGGGTTTAGAACGTGTTATCGTTGCTTGGAAGGAGATGATTTTGAGGGTTTTGATGGTGAGTCTGACGGCAGTATAATTAAAATGTTATGACTGGTTGGTGTTTTCATAAAAAAATTGCAATGATGCATACTACCATAAACAAAACATAGCATTTGAAATTAAAATAAAATTTTCATACCGGTTTATCATTGTTGACATAATTAACTTTAATCCATTTTTCATATATATTTTGTCCACATTTACGAATACCATAAAAATTTGACAACATTGTTTAAATTGAAATGACATAAACATGTCTGACACGTTCAAGGACTTTTATGTTCATTACATCAATGAAATTTCTTTGTCAGATATCCTTCCATCAAAAATTTCCAAGATGCCCACTTAGTGCAATAATGTTTGTTTCACTGTCTGAGTGACGTCATCGGACATTGACACATGGTGTTGGTGAAAGGGAAAGCGTGTTCATTTTGTACATAAATTTAGTCATGTGTAGTTATAAATATAACTCTATTTACGGATTGTATAGTAATTTATAGTAATTCTATTTTTAACAAATAAACATTTTAGAGGACAACCAGTTACAAACAAACACTGACCTTTTATAACTTTTTTTTGTTTGTTTGTTATTCTATAATGCCCCTTTAATTAATTCTCGACCTTTGGAAAACTGTGACGTAATCACTTGCTCATCGGCATTACATCAAAAGTGTTATGTCGGCGTACTTCAAAGAAAGTAGGCAAACACACTGGCTAGTAATTTTGCAAAAACCTATTTTTTTTTATTAAGTGCATGGTGGTAATTTATCAATTAAAATTTTGTGCATGGTGGTATTTGATTATTATGGAGAAATTTTATTCTAGTCATCAGAAAGTGAATGAATCCATTACTAGTTATGCGTCTCGATTAGAGGAAGTATTTACACAGGCTGTTTCATTAGGAGGAATGTGTAAAACAGATGAACCCAAATTGAAAAGTGTGCTATATAGAGGACTTCTACCTGAAATAAAGCAACAATCGGGATATAAATATGACATCATTACAGATTACGACCGATTTAAAATAGAACTTAGAAAAATTGAAGCCAATATGAAAATAGAACAACCTGAAACCAAGAAATGTCATGCAGCAGTAAATATAGAGAAGACAACTAATGAGGAATTATTGAAGAAAATAAATAAGACTGAAGAACTACTGCTGAAACTGAATGACAGAATAGATAGACTAGAGAAGGAGAAGGACGCACAGCCAGATAGACCATACTATCAACATTATGATTATAACAGAGGGTACAGGAGTCCACACAGTGCAAATAGTGGAAGATATTCTAGAGGAAGAGCCAATGGTGGAACAAGAGGCAGAGAAGATTATAGACCACAGAGACCAATTGGTACAACGACTGGCCAACCGACTTGTTACAACTGCAACCAGAAAGGTCACATTGCTCGTAAATGCCCAAAAGTATAAGTGCCTCTGTTGTTGGGTCGAACAAGGGCTCCAATAGGAAACAAGATCCAAATTTAATAGGAGAAACTAATGAAGTGAACATTATATTAGGAAACATAGAAACCAGAGCATTATTAGACAGTGGAAGCTGCATAATCGCAATATCTCAATCATTTTGGCAAGAACATTTATCTAACATAGCTCCTCTTCAACCACTACAAGATATAGTTAACTTAAGGATAGAATGTGCAGATGGACAGAAACTACCATATATTGGCTACATAGAAACGGAATTGAAAATAACTCAAGGTTTACAAAAGGCGTCACCCCAGGAATGTTTATTCTTAATCACTCCTGACACAAACTACTCTTCAAGAACTCCAGTAATCATTGGCACCAACATACTTACAGAAGTTTTAGAAGAATGCAAACAAAACTTTGGCCCACAGTTTATACAGAAGGCAGATCTACATACTCCTTGGTTTTTAGCCTTCAGATGCATCTCATTTAGAGAGAAAGAGTTAAAAAGAAACAAAAATAAGATAGCAATAGTTAGATGTGCAGAAGCAGCAAAGATTATCTTAGGTCCGTACGAGTCAAGCGATATTTTTGCGGAAACCGACAAAGAATTGGAATACGGTCAGACTACTGCAATCATTCATGAAACAGAAGATAGTGTTTTACCAGATTACATTGACATTACCCCTGGAATAGTTAATTATGAATACAAGAAGAACCGTCAACTTGTTGTAACAGTGTCAAATCTCACAACAAACAGTGTTGTAATTTCTCCAAGAGCAATTATCTGTGAGTTACAGCCTGTGAAGATAGAAGATGAATTGATGACTGATAAAGAAGTAGATAATTCTGCACAGGATGTCATGGAAAAGATCACAATTGATGAAAACAACAATCTATCAGATCAAAAGAATATCCAAATTAGACAACTACTGAAAAAGCACATAGATATTTTTTTAAAAGATGATAATGACATTGGAAACTGTACAAAGATAAAACACAGAATATATTTAGTTGATGATATCCCCTTCAAACAAAGACATAGGAGAATACCACCAAATATGATAGAAGAAGTTAGAAATCACCTGGAACAACTCTTATCAGCAGAAATTATTACAAAATCAAAGTCACCCTGGGCATCAAATATGGTATTGGTTAGAAAGAAATCTGGTTCTCTTAGGATATGTGTAGACTATAGTCAACTAAACAACAAATCAGTGAAAGATGCATATGCTTTACCTAGGATCGAAGAAGTATTTGACATTTTGAATGGTTCCAAGTACTTTTCAACTTTAGATATGAAATCTGGGTATCACCAAGTGGAAGTAGAAGAGACACATAGGGAAAGAACAGCATTTACTGCTGGACCCTTGGGATTCTGGGAGTATCGGAGAATGCCATTTGGTTTAGCAAATTCCCCGGCCACATACCAAAGATTAATGGAGGAATGTCTTGGAGACTACAACATGACATTATGTGTGATATACTTAGACGATCTGATTATTTTCTCAAATTCTTTCGAAGAGCACCTTGACCGGCTAGATAAAGTACTGACAGGCTAAATGAATGTCAACTTAAATTATCTCCAGATCAATGTTTTTTTATACAAGAGAAAGTGAAGTTCCTTGGACATGTCATCAGCAAAGATGGCATAGAAACCGACCCTGCAAATATAGAGAAGATAAAGAACTGGCCGACACTGACAAATCCAGACAATTTAAAATCATTCGTCGCATTCGCTGGATATTATTGTGGATTTATACGTGACGTTTCAAAAATTACAAAACCACTAACTGATTTAATCCCTGGAACACCATCAAAGAGACACTCTAAGAAAGAACATAAAGATTGGACTTCTACTAAAAGAGAACAACAGATTTTTGAAGATTTGAATCACCTCCAATACTTGCGTTTCCTGATTTTACGAAAGAGTTTGAACTCCACACGGACGCATCTACCAAAGCACTAGGCGCGGTCTTATACCAGGACAAGAAAGTCATCGCGTATGCTAGTAGAACACTAACAAAGTCAGAAAAGAACTACTCAGCGTACAAGTTGGAGTTTTTAGCGTTAAAATGGGCTGTCACAGAGAAGTTTGCGGATTATTTAACGCTAAACCATTTTACTGTACTTACCGACAACAATCCACTTACCTACATTTTGACAACAGCGAATTTAGATGCAACCAGACAGCGGTGGGCATCCGCACTAGGCGAGTTCAACTTCGACATTTTTTACAGACCCGGGTTACGAAATACAGACGCAGACGCAATGTCTAGATACCCATATGAGAGACTAAACAATGAAGAAGGAGAAGTCATAAAGATTGAAGACAATGCTATTAAAGCTATATGTAGCAGTATCAATACACTGTATATATAACTGCACCAAACATGAGAACACAAAAACATCTCCATTTGAACTCATGTTTGGCCGAAAACCAAAACTGCCAATAGATTCCCTTTTTGAAACTTCTGAACTTGAACAAACAACAAACAAAACAACAAAAGATTACATACAAGATTTGAAGAACAGAATGAAGACAACACAAGATATTGCAAAGAAGTACACTGATAAGGCAAGAGAAAAGCAGAAAAGACAATATGACAAGAAAGCAACAGCATCAAGAATTACAGTTGGAGACAAGGTCCTAGTTAAGATACTTGTTTTTGAAGGGAAGCATAAGATTGCAGACAAGTTTGAAGAAGAAGTGTATGAGGTGATTGAACAACCAAGAGAAGAGATACCAGTATTTAAATTGAGATCAAGATCTGGAATTACAAGAACATTACATAGAAACCATCTGTTACGAATTGAAACATCAGAGAGTGAAAGTGAAACAGATACGGTCTTCAAACCTGTACCTAGACAGAGGAAGTTAAAAGAAAAAAAAGGATATATTCAGCGAAGAGAAAGGTGAAACTAAGGTTACGCCTAAAGAGACAATAGAAATAATAAAATGTGACGTCACAAGTGAGGAGGAATTTAGTGATTCAGACAGTGAATATGTGTCAAACACATATAGTGGGGACGCCCACAAGCCTGAACAGAAAGAGGAATTAAAGAAAGTAGAAGGAAAGATGGTAGAAAAAAGTGATGAAGACACACTTCATCCTGACATAGTTATAATAGAAGAAGATAAAAGTGATAAAGCAGGAGGAGGTCTAACAGACAACCTTGAAGTAGAATGTGTAACAGAAGAAACATGGAAGGAAAGTGTAACAGATGTCACAGCAAATACTGGAAAGGATGAAACAAAAGTGAAAGAGATAGAAACAGCAGATGTTTCTGAAGAAATAGAGAACAGAAAGGAAATAGAAAGAGGAAAGAGAGAAGGTGCCATAAGGAAGAAGTTACCAAGAAAGATACAAGAAACAGAATCTAGGGAATCGGAGAAGAAAGAAGATATGGAAAATGATACTGAAGAAGAGACTACAATAAAATCAACTAGAGAGAAGAAAAAGAGAGCTCCAAAACCAGTTCCCAGAGAACCTACAAGGAGATCAGAAAGAGAAAAGAAGTTACCACAAAAACTTGAGGACTACCAAATGAACATGGTAGTGACAAAACCTTCAGATTACAGACTAGAAGCATTGGACGTTTTAATGAATTCTGGAGTATTCAATGATATGAGTTCTGAAGTGGTCAAGAAAGTAATAAATGCAGTCATGCAATAAAAATAAAAAACTGAATGGAGGACAGATATAGATATTATAGTAAACACTATAATAGAAATGTTATTTTTTTGAAAGAGAAATATGTCTAAACATATTAATTTGAATAATGGTATGTTTTATTGTTTTAAATTGTAAACTTATTGTTTTTAAGTTAATATTGTTGAAACTGGACGATGTGAGGTCACATTTTTTGAAAAGGGGAGACAATACTATACAGAAAAAGAATTTTTGCAATTTTTGCTTGTATACCAGTTTATTTTTTTAGTATGGGAAGTTTGAGGTTAACATTGAAGTTAGCCCTTGGCAGTGTGGTAAGAGTATATTATATCAGTATTTGAGTATAGTAAGATAGAGTACCGAAGGTAGAAGTTTTTTTGACGACGAACGACGGGACGTCATTTTTCAGGCTGGGGAAGTGTGTGACAGTCCTGATATAACCAGTCCCTTTAGGCCTTTGATTATTGTTCTAAATAAAGTTATCTCCCTTTGAGTGTGTTGGAAATTTATGTCCAGTGAGGCGAAGTGACCTGAGGTCAGATTATTTCCCACCATAATAATCTGTTTTCATTGGTTTAGCCATCATAGTCTATTGTTTTCTTTCATGCTTATCTTTTTCCTTGAAAGTTATAACACTGAATACATGCATTATTTGGAGAGTGTTTAAATATAATTTAACAGATTTTAAAAAGGATTTACTTGGATGTAAGGTTTGTTAATTTAACTCATTATGTATTCAATTAAGTAAATTGGTCTCATAAGATGATTTTATCTTTAACACTTTTGGCCTATTCTGTTTTGGACAGTTTAGCTTATTTGGAGTAATGTACATGTGTTTCATTAATGGCAATCTTTCTTACATCATTGTATCATTCTTAATTTGCACTGTAAACCTTTTAATCATTTACTGACAACTAACTGAGACACAGAGAGTTTGTAGTGTGTGGTGTGGACAGGCTGAGCCCATTTATATAGGAATAGTGCATCCAGGTCCACAACTTGGTAAGCCTAATTGTGTGTTTGTCATGTACATGTATAAACTGTAATTGTATATGTTTGATGTGTATGTAAGTTTACATAGGCTTTGCCTAAATAGATGTGTTTTATATTAGTAATATGCCACTACACACAAATGTATGATTTAACCTGTTTTGTTATTAATTGAATAAAAGATATGCTTAATATGATATATTTATATAGTAACTTGATGTATCAATAATATGTATTACCTGATTATAAATATTGTTCATTAATGTATACTTTCAGGATGCAAAAATATCAATAGAGATTTTTGATTAAAGAGATTGTCAAAACAAAATAACCTCTTTGGCTTATTATCTACAAAAATGGACAAGAGACGAACCCACCCTTAAACCCACATGTAGTTTTATTTATCTAAATCTTATAATGGACTAGGAAAAGTATTTAAAACAAGCAGAGTGACAGATTAATTAAAATTTAACCCAAATACTCAAACATAAAAATAATTTCGGTAACACCATTTGATAATCGCAAGTTTTATTGTCTCTAACACACTATACATCACATCAAAATGTTTTACCTACGTTTTTACAAAGTAATGCAGTACACCAGTCTAGATTTCGTTACTCCATAATAAGCCAATCAAAATTCATCTTTCACTTTGGTCCGGATTTCAAAATGGCGGATGTAGTAAACAGATGATTCATGCCTGGGGATCATGGACGGATACTAGCTTTTTTCGACTAGTTTCGGCTTCAAAATCACCTGCGGATTATAGAAGAAGAAGAAGAAGAAGAAGAAGAAACATATTTTATTAATTTAAACTATACATAGTTTCTCATCAAATTACAATTTTGTAATAACATGTAAATAATTAAACACATAAACACATAACAAGTTGAGTGAATAGCATGCACACATTTTCACGCGCGCACGCACGCACGCACGCACGCATACATACATTACATACATACACTCTCGCACCCCACCACACGTATTCGTTCTTACTATCGACATTTCAATACTCATATCCATTAGATATTGTATAATATACTCAAATTTTCTTTTACATAAAATAAGTTTTTTGAGGATGAACACATTTATCAGTTATTTATTATGGAACGTAGTTTTACAACTGCTTCGGATATAAGTTTGCTTAATTTAACAATTTCCGATTTATTTTTTGATTGAAGAAGATTAATAAACTTAAACATATTTGGTCTACGGATATAATGCTTATGAATATATTTGCATCTAAGTCCATGGTAAATAGGACATAGTAATACAAAATGAAATTCGTCTTCAATCTCAGCACTGTCACACATCTGGCAAACACTTTCATGTCGTTCAAGTCTTTCTCTTGAATACCTTCCTGTTTCAATTCTTAAATTGTGAGAAGATATGCGTAATCTTGTAATACAACTTCAAAACTTTCTGGTGCTTAACATATTTAAATATTGTTCATATTCAAAGTTTGTTTTAAAAAATTTGTATAATGTTAATACTCTATTTGATTCTAGATCTGAACTCCATTTTTGAACAAAACTATCCACAAGTCTTTGCTTAAATAACGTTGTAAAGTGTTTGTGATTTAAAGATATAGGATTATTCCACACATACATGAAACCATTTTCGAGTAAAATAGATTTTACACGATACACCCAATTTTTACAACCTTTCTCCCAATACTCTAACGCAGACATATATACATTTTTGGATAATATTTTCAGTCATTAGTATCTTAAACAAATACTTAATAATTTTGACATATCTATTTATATACAATGGATAGCGTCCTAATTCCCCATAAACACCTGCATTACTGGTTGAAGATTTAACACCTAAGACTTGTTTACAAAATTTTAAGTGCAGACGCTCAATATCTTTTGATTTAGTAAAACCCCATATTTCGCTAGCATAGTTAAGTATAGACGTTACAAAAGCGTCAAATAATTGCATGGATGTCTTTGGATTCAACTCATACTTTTTTACCTTTGAAGATAAAAGGTTCATGGCCTTGAGCGCTTTGCCGCATATTGCTTGTTGATTCAGTACAAAGGAGCCTGTATAATTAAAAATAACACCTAGATAATTAAAATCGTCGACGACTTCCAAAATATTACCGTTATAAGACCATTTTTCATTGATATTTACCCTACCTCTTTTACGGAAAACTACTATTTTAGTTTTCTCTGTATTTACCTCTAATCCCCATTTTTCACAATATTCGTGTAAAGTGTTTAGGGTGTTTTGGAGATCTGCTATACTCGTACCTACTAGGACCATGTCAGCGGCGAATAATAGCAGTATAAGTGTTATGTCATTAATTGAAATACCACTTCCAATATTGCTTTGTAAATAAATTTTTACGTCTTCAAGGAAAAGCGCGAACATTTTAGGGGAGGCTATTTCTCCTTTTTTTAACCCGACCGATATATCGAAAAGATCAGAAAATGTACCGGTATGTTTAATGCACGATTTAACGATAGTATACATTGCGCGAATGATTTTAAGCATTTTACCGTTTAATCCTAACTTGTGTAATTTAAGCCATAACATATTCCTATTTATAGAATCGAACGCCTTGCGGAGATCAATGAATGCACAGTACAGACGATTTTTATTGTTTAGTATTTTTTCTATGATATTTTGTAAAATAAATACCGCATCAACAGTAGATTTTCCTTTTCTAAACCCGAATTGTGCGTCAGATATGATATCATTACTGTCGTACCAAGATATAATACGCTTATTTAATATGCTGGTAAAAAGTTTTCCCATGCTGCTAATAAGTGTTATCCCTCTGTAATTATTAACATCATGTCTGTCCCCTGTTTTTAATAATGGTACAATATAACCTTTGGTCCAATCTTCAGGGAAACAGCCCGAGTCGAATATTGCATTAAATACATCGGTTATATGGCCCGCTAATATATCCCATGTAGACAAGAAGTATTCATTTAAAATAAAATCGCCCGAAGCTACCTTATTTTTGCTTAGAGATCTCATAACTGTCTCCACCTCCGATATAGTTATAGGTTTGTCTAATTCATCATAAAACTACAAACGAAAGAATTACGAAAACAGAAGAAAAAGTAGAGTTGGTATGGCTCATAATAAATTATCTCAATTAGAATAAGAAAATGATAAACTCAAAGACACAATGACTTATCTTCAGTCACAATCAATGAGAAATAATTTAATTTTTGGTAACATTGCCGAATCACAAAACGAGAAAACAGAGGCGACAGAGAAAAAACTTAGAAACTTTATATGCGAGAAACTAGAGATAGCCCGAGATATTGCGGACAACATCAAAATGGAACGAGTGCACAGGATAGGGACCGTATCTGCACGTTACACGAGAAAAATAGTGTGCAAATTTAACATGTTCCCAGATAGAGAGATGGTGCGGAGACAACGATTTAAGCTTGAAGGAAGTGATTTTTACATGCATGAACGATTCCCCCATGAAGTAGTCCAAAAGCGTCGCTTACTTACACCTATGCTTAAGGACGCAAAGCGGGCAGGAAAGAGGGCATGGATCAGTTACAACAGCCTCTACATAGACGGGAAACTAGTGAAACCATAGGAAAGATCCGAGGGTGGACCGAGTGTTTTGGTATGGAACTGTAATGGACTGACAGAAAGTAACTATTATTATTTTGACAGAAACATGGACATGTAAAAAAACGACCTTGATTTACCTGGGTATAGTTGTTTTAATTATTTTCGTAAATTTAGGCACAGACGTGCAAAAAGAAACAGTGGTGGTATAGTTATTTATGTAAAAAACTGTATTAAAATGGCATATCTGAAGCTAAAAATAACCATGACACTATGATATGGCTGAAATTAGACAAACTCTTTTTCCAGAACGATTGTGATATATATTTATGTGGTGTGTATTTATGGAGTGATGATTCGCCTGCCTCAAATGTAATTGATGCGGACTTGTTTATGTTATTACAGGACGATTTTAACTACTTTGAATCTTTAGGTCGGGTTTTGATAGCAGGCGACTGTAATGCACGGACTTCTGTAAAAAGTGATCACATACTATTTGATAGATTCATTGACCAAATCGATGCGAATGATTATATACCAGATAAACCGTTAGAGCGAATATCGCGGGATAGTGTTTTTAACGTCGCAGGAGGTAAACTATTAGACCTTTGTAGGTGTAACCCCACCATTGATTTTTGTTCTTTATTCTATAGTAAATAATAAAAGTTTGAAGGCTTGTCATTCATAGAGAGTCCCAAATGAAAGAAGTGAAACCTACATTTTACTGTTTGTCAACCTCTGCACTATCAAAATATGATGAGAAAAGTAGGGGTCATGTGTCATATAAGAGATTTTTTTTCTGCTCAGTGTGTACACTGGTGACAAAGTAAAAGTAGACTTCCGAAATCATGAATTCATACCCCAATTTCCAAGCATCATTTTTTTTCTAAATTCACAATTCAAACATGACAATGCTATCAAAATGTTCAAAATACATCAATAATGCCATTCAAATAAAAAATGAGCATTAAAATAAGGAAAATGCATTTTTAAAGAAGAAGAATTGAAGATTATTTATAACCGCCATTATGCGACTACCCCACGGAAGCACTTCCTTTTTGCAATGGTGGCACTATGCCTGTAAGGCAACGTCATTAAGAATAGCAAACGGTAGGCTCGGTCAAGATTGTGGTATTGGTGAATATACCTATGTGAATAGAAGCGCTTGCAGCGTTATTGATTATCTTTTATTAAAAGAACGCGATTTTGAAATAGTGAGTAACTTTAAAGTATGCCAATTTACTGAATTCAGTGACCACGCACCGTTAATATTTATCATATCGGGTAAACGGCACGAGACTCATATTGATACAAATAACTTTGATAAGGTAAAATGGGACGACATTAAGAGGGAGTCATTCAGAACCAATTTAATAGGTAAATTACCTGTATTTAATAATATTTTAGAAAACTATGACCGAAGTATCGTGACTCGGTGAACAATGTTATATCACAATTTACGAAAACCATGCGTGATGCCGGTGACCCTTTGTTTAAGAAACAATGTACATTGGTTTAAACATATTTATTCATTCAAATGTACATATATACACATAAGTTTAGGTATAAATATGGATTAGAACGGAAGATAAAATCTTATAAAGTTCTTTTCCTTGACATATATCAATTGTGAACAAATTTGGCAGATTATTAACAATCTGATTTATGCTCTTAGCATTACGAATATAACATAGTTCAAAATATATTTAATAAAAACGTTTAACATACTTTTAGCAATATTGTTTCTGATATATTTAAGAAACTTGGAAAATGAAGTGAGTAATTAGAAAAAAAAAAGAAAGGTGATTAAAATGATTAAAGTTATGGATAATTATGTGAATTCACATAATAATAATGGTTAATATTTTTGGACAAGTTCTGAACGGCATGGATGAAATTGGGAGACGGGCTGACCTCACCACGTAAATAGAACTAGCTTTGTTATTTCTTCAGACTTACTTACATGTTCAGGAGAAACGATTAGTGGATAAAATGTATTTGTGAACTGCTTCAAATATTTTAACATTATTGTCATAAGAGAGATGTGGTTCACCAAAAAGAAGTATATTTAAAGAAACTGTACATAACTAACTGACAGATGTCAGGAGTGGTATGCGTTGATGCTGGTAAAGGTGACAATTGAGAAAGAAGTGAGCTATGCTTTCTATTTGTCCATATGTACACAGGGGGGAGTCTTCAATGTGTTTAAGAAATAGATGTTGCTTAAGTGCACTACAACTCGTTCGGAGGCGGGCATGCAATAATTGGCATTTCCTTGTACCTATGTAATAGAATTTAGGTACTTTTGGTTCGTTACCTTCGACTTTATGTTTAAAAGCATTCAGAGAAGAGGCTTAATGTACATTTTAATGTACATTAAAACGCGGCTTTTCATCGTATAATGCAGATACGTATAAATGGTTTGACACTTCATGTCAACAAGCAAAACATGTGTATCGGGACGCATTGATAATCGATCTTTACTCGCAGATACAAAAACAAGATTTAAATCATTGGTAAAAAAAAGGAAACGCATGTATAAATGTAAACAAATGAAAGAATTGGAAAATATGAGACATTTAAAACCACGTGATTTTTGGAAACGCTTTTCTTCCAAAAAGCATAATTCACCAGATATAAAATTAGAAGATTTTCGTTCTTATTTTGATAACTTATTCAAGGATATAAAAACTAACGACCATAATGAAGCAAACATTTTAAATGATACTCATGATTTTAATGATAATGATCCACGTTTTGAGGAACTAGATAGAAAAATATCTATATCAGAAATAAGGCTACATCTGATAATATATTAAATGAATATTTTATTTCGTCATGTGACATATTATCTGCACATATTACAGACATTTTTAATATAATTTTTAATTCAGGAATTTTTACAGAGGATTGGATCAAAGGAGTAATTATACCATTACATAAAAAGGGCGATAAAGATAACGTTGACAATTATAGGGGAATTACTCTTGTAAGCAGCATGGGGAAACTATTTACGAGTGTGTTAAATAAGCGTATCAATAATTGGTGCGAACGCAACAATATTATTTCTGATGCTCAGTTTGGGTTCAGAAATGGAAAATCAACAGTTGACGCTGCCTTTGTACTGCAAAATATCGTGGAACAATTTCTAAATGATAAAAAATGTTTGTATTGTGCATTTATAGACTTAAAAAAAGCTTTTGATTCAGTTAATAGAAATGCATTATGGTTAAAGTTATATAGGCTGGGTATCAATGGTAAAATGTTAAGAATTATTCGAGCAATGTACAACATCGTGAAATCTTGTGTCAAACACTGTGGAAGGTTCTCAGACATATTTGATATTGCGATTGGCCTTAAACAAGGGGAGATAATCTCGCCGATAATGTTTGCACTATTTATTGAAGACCTGAAGCTTTATTTGCAAAATAGTTCAGAAAATGTGTTTGTATTGAATGATATAACTCTTATCCTTTTACTTTTTGCCGATGATATGGTTCTTGTAGGTTCGAGTCCAGACAGCTTACAAAAAAATTTAAATTATGTCAATAATTACTGTGAAGAATGGGGTCTAGAGGTGAATACATATAAAACTAAAGTTGTCGTTTTTAGAAAAAGGGGTAAAGTAAAGGAAAATGAGAAATGGTATTATAATGGTTACTTACTTGAAGTAGTTGATGACTTTAATTATTTGGGTATTATTTTTAATTATACGGGGTCTTTTTGTCTAAACCAGCAGGCTATTTGTGGCAAAGCTCTTAAAGCGATGAATGTATTAATATCCAATATTAAAAAATATGAGTTAAGCCCTAAATCATCGCTTCAATTGTTCGACGCATTTGTAACCTCAATTCTAAATTATGGTTGCGAAGTGTGGGGTGTTACTAAATCTAAAGAAATAAAAAGAATCCACTTACGCTTTTGCAAACACATCCTGAGGGTAAAAACAACTACAAGTAATGCAGGTGTTTACGGAGAATTAGGACGATACCCATTATATATTGGCAGATTTGTTAGGATTATTAACTATTGGCTGAAAATAATTAACACTGACAATATCATTTTGAGGACTGTTTACGAACGCGCTCTTGCAGAAAGTGAAAAGGGATTAAAAAACTGGGTGACAAATATTAAATATTTGTTGAACACACATGGTTTTATGTACATATGGAATGAACCGTTAAATATCAACAATCACGGTGCAATTTTGTCTTTGTTCAGACAACACTTGGTGGACGAATTTACTCAAAATTGGATGGCTGACCAGTAGTATATGGGCCGGTTCAACGC
This sequence comes from Panopea generosa, assembly GCA_029582155.1. NCBI lineage: Eukaryota > Metazoa > Mollusca > Bivalvia > Adapedonta > Hiatellidae > Panopea > Panopea generosa. Next base: position 26,967,431 of record CM055909.1, on the reverse strand, counting down.
CACGGATTGCGCATGCGCGGTGGCCATCTTGTTTCTATTGAATGCGCATGCGCGGCGGCCATTTTATTTCTGCGCATAGACGGCCTTTTGGATGTGCGCGCGGCGGTCATTTTGAAAGCGTATCGGAAGGCGGCCATCTTGGATGGCTACTAATGGTAATAGTGTCAAATAAGTACGTAGACAATGATGTATTCAAGTGCCAAACTTAATCACCGGACGTCTTAACAATAGATCAATGGATCCTTTGTGCAAACGTGCTATTGAAAATCCCCCACTATTCAGTGCAAAAGCCAATATGTCTGAGTACATACTAGCTAGTGGAACTATTTCGAACAACAGATCAATGGATCCTTTGTGTAAACGTTCCATTGAAAATCACCCACTATTCAGTGCAAAAGCCAACATGTCTGAGTACATAATAGCTAGTGGAACTATTTCGAACAATAGATCAATGGGCCCTTTGCTGTACATAGTCATGATTGGTATAGTCTGTACAGGTATGTGCTATAACCGTTTGGCTATATATAACTCGAGCAAAGTTAGGTATTGGTATAACCGTCCACGGTGTGAGTATTGGAGTTTTATAGCAAGAGGTAAATTATTTTAAAATAAAATGTTTTGTTTTTTTTTTAGTATCGTAGATGTTGCCTTAACTGTATAACACGAATTGTATGGGAAAATAGGATTTATTGAAAATATTTTTCGATTTATGTCAGAATTAAAAAATGAAAACTCTAATAGTGAATCGAGTATGGTACCATATGAAAGAAAATGACGCGCAGTTTCCAAATATGTAACTTTTATGAGTCTAGGACTACCCCGAGCTGAGATATAAACGTTTGAATAAACCGGAAGTGACGACATAAACGATCGAATTTTTAATGCGTGTCCGTAATGTATCGAGTAATGTATCGTTGGAAAGGTATTGAAAAGGTTAATTCAACGGTATAGCTTTTATGAGTCTAGGACGAACCTGAGCTGAGATATTGACGTTTGAATAAACCGGAAGTGACGTCATAAACGATCGAATTTTTTATGCGTGTCCGTAACGTATCGAGTAATGTATCGTTGGAAAGGTATTGAAAAGATGAATTCAACGGTGTAACTTTTATGAGTCTAGGACGAACCGGAGCTGAGATACGGTCGTTTAAATAAACCGGAAGTGACGTCATAAAATTAAACTTCATCGTAGAATATTCGTTTTGGTAACGTTTGAAAGCTCTCGACACACTCATAAGGAAAATGTTATACGTATTGGTTTTTCTCTTACCGTTTTCGAGATATCACGATTTAAAAGTTGTGTGACGTCACACAATTCAACGCTTTATTGCGCCGAAATTTCAAACGATCATAACTGGGTCAATTTATGAGATGATATAGCCTTGTTGGGTATCGTACGAAATAACTTTTTAGGCTCTATCAGTTGACATAATCGGACCGGAAGTGCAATCATTCATGCGTAAAAAGGTCATCACTAGAAATTGAACGTTTAATGAAAAAAGACAGTGCCATCTGACAACAATATGGAGGCGTATGCGCTGCGGATCAACTACCCATGAACATACGATATCGACCTCGTATTTATATCGTAAACACGGATTCAAGTTCGAAACCGGGACAGCATTGGACTGCATTCTACTTTAGTCGGGGATCTGTAGAATTTTGGGATTCTAATGGACACCCACCAGAACATTATGATAAACGTTTCAAACGTGTATTACTTAAAAATGAACGTCGTTATAAGTACAATACGATTAAAGTACAAGATGTCGGAACAATGACGTGTGGTCAATTTTGTTTATTCTACGCTTATCACAGATGTCATGGTTTCAGTATGAAACAAATTATAAACATGTTTAGTAAACCCAATGAAAATGAACGTATTGTGACACGTTTTGTCCAACAAATGTAAATAATGATGTAAATAAAATATTGTAAAATAGAATATGGACTTGTCGTTTATTTTGATTACCAATGAAAACACAATATATTTGTTTGTTAATGTTTTTATTAACTCCTCTCAATACAATGGGATTAGGGCAGTCCCCTCACAATTACAATATATACATTTCTAATAACGTAGGTATAACAGTATCATAAAATTGTCTTTCTGTCTTGATACCCGACATCAATACTGCACCAGTATGAAAACACGTAAAGTGAATGGTATCCTTCACAAACATGGCTGCCGGAAACCGTTCTGCTTCATAAGTTCCACCATATTGTTTAGCTAGTGTGTTCACATCCAATGGACCGTCTAATTTGTAGTGAGCACTGATGGTTGATATAACGATGCGTGTTAAAGTTATGTTCCAACCCATTTTCTGTAATAATCTTGCATACCGTCTCACTCGTTGTTTGGCTTCTTGTATCGTTTTTACTTTTCCATTGACCATCAGTTTTCCATTGGCAAACACCATACACATACCACCGACTCTGTTATGTTTCCATGTGACTCCAGGGAATTTAAATGGATCGTAGACAATGTTTGTACATTTCGCTGTTAAATCCTTCAAATTGATATCATAGTGTAAATCCGTATTGCACACCACGTTGGTGATCATGTTGTCCGTTCAAAGTGTTTTGTTTATATGACTTCATGGTCATGAACGTAATTCTTTTTTAATAGTCTAAAACATGTCTGAACATACTAATGTCAGATAAAGTTTCGAAATAACGACTTTGTGTATCCGTATATAGAGTTGCTTTTTACTCGGTCCATGTGTAACTTTAAAAGGCCTAAAAATGTTAATGACGTCACGATGATGACAAAATCGGACAAACGTATTTATATCTGTGAGTCATGTTCTTTAAAACATTCAACGAGTCTGTCGGCAGCTTCCCTGGCCTCTTGGCGTAATGTATAACATCTATATTGGTACGCTGAAGTATCTATAATTCCAATCATTACTGCAACGATACTAACACACATGCTTTAAAAGTAATTGAATCCAAACGCTGGTGAAGTACTGCCTGTTGTAGTCGTTGTTGGGAAGTGAACTCCTCCTTTGTTGGTCCCCTTATCTATGTCATTCAGATTACCTTCATATCCCATCATTTTCAAGTAGACGCAATTTTTAGACCATTTCACGTGTTCCACCCACGGATCGTCCGAACGTTCCCATTGTCTCAAAGTAATCCCGCAGGTAAAACAAATCACTTTGTCCATTTCTCCCATGTTGTAGAATCCCGCCTTGGCAAGTTTAAACTTGTCTGGAATGATTTGCTTAGACCAGTGTTCAAACGTTTGAAGTCTATCTTCGTAAAACGTTAAATTTCGATTTTCACAGCGTATGGCGTCTATCACGTTCATGATTGTAGAATGATAAAGTCATAAACGTTTATTTCCTGATATACAGTAAGTCATGTGACTTTCATCTGATTGGTTGATACATATACATGCTGTCATTTCTAATAATAGTCTATGCATGTTTAAACACGTCACCAATTATGAAAGTCGTTCGGATTACATTCTCCACAAGTTAGAGCTCCCTCCTGGTTCATGTGATCTTCACCCATCCAACACGGACGTTCTCCATCAATTTCGGGTATCACGTGCTCAATCTCCGTTTTGAGTTTCACTAATGTATCGAATTCGTCAAACTTAAGAGCAATTCCTCTTCTCGTCGGTTGGACCACAGCTTTTCCCTCCGGTAGCCAGAATTCTCTCAAATCAACTACTTGAAATCCTGTGTTGACTTGTACGTATCGATTGCGCCCCAAATGGTACATAAAGTGAACTTCTTTCCCGTCTTTATGATCATCAATTGTTTTCTGAATATCGTTAATCTGACATATCAGTTGTTGCCATTGTTGTAGAGATAGAACAAATTCTTTCATCATAGGTTTATCGTCTTTACAATATTTATTTTTATCCACGTACACTGACTGCAAAAATACAATGTTCACATTTCCGTGTCCATAATCTTTCACCTTCACAGTTATAAAAGGTCCAAGTTGATATGATATTCTCACGTTGACCATATTAACTGCTTGTGTTCTGTAGACAGAATGACAATATTACATATGTTATAGCTATTTATACTGTCTTACTATATTCTGATTAGTCAACACTGTTTTGTGACAATTTGTAGATCATCACGTCACGTTCAGCACATACCTGTCCAGACCAGACCAATCGGGAATAGTACAGCAAAGGACCTATTGATCTATTGTTCGAAATAGTGCCGCTAGCTGTTATGTACTCAGACATGTTGAAGCTTGCACAGAATAGTGGGTGATTTTCAATATAACGTATACATAAAGGATCCATTGATCTATTGTTCGAAATAGTTCCACTAGCTATTATGTACTCAGACATGTTGACTTTTGCACTGAATAGTGGGTTATTTTCAATGGAACGTTTACACAAAGGATCCATTGATCTATTGTTCGAAATAGTTCCACTAGCTAGTATGTACTCAGACATATTGGCTTTTGCACTGAATAGTGGGGGATTTTCAATAGCACGTTTGCACAAAGGATCCATTGATCTATTGTTAAGACGTCCGGTGATTAAGTTTGGCACTTGAATACATCATTGTCTACGTACTTATTTGACACTGCGTGGTTATGTTAATGAGGTGTCTAATGATTGGTTGAGATGATCCATACGTTATTGATTTATTGGTTATGTTAATGAGGTGTCTTATGATTGGTTGAGACAATACATACGAAGTGCGTGTATGGTCATTTGTGAGCTGAACGTTGGATAGTCAACGAGGTAAAATGAGTTATTGAAATGGATATAAAAATTGATAAATACTTTGCCATAGAAAGAGGGAACGTAGCAAATTAAACTAAAGGAGGTTTGTAAAGTCTATTTGATTTTTAATAGCTTATTATTATTTATTTAATTTATTACAGTAGTTATGTTTGGTTGCGTTAATGTGTATGATTGATTGAGACGATACATGCGTAGTGAGTGTATGTTCATTTGTGAGCTGAACGTTGGAAAGTTAACAAGGTAAAATGAGTTATTAAAATGGATATAAAATTGATAAATACTTTTTCATAGATGGAACATAGTAAATTAAACTTAAGGAGGTTTGTAAAGTCTATTTGATGTTCACTTATTTATTATTGATTTAATAAGTTGTTGCTATATAGATGTAGTTCATGTTTAGTTTTTTAAGAAACGGTTGTCACTAAAACGTCTCCGTCTATGGCTTAGGACCTGACCCCGCTAAATGTCCGCGACCACGCCCTAGATCGAGTATACAAGTCAGCACTGTATACTTTTGAGACGTTCTTATCAAACGCATGACTACCTTTTTAAACTTAGATGTCAGTCGGCTTCTAAATTAAAACTATGGCCGCAAATACGACGTTATCTAAAATGGCCGCCGCACATGCGCAAACGTGTTACCGTTAGTAGTCATCCAAGATGGCCGCCTTCCGATACGCTTTCAAAATGACCGCCGCGCGCACATCCAAAAGGCCGTCTATGCGCAGAAATAAAATGGCCGCCGCGCATGCGCAGTCAATAGAAACAAGATGGCCGCCGCGCATGCGCACTCCGTGGCGTTGAACCGGCCCATATACTACTCTGACCTTCATAGTAACAGAGTACTGATTTTATATAAAGAAGTTAAGTTACAGTTTGGTTACGCAAACTATCTTAATTTATTTAATACAAGACGTCTTCGTATTGCATTTGCTAGGTTACGGTTGTCATCACATAGCTTAAGGATTGAAATCGGCAGATACGCAAGAATACGAGTAGAGACACATGAACGTTTTTATCAAACATGTAATTCTGGTGATATAGAAGACGAATTTCATTTCATTCTAATTTGTTCTGCATATAATGTCATAAGAGCCAAATTTATTCGCAGTTTTTATATACGTCATCCAAGTATGTTTAAATTTCTAGCACTGCTGCAGACAATAAATAAATTTGAACTTGTTAAGTAAATTCATTGTGGAAGCGTTTGCTATTAGACATGGCATTTCTAATAATATAAACATATAATAAAATACCAATATATTTTATTTTTCTGTCGACTAGGAAATATTTTAATACTCATTAATGATTGAGTAACTCATAGTTTGAAGTTCATCCTCAGTATATTTAATACATCTAATAACATACAAAAATATACAATCTGAAATAATATTATATATGTTATTTATATTCTGATAACTGGCATGTGAATATGTATATATATATATGTTTTTGTAACGAGAAACTGTAACAGTTTAAGTTAATAAAATATTCTTCTTCTTCTTCTTCTTCTTCTTCTTCTTCTTAAACAGGATTGTTATCATCAAAATGTGATTTTCGTTAAACAAATCTGCTTCATCACATTTTGAGGTCTTTATTTCTTGAAATAAGTTGAGAAAATAATTGTGAAAATCGTCTATTTTGATATTTGAATTGCTTGTTCTGTTTTTCGAGAATAACTTCCAAAAATCGCGTGGTTTCGATTTGCGCATGTTTTCCATATCTTTCATTTGTTTAAACTTGTATGCACGTCGTTTTTTCTTGACAAGACATTTATAATTAGATTTACGGTCAGCCAGTTCTATTCTATTAATGTGTGTTTTATTTCTATTAAAATGGAATAACGCATCTTTATAAAGTTGCTTAGTAATTTGACAGTCTTCATCAAACCATTTGGTAGTGTCTGAGTATGTAGGCATGAATCCATTTTTGATATTTAATTGCTTTTTAAATAATGGGCCCCCTATGTCATTAAGAATACGGGTAAAATCTGAAACAGCTTTGTTTTTATTGTTTGGCTCTTGGTTATTTATGTTGTTTATAATTTTGTTAAAACTTGGTTAAGCGCCAATTATTCTGTTACGAAACAACTGTCTGTAATCATCATTCCATTTAACAGATTCATGATATATCGAATTATTATTAATATTTGACATTTTCCCCTTTATAGTAAAACGTAGCGGTGCACGATCGCTAAATTCTGTAAACTGACCTACTAAAAAATTATTTATAACGGTGAAATCCCTTTCCTTTAATAAGATGTAATCTATAACGCTAGATGCGTTTCTGTTAACATAGGTATATGCCCCCACTCCATGATCCGCTCCTAATCTACCATTCGCTATACGTAATGACGTACATTTACAAAGGTCTAGTAATTTAATGCCTTGGGCGTTACATTGACTATCTTGTGAGAAGCGTTCTAAAGGAGTATCTGGTATGTAATTACTTGAATCGATTTCATCAGTAGCCCTATCGAACAGAATGTGATCTCTTTTATTGGAAACTCGCGCATTACAATCACCAGCAATAATAACCCGCCCTAAGGATTCATAATGATTAATGTCATTTTGTAGTATTTGGAACAGATCTGCATCGACGTTATTAAAAGCAGACGAGTCCTCACCCCACATATATACTCCACATAAAAATATATCATCATCATTATCAAAAAACAGTTTATCAAGTTTTAACCATACCATAGTATCAAATTGATTTTTAACAATAGAAACACCGTTTTTAACCACATTTTTTATATAAATTACCAGACCACCGCTATTTCGTTTTGCTCGTTTATGTCTAAATTTCCTGTAAAAGTTGTAACATGAATATTCTTGTAAATCTATTTCACTATCTTTGGATGTCCAAGATTCTGACAGAATGATAATGTCATGCTTTAATAAAATATCTGTAAAATCACTGTTTTCTTTTTTACTGTCCGTTAAACCGTTTATGTTCCAAACAAGAACACTGAGTTCACCCTCGGTACCATCCTATGCTCTCACTGGTTTTCCGTTTATGTACAGTGTCGTAGCTGATCCAGGCGCGGAGACCATCCTGTTTGGCCTGTTTGAGCTGCGGGGCTAGTTTTCGTCGTTTGTTAATAACTTCCGGCGGGAATTGTTCATGTAAAAAGAAACTGGTTTTATCCAATTTTATATGCAGCTTGCGCACCATTTCACGATCCGGGAACGCCTGGAACTTGCACACAATTTTACGCGTGTAGCGTGGTGAAGGGACTCCAATTATATGTACACGCTCCATTTTTAGGACTGTACAATGTCCTGGGCGAGTTCGAGTTTCTCGCATAAAAGTGTCTCAGTTTCTCTTCGGTTTGCTCGGGCCGTTCATTTTCAGATTCTTGTATTCCACCGAATATTAGATTATTTCGCATTGATTGCGACTGCATATCAATCATGGTGTCTTTCAGTTTTCCATTTTCGATTTCCAGTTGTGTTAATTGATCATTTACAGTACCTATGGCAAAGTCAGACGACTCTAACTTTTCTTCAACACATGTCAGCCTCTCATTCGATTTTTTATTTAAAGTGTCCATATGTAGCCATATCTTTTTTAATTCCTTGTCGAAACCATCGACCTTTTTCTTCAAGGAGTCTAACTTTGAGAGTCGTTTGTCAATTTTCATTAACATGGCCATTATATCTGCATTTGTGGGTTTTGATGAGTCAAGGGAGGTAACACTATTTACCCTTCGGTGTAGCAGGAGGTGGGGTATGTGGTACGCTGGGCACTTGGCTACCTTCAGACATCGTCACTGAAATTGTCGAACTATCCAGACTAGCCATGTTTAAAAGGGTAGTAAACACCGGAGGATAGGATGTATTTAGCTTTGAAGGCGTGCCAGGTTCATATAACACGGAATTTGACTGTTCTAGTAAACCGTTAATATTTACATTACTCACCCCCTCCGGGGATTGTCCGTGTTTAGGCGCCTTGTTTGAAATTCCTTTGTCACTAGTTTCACTGCTCTTTTTCCTCTTATTTCTTCTTTTTTTTGTCATTTTCACTTAAAATCCATTTCGTTTATAACTAAACATTATTCCAGCATCTTATTTATGTATTCTGGTTGCACTTTAGTAACTTAATTTACTTATAAATCCGGTATACTTGGGTGCGGTTTATAATTGGCGATTTACGGTAGTCAATTGATGACCCCCAGATTTTGAAAATGACCCCAAGAATTTTAGTCAGTGGGTAATCAATGACCCCCAAAAAATTGAAGCTAGAGAAAACACTGCATGCATGCTATCATTAAGGCATCATCAGTTTTAAGTATTAACACATTCAAAACTATTTAAAACACTTTGGACTGAATGTATAAACAAATGAAGAATGTACGCTCTCTTTTATATAGTAACCTGTCTCTGGTAGCTAATGCCAAATTTAACCCCATATGTCCCTTATTAGTTGATACATGCATGCTAAATTTTCATATATTTCAACCAAAGGCGCAATGACGATTCCTTGTGCGCAATGTCGATAAAACATTAAAATTGTCATTTTTAATGATAACATATCAAATTTATGGTCGTCAAATACTTATTTCACTAATAATTATACCTTGTTATTCAAATAAATTAGTTTAAAAAATAATATTTTAAGTTATTATAAATTTTCATATTTATAACCCACGGCGCAATGACGATTCGTTGAGCGTAATGTCGATAAAAAATTAAAATTGTTTAAAGATTACAAATTTAATTTGATTAAAAGCACAGTACGGTAAAAAATACTTGTTTTATTAATATTAATAGTTTTTAATTAAAATAAATGATTTTAAATCATCACTTTTCACGTTATTTTGATTTTTAATCGACATTGTGCCCATTGCGCCGAAAAATCGACATTGCGTATTTTAGTCATACCCGTTTTCAATCTGATCACCTCGGCCTTTATGCTACGCAATAGACCTCTGACATAATAAGGCGCCATTTTGGAAATACTTTCAGTCACATGATAAAATAAAATGGCGGCCCCCTTATGCCACCTGTTTACATACATATACGTTGAAAACATAAACGTTTGTTAATCAAGACTGATATTTTAAATTTCCCTATAAATATGACCCATGTCGAGTGTATAAATAAAAAAATCGATATAACAACGCCATATATAATCAACTTAATGACGGATACATTATTTGTTACTTTCACGCGAATGAACACAGACTTGTAACACAGGCGATTCGCGTTGGTGTATTCTAGAGCTATACACGAGGTGTATTCTACGGAGGATACGGAAATACCCGATGTTTCACGATTGACCCGTTTTAAAATCGCGGCTTCCGGGATAAAAACAATAAATGACTGTAGATTTTGTCTGTAAAATAATTTTGTTTATAATGTCAGCGATGACTGTTGGTTGTTTGATATCAATACCAAGGTTTTACAATAAGTTGATCTGTTTATCTATATGCTCTGTTGTTATAATGCTAATATTGACCATATTTATAGCGAGTCTGTAGTGACAAAGTGGGTGGGGTAATAAAGTTATTTAGAAAATGTTGTGGAATGTTTTAACCAACGGCAATTTCAGTCAATACGCTAGCTGGAAATCCATAATTTATGTATTAATAATTTTAAAATAAATTGATGTATATAAATTTTAAATCATTATAAAATACACTGTATGGGGTTTTGTGAGAATAGCATGCTACAGAAGAAATAAAAGCAAAACAAAATAAGGCTCAAACAGCTGTTATTTATGTGCACAAATGCACAAACATTGACAAAATCAAACAAGTACAGAAACATAACTGGGGCCGTTTTGGTTTTTTACTGCACTCCATTTAAACTAATGAATCATTTGCAATATAAATCAACAACTTACTACCAATCATTGCTTCCCCTAATTATTGACTTCAGGCAATAATAACTCACAAGATAATAATAATTTTTAATAGTATTGCGATATACATTAAATATTATATTCATAAAAAACGTGTTTAATTCAAATGCTAAAAGAAGTAAAAGAAAACATGCAGTAAGTTACAGTAACTTATGAGTGGTTTGATAATGATTTAAAGGATGTTGACCGAGGAACGCAGTTTAGTTGGCTACAAAAATGGCTCTTAATTTGGCTCCAACTTTTCAAATATGGCGAAAGTAGTGGCGAAAAGAAAAAAATAGCCAGAGGAGGCCCTGGACCTGTACATCAGCATCAAAACACTGCTTACATACAAGACACTGCTTGCATAAGATGACAGATTGGAACGTTTTTCTGACAACAACAAAAATAGCCCTGAACTTAACTTCTTTATTTTACTATTAAAATCAAAGAGGACATTCTGTAGTGAATGAAATTACACTAACAATCACTATTTACTCAAACTATGAGTTAATTATATCGAAAACATGTCAATATTTCATCCTGTTATTGATTACACCTGATTACAGTCGAATGGTGTTAGAGATTATAGCTCCCCCCCACCAGTTAACGTCACTATGCATAGTAGTAAATGCGTAAAAAGATTTTATCAATGAAAATTGCCGCATTTTTTAAGTGCACAGCGAGATAAGTGTATTCTTCTGCATTTCCGAATGGAAATTGTATGCTTCTCGTATCGTATCTTTGAGTTTTTATACAGATAAAAATCCGCAATAAATAAAATAACTTTGAATATTTTGGGAAACTACTATGGGAAAACAGAAAATTCTCTTTTTTTCCCATTTATTCTGAAACCACTAGGCCAATTAAACTGAAACTTCACATGGATGTTTCTGTTGCATAGGAGACCATACAAAAGATTTTTCAGATTATTTTGTATGTTGTTATCAATGGCTTTCCCATTATTGCCTGGAATCAGATGCTGATGTAAATAATCTCTCTCATTTTATTTTTTATCAGTTTTACTTGACAAACAGTATAAACACATGTACATGTATATAATACTTTTCTTGAGCACAGTAACTTTCACTTTAGATATCTACCTTATTGCAGTTGTCAATTAATGCATCTGATCATGTTCATATTGTTTTTAATTCTTATTAACATGTAAGGGATTATCTTTTTTGTTTTATGTCATTGTAATTTATAACCTGTGGCTCCAGGGTATTACATGATTGGTGGCACAGACAGGATTACTGTTGCTGCAGCATTTGGTCAAATCTGCAGTACTATAAACTAGGTTATTGACTGAAACTGGTTAATGTTCATTCTGCACATTCATTTATTGAATTGTTTTGCCATTTTGTCATGGTTGTCTCTATATTACCTCAGTTTGTTCATTGATGCAACATCTAATGCAAGTGTTGCTTCATATAAGAAATAAGTTCATTGCTATAAAACAACTTTAAATCACTTGTTTCATTTTACTCATATCTTGATTTCACAGTTTAACCAGAGTGTATTGGGTTCCTATGCAAGATTTTGTTACAACAGTTTGACATCGTTTATTGTATGGTCAAAACATTTTGACTGTCATTATGGTCCTACCCCAGGTAAGTATTGGTTCCCCTAAAACAGTGTTTCAGTACAGAAATTTGACTTTATATGAAATAAGGTAAGAAAACATCTTTTTTTAAACAAAGACTTGGAAAAATGGCACTAGAAACTTTCTTGGTTGGTGCTCAGAAATTGCAGATCAAACACAAGTCCAACTGCATACAAGGCAGGTACCCCACCATAAGACCGCTTCAGTGTATGAAATATTTCTCGTCAACATACATGTAGTTGTGGCTGGGGAGATGTATTGGCTTGAGATTGTTCGTCTGCCTGTAGACACAAACTTGTGTGATTTTTACATGAATAATGGCCCTTTGATTATTATCATATAGGGTATTTCGTGGTTGAGTGGTCAGAGGCGCTGTCGTCTAATAACTTCTCCCTAAAATTTCCTGATATCTCTCACAAAATTCACATAGACTAAATAATTGACTATTTTATATTTAGATAAAACTAGCTGTTATATAAAATTCTCATAATGTATTTGTATTGAAGTGAAATTAGTTTTGTGTCTGGTACTTTTGAAAGATATACTGTTACATATATTGTTACATGTAATAATGCATAATTATGTATTAAAATTATATCCTTATAGCCATTCACAACTAGTGTGTTAGACACTGCTTCCTCTGGAATTAATGAATGATGTGAACATGGACATAAAGCCCTACAATTGTTTTGAATATAAGCATCATTTCATGCCATCAACAGCTAACAGACGATCAGTAAATCGAACCATTCTTTCCTTGAATTCTGGAAAGTTAACCTGTACTAGAGCACACTCATCTCTACAAGTAGCTGGTACCCTCCCACTTACTAGTTGGAATATACTTGTTTATTATAGTTTGATTCTGAAGAAAGCTCAATGTTAATATGATTTGCTCTTGAATCTTAAACCAGTACTGAGTGTTGTTATTTGAGAGGCATTGGGTCAAGCTGGGGATCGAACACACAACCTCTGGTGTATGCAGGCAACATTATCCACTACACTGCTATCCTGCTTGTCCACCTGAATCAGCAGTGGGAGATGAATGAGAATAAAACGCAATGTTGTCTTAATCATCATGGAGGCTGGCTGGACGGGGATTCAAACACATAGCCCCTTATTGATAGTCATGCTACCAAATGAGCTAACCAGCCCCCCACCCTGCTAATTCTTTCCCTGAGCAAAACCTCAAAATGAATCTTGAGTAGAACCTCAAGTCACTGGCAAACTCTCTCAAATAAAGTTTTTGAACTGAGCTCGGCTCAAACCTATGACCCCAGTAATGAAAGTGATTTTAAGTTGGCAGTTAGACAATGGCCATGGAGTGCCCTCATGTGCAGTAAACATAAAGCTGGTACACAGAGCTTAAAAGTTTATTGCAATACATTGATGTTCTTGTTATCCGTTAGTCTTGAACACAAATTGATTTGTTTGTCTTCCTCTTCCGAGGCACTAAACCGTCAATAATTTTAATTTATTAAAGTGTTTTGGTGTTACTTTAGATAGTGTAAAAGTCATTAGATAGTCTAAAAATCATTTTCTACACGTGACCGGTTATATGTCACACATCCAGTAAGTAATGACTTTTGTCTTTTTTAAAATACTTATTCTTTGTGTCACATGATATTTTCAGACACAGCATCTGGTGTGTGCAAACTGTTAACTGCTCATCGTGAAGAACCAGGCAACAAGGAGACTATCAACTGCATATTTGTGTCCTTACTGGAGCTCAACCTTACATTTTAACTGGACAAAATAATTCTGTAAGTTGTTTTAAACTTTGCATTGATTGTGAAACAAGTTCATACAACTTAGACAATTCATGCTCAAAGTCTTCCTGGGTAGAACCAGTACTAAGCATATACATATCTTGCTCAAGGACACTACACATAAATTTGTGATTTTGCATTCATGAGAATGCTTGTAACTTGTATACTGCATAACTTCTTTCAAAGGCATTTTTGCAGTAATATTAATATATACAGCTAAACCTGTGTAAATTGTCACCTCTATTATGCAGCCAATTCTCATAAATAGTCATATTTGCTATTTCCCATGTCTATGCTTTCAGAGCAAATTAATTTGTATAAATCAACACTTTTGCTCCTTCCCTTAAATGGCTGCTTAAGACAAGTATTGTATAAGCAAGGCAGTAGTTTTCACATTCTAACACTTTTCCTGCAGCAAAGACAAATTAAGTGTTGTCAAATTTCTATTGCAAATTTTTGAATTCACATTGAACTTGGTGGCTTTTGCAAACTTTCTTTGTATATGTATGTAAGTGTGATCTCATTTTGTGCGGCTGGGAAACATTTCAGGAGAAAATACTATTCAAGTTATCTTGTTTCTGATTGTTTTTATAAGGTGAACGTCAGCCATTCTTTCCATCGGCTTCCTGCACATAGCCATTTGTGCTTCATTTGCTCCTTTGAACCCTTGCTGTCCCCATCAGTAACCGTATTGTTTGTGGTTACTGGCAAATCACTGTTTAAAATTGCCTCCATGGCTAGTTTCACCTCTGCGTTCATAATCTGGAAAAGTTATAATGAAAGGGTTTTCACTTAATCCTATAAAATTAAATTTTTTTGGCTGTTCTGCGTTATGTTATAGTGCTATTCCAATTTAGTCGTGTTGGCCTGAGACAAGCGTTTAGTGAAAAACATCAGTCTGTTATAGATATTGCATTATTACGACATGTTTGTTGTTGTGTATAGCATAGGATATATATCAGGCAGTGTGGCTCAGCTGTTATATGTCAGGCCATGTTGTGGCTCAGCTGTAATATATCAGGCAGTGTGGTGGCTCAGCTGTAATATATCAGGCCGTGTGGTTGATCAACTGTAATATATCAGGCCATGTTGTGTCTCAGCTGTAATATATCAGGCAGTGTGGTGGCTCAGTTGTAATATATCAGGTGGTGTGGTTGCTCAGCTCTAATATATCAGGCCATGTGGTGGCTCAGCTGTAATATATCAGGTAGTGTGGTTGATCAACTGTAATATATCAGGCCATGTTGTGTCTCAGCTGTAATATATCAGGCAGTGTGGTGGCTCAGTTGTAATATACCAGGTGGTGTGGTTGATCAGCTCTAATATATCAGGCCGTGTGTTGGCTCAGCTCTAATATATCAGGCCATGTGGTGGCTCAGCCGTAACATATCAGGTAGTGTGGTTGATCAACTGTAATATATCAGGCCATGTTGTGTCTCAGCTGTAATATATCAGGCAATGTGGTGGCTCAGTTGTAATATATCAGGTGGTGTGGTTGCTCAGCTCTAATATATCAGGCCGTGTGGTGGCTCAGCTCTAATATATCAGGCCATGTGGTGGCTCAGCTGTAATATATCAGGCAGTGTGGTTGATCAACTGTAATATATCAGGCCATGTTGTGTCTCAGCTGTAATATATCAGGCAGTGTGGTAGCTCAGTTGATATATATCAGGTGGTGTGGTTGCTCAGCTCTAATATATCAGGCCGTGTGGTGGCTCAGCTCTAATATATCAGGCCATGTGGTGGCTCAGCTGTTATATATCAGGCAGTGTGGTTGATCAACTGTAATATATCAGGCCATGTTGTGTCTCAGCTGTAATATATCAGGCAGTGTGGTAGCTCAGTTGATATATATCAGGTGGTGTGGTTGCTCAGCTCTAATATACCAGACCGTGTGGTGGCTCAGCTCTAATATATCAGGCCATGTGGTGGCTCAGCTGTAATATATCAGGCAGTGTGGTTGATCAACTGTAATATATCAGGCCATGTTGTGGTTCAGCTGTAATATATCAGGCAGTGTGGTTGATCAACTGTAATATATTAGGCCATCTTGTGGCTCAGCTTTAATAAAGTCATAGTTTTTATATTCAACCAATATAAGCATGTATGTATTACATTTGATTAGAAATTGATATTTAAATAATACACATTTATATTATTATTATTTTTATTTTTTATTATTATTAATTAAGTTCCTTCCTGAGGCAGAGATTTTCCGGAAATGTTGATGCTGTGCCAGTGGATGTGTGGGAATTGCAACACGGGGAACATGCCAGGCAGATGGACAGCATATCTCGTGGAATATATGTATTAAATGTTATTACAATTTTTCAATTTCATGTTTGAGTTATCCCAATACAACATGCAGATTGCTGTCTAAAAATACGGAAAATCGTTAGCTATGAATAAATTAAATGTAGGTTATAATTGAATTAGATGATTTTCAATTCAAATTGTGTTTTAATTAATAATGTGTGTTGAATGTTGTCAGATTGCTGATCATTACTTCAAAGGCCAGGATGTTACTTTTACCATGATATCAAATGATTTAATTGAATACCGCAAGACTGTTGGGGCAACAATCCTATCTAGCATGACAACAGAGACAACAGTAACAAATCTGATGACAGGACTGCTCATTATGAACTGTGAGATGCTGTTAAATGTAATAAGATAATAGCTTTTGCCTGTAAGATAACAATTTTTCTATATATTCTGAAGTTTTAATTAAAATCTGAAGTTAAAAGTTGAATTGTTTAAATCTTCACACATTGCTTATCAGTATAGCTTTTTACAATAAAATTGTCAAGTAAACGTAATTAATGATATGTTATTATTATTATTTATTATCCCATTATTGACTTGGTTTAATATTTGATAAATGAGTTTTTTATCTAACTATAAAGGCATAATGTATTTCCCTATTCTCTGCATCTAGGAAAGTATATATTGTGTTACTTTTAGAGTGAGTAGTATAAACATGTGATTTATATAGATCTCATGCCTAGATAGATATTAAATATTATTTATGTAGGTTTCAGTAATTATAACTTCTTTTTTAGTGGCTGAATATTAAACTGGAATTTTCAGCAGTGACAAGGCTGAAACCAAGACCATAAATAACATATATTCATTTTATTAGCTTGCCGGGACGAAGTCCAAGGAGAGTTATTGTCATGACCCCGGCGTTGGCATTGTTGGCGTTGTTTGTAGACACCCAGGTTAAACTTTTGCGTTTAAGTTTAAGATATTTACGCAACCACTCATTGGATGTGAATGAAACTTTGCATGTGTGTTCTCCATCATTAATGAAACACACACAGACAAGAACCATAACTCTGGATTGCATTTTAGCACAGTTATGGCCCCTTTTGGACTTAGACACCCAGAGGCGAGCTTTGTTGGTCTTCTGACAACTCTTGTTTCAATTGCTTTCATTGTTTATATTTTTGTTTTCAGAAACGGGCACTTTCATTCATTTACCCCTCGATTAATGCTGGCAAGAGAACTTACTGTCTTTAGAAAAAAGAATCATGGAAGGTATTTAAATTGAAAAACTGATTATGCTTATTCTTATTAAGGATGGACAAATTCATGTTAACTTTAATAGTATATTTATACTAACTTAGAATGGACACATTTATCTTAGCGTAGTATGTTTATTCTAACTTAGGATGGACACATTCATGTTAGCTTAGTATGTTTATTATAACTTAGGATGGACACATTCATGTTATCTTAGTATGTTTATTATAACTTAGGATGGACACATTCATGTTAACTTAGTATGTTTATTCTTATTTAGGAATTGTATTGAATTAGATACACTGTCCCTTTTCAACTTTGTTACCAACCCCAAGGCACCTTCCCCTCCAACTTTTTTTATTGTATTAAAACTGAACAGCCCTGTTTATTAAACCTTGGCACATATAGCCCCACATCCACACCCAGATTTAAAAAAAAAAGTTTTAAATTAAATACATTTCTGCTTAAGTACTGGCTAGCCTTAGCCATACTTAGCCATACATAGACATAGTGTATATTCTGCCCTAATAGTCCTACTTGCACATACATGTATATACTATTATGAAAGATGCTTTCATTAATACCGGTACAGATATATCTGTTTTTTATGGTACATTATAATATACTGCCCTGTGATCGACATGGCTATAATAGTCGAGTTAATGCTGTTCTTAGACAACTCTATGTTTTTTTGATGATTTTTTAAAATCTCTTTTAATTTTTTCAGTATAAGTAATGATTTTTTAAACTAATCACCGTCATGTTTAAAAAGTTAACTTCATGGACCTACGTAACAGATTTGAAAAAAAGACAAGTGTCTGCACCCGCTTGCAATGCTCTTGTTTATTTCTGTAACTGTGGAAACAAATAGACAAATTATGAAAACATAGCCGTCAGCAGTGTATAGTTAAACCTACCCACACCTATTGTGTGTTGTTAAGTCATCTTGATACAACGTCTTAGACCACTCGGCTACAGAGGTCCCTGTGTTTGAGATCTATATTTTCTGTCCATCTGTTTAAGCAACTAATTATTTTCCTGTCCCAACTCAGATCACCATATAATTTAGCGAAAAGTATTGTCAAGTGTTCAGACTTAGAATATATTTGTTTGAACATTAAGCATAATTTCTGTCATATATAGAACTATCAGATTTGATAGTAGGTTAACCATTAGTTTAGCACCACAATATCCACAAGTAACTGTTAACTTTCCCACTTGAATCAGTGGTGAGAGACACACAACAATGAGATGCACTATTATATATTAATAATCACGGAGACCAGACTGGCATTCAAACTCATGACCGTTGCATTGATAGTCAGACATGCTACCAGCTGAGCTAAGCATGAATTGCTTTCAGGTATAAAGAGCTTTGCATTGTTTATACATGCATTATTAGTTTGACGTTTAGAACTCAAAATACATGAAACAGCACATAGCAAGTGATATTGACAACTATGTGTTTCTGTTATGTGTGCACCTCCAAGCTCAATTGATATTATTAATGAAATGGTATATTTTGTATATAATAGTAACTTAATATTATAGGAATGGATTTTCACCCTTTGTGTTTGTGTATTTGTGAAAAAGGTGATGGTGCTTACTAAAATTACGATTATGAATATAATGTTTTAACCTTTTTCTTCATATAGACGCCTTTGGACACCTAATATAGACGCCTTTGGACGCCTCTAATATGGAAGGCTTTTGAATTATTGGGTGAATTATGTTTATATTAACTGACAGAATGGAAAACAGTGCACTGTTTTCAAAGCATTCTGTGATTGTTGTGGGAAAACGCATATCTATGGAGTAAAGAGTTAATGAGATAATGAACTATGATGATAATGATGATATTGGCAAATAAATATATAAAACTAGATAAAAAAATATATACACGTATATGTGTATATTATATGTCACAGTGTGTGTATAGCCTGTAAGAAGACAAATTATGTCAGCAGTATGGTTAGCTTGGTTGGTAAAGCATTCACCCTGTAAGCGATTGGTCCCGGGTTCGAGTCAAAGACTGGCTTCATATTTTTCCTCATTCTGTTACATATAGTTGCAGATTTGATATTGTATAACAGATTTAACAATGATGCTTCAATAACTTGTATGCATACAGTAAACTGTTTCTATGATTTTATATAAGTGTGATGTGGATGTGCGAATTGTGTGAAGAATGGTTCCACCCAAAGTGTCTGGGAAAAGACGATGCTGATGAACCAGATACATTTATTTGCCAGAAATGCAAAGTAAGAATATATTTCTTTAGAATAGGATCATTCATTTCCAATGTTTTAATTAGAAAATCTAATTTAAGATGCAAAATAAAAACTTAAAAATGGAAAAATTTGAGTTTATAATAGATGAAATTTTGTTATTCAAACACAAATTGAGAAATAAAAGAACATGTTAAGCACTGGATAAACGACTGTTTTCCCAGCTAAGTTGCTGAAATGGGTGTGTTAAAGAATGAGTGGAGATACACGTCCATATCTAATAATGTAGAAAGAAGCAATCTTTAATAAACTTTACAATAGTTGATTCATTTAAGTTATTAACAGGTATAACATTTTTCCAGGTACATCAGTCAGAGCCAAAAAGGAAGGGAAGGAAAGTATGTAATGTACATGAAAAAAAGTAAGAGTTGAAACATTATAAAAACTTAAACTTTAAAACTAAATTTTTTTGCACTGTAAACTGTTAAAACATATTTGTTCTTATAATCATGTGTAGTCAAAAACAGAATTGTACCACAGGAAAATGAGAACAAAATCTTGTTAATGGATGACCTGCTTTCATTTAAAATGATATACATTTTAGCTCAACTTTTTAGGAATAAGTATGTCACTAGTGTTTGCACTGGTATCCACATTCCAAAAAGAGAACAAACACACTACATGTAAGCTGTCTTTGGAGTGATTGTAGCTACAATACTTGTGGCGAAAATCGTCTGAAAAATATGTCCCGCTGTTAAAGAGAAACTGATAGATTTGTCTTTATATTTATGAAATGTGCAATTCAAGTAAGTATTTACTTCACCTATGTAAAAAACATTCAGAGGAAACATGATGAAGGTTAGACAGAGATATATAAAAAAAATCGTATTTGTATTGAAAACCATTAAGGCCGATATTACTTGAGATCACCATGTAAACCTAGTTATTTAACATAAATTATTTGACAATAAGAAAATAACCAAAAAAGCCAATGTGCAGCAATGATCAATTGCTAAAAAACACAATCGATTATCACCAACTTCAACTCAAACGTACCAATCTTTGATAGTCTTAGACAATTCAAACACCACTTCTTGAACTACCTTAAAAATTGTATACTGTGCTGCTTTTTTTAAATGAATATTGTTTAATGCAACACATAAATTTATTTTAATATGGTTATATTTCGAAAATAGAAATCACATAAAGAATAGTTTGTTTACTTTAAACTGTAGATTTCTTCTAAAGATGGGAATGATGACGATTGTCTGATAACTGGCCATGATGTATGTCTATCAGGAATGAAATTGGAAGAGGTAAAAATACCATGTACGGTATATAAATTACATTTACAAGTATAATATTATTAAAATATATTAGATTCAACATTTTAAGAACTATTTTAATATTTAAGGCAAAATTTATAAAAATTGTTTTCCTTTCAGTAGGTGAAAGTCTTTATTGATATGTTCATAAAATCAAAAGTAATTTTATTTTATTAATTAAGCGATTTATTTTATTAATTAAGCGATTTGAATTTGCCAATGTTATTAGTTAAAGGATTTACATAATGACCCAAAGTTATAGATGCAGGCAAATATGAGTGTACGGGACCAATTAATTGGCCAATATGAAATCATTGAATCAATGACGATTTTGTTATGCTCCCCCATAGGGGGGAAGCATATAGTCACTGCTTCGTCCGTGCATGCGTCCTTTCGACCCCAAGTTCTTGTCTGCACTATATTTCTACAACCTCTGGTTGGAATTTTATGAAACTTGCTAGGATACATCCATACCAAGTGCAGATGTGCATATTGTCTTTGTGTTCCTGTTTGATGATTTTTCACGGAGTTATGGTCCTTTGATTCTGTTTGTGACCAAATTCTTGTCCACGGTATTTCTCTTCAACCTCACTTTGAAATTTTATAAAACTTACTATGATGCATCACTACCAAGTGGAGATGTGCATATAGTCTTTGTGTTCTGGTTCGATGATTTTTCACGGAGTTATGGCCCTTATATTGTGTCTGTGACCAAATTCTTGTCTGCGCTATTTCTCTACAACCTCAGGTTGGAATTTTATGAAACTTGCTATGTTTGTGTTCCAGTTTGATGATTTTTCACGGAGTTACGGCCCTTTCATTGTCTTTGACCAAATTCTTCTCTGCTCTATTTCTCTACAACCTCTGCTTGGATGCATCATTACCAAGTGGAGATGTACATATTGTCTTCATGACGCTATTTCGGGTTTTAATTTTGTAAAACTAGCTAGGATATGCGCATATTGTCGTTTTGTTCTGGTTCAATGATTTGCAAATGGGTTTTGTCAAGTGCAGAGACACATATTGTTCCTGCTGTGCAGTTTGGTATTTTTCAACCAAGTAGTCGGTACAGAGTCAAACACTCACTTGGGGAGCATACATCGGTTCCACCGATATTTTCTTGTTAATTCTTATAACCATGTCAATTTTCAACTATTTAATATGAAAATAATGTTATAACGTAGGCTTATAATAAGTTTCAGTGCATTCTACATTTAAAATTTGTATTGATATGATGAACAGTGTCAACCTCAACATTACAAAGTCTTCATTTTATCAACAGTTAATTAATTCAATGACTCTAACTTTAAATAACCATTGTTGTATTGGCTCAGTTTCGGTTCATAGTGGCTGAGTCAGCGTTATTTGACATTATAACTCGACGATAACAAGGCTAATACAATAAATTTATTAATGAAATAATTTGTTATTCTTAATCTGTGTAATTTATATTCTCTGTTCCACGTTTGTGTACTAACAGGTAAGAGTAAAAAGGAACAGTCCAGTACCCTATAGTGATATACTGCCATTCTACTGGTTGTCAACGTGAAACAGATTTATGCAACAACGCCTGTTGTCACTGTTACCAGCATATGCAAGATCAAACAGCGCGTATTACACATCAACATGTCAACACATGATGACCCTACAGACAACTTTCAGATGACCATAATGCAATATTATTGGCCTTGTTTGACTTCTGGTTAAATTTTTGCGTGCAAGTATGACCAAGTCCATATCTCACCAACCACTTAATGTATTTGATTGAAACTTTATTGGGTTCATTGAATGATACTTATAATTTCAGAGGTATATCTTTAATTGATATTTTGAATACGATACTTACATGTATGGTGAAAACACGACTATATAATTGGTCTGAAGAACATAATAAAATAGGTGAAGCACAATCAGGATTTTGTAAAGATTACAATACAACAGATAATTTATTTACATTAATGGCGATGTCACAAAAATATCTTAGCAAGAAAGGTGGTAGATTTTATTGTATTTTTGTTGATTTTCTAAGGTATTTGTTACCTTAAACCACTTTAAACTTATGCAATGTTTGAAAAGAAAAGGAGTTGGAGGAAAATTTCTAAAACTTCTTGTTGCTATGTATAAAAATGTATGTATATGTGTCAGGGTTGATGATTGTAAATATACTAAAACTGTTTATTGTAACATAGGTACACAGCAAGAGTGTAAACTTTTTATTAATGATCTTATTGATGATTTAATGGAGCTGACGTCAGAGGAATACAAGTATCAGAAACTGAAGATTTCATTGCAGTGATGTACGCAGATGATTTGGCAAACGTTAGTGATATTGTTATAGGCTTACAGTCACAGATTGATATCATTTCTTCATTTTGCATTAGAACTGGAATGAAAATTTATGTACAAAACACAAAAATAGTTGTTTTTAGAAATGGCAGAACAAAATGAAAAATGGTTTTATAATGTTTGGCATCACAAGCTAAGAAAGCAATTATATCAATGATTAAATTACAAAAATGATGTAGGTATTTTGAGAGGAAAGACTTATTTAAACTATTTGATACGATGATTAAAACCATTTTACTTGATGGATCTGAAATATTGGGATATGAATATTCAAAACCAATTGAAAATGTACATGATCAATTTTGTAGACAATTTTTAAAACTCTCAACTAATTTATTTCATATGATTGTTAGAGGAGAATGTGGTAAATGCCCACTGTAAGTCGATTATCACCATAATTGTGTCAGATATTGGTTAAAATTTCTAAAGATTAATAGAACACGGTATCCATACCAATGTTATAAAATGTTAAAACAGTTGGATGAACTTCGACATATTACTTGGGCAACCAAAATTAAAAATCTACTATTCAAATATGGGTTTGGATATGCCTGGTTAAAAAATGGTGTTGGTGATGATAAATTGTTTATTTATATATTCAAGCAAAGATTGATTGATTGTTCCAAACAGGAATGGTGTGGTAGTGTTCCCGAGCCTGGAAAGGGTCGTTTTTATAGATACATGTATATTATGCCTGAACTGAAAACTGCAAATTACCTGTTATTATAATTTGCCATTGAGAATTTCACTTTCAAGATTTAGATATTCAGCTCATAATTTGATGATAGAAACTGGCAGACAAAAACAATATTCCATATGAATACAGAATATGTATATTTTGCAAGGAACAAACTATAGAAGATGACTATCATTTTATTATGATCTGCCCGTTATATAGCAACTTAAGAAAGCAGTACATTTCTATGCTTAATACACTTACATTACAATTATTTTATCATTAATTTGATAGTAATGACGTAACAGTCTTAAACTTATCAAAGTTAATATATTTTGCTCTCAAACTCATAATAGACGGTATCAAACTGTTAAATAAACAACAATTATAGTTAATTATTTTACATTCTAAATTATGTGAAATATATAATAAACAAAATATGGTAAATTTCAAAACAATTTGATAAGAATTGAAAATATATAAATATATACTTGTATATCAAGATCATTTTATAACATTTAAAGTATCAATATGATGCTGCATCACAATGGTTATAATGTACATTACTTGATGAATGTTAACATGTTTGTTATTACCTAAATCATATTGACGTGTTAATATTATTGTGTGTTTTGTTATATAATTCATTTTGTATGTTGCTTTGTTGAACATTTTGTATTATGGGCCAGAGGCCTACATTGCTTAATAAAGATTTGTCATTGTCATTGAAGCTTTACACAAGACTTCCCAGTCATCAAGCAATAATTTAGTAAGATAACGTTTGCATGAATACAAAGCAGTGTATTATGTACGGTTACAGAACTGATAACATGTACAGACAAATCAGTTGTAAAACTGTTAGGGATTTATATATATAAATCATTTGAATTGAGAGAAATCACCAATTCTTATCAGTAAAATGAGGATCATTAAGAGAATGTGAGTTAAGAAAGTATTTCTTGAAACATGCATTTACGGGTATTTTTACTGAAAAATTGTATTGATAAAGTTCTATGACAGAAACAGAATCAATATATCTCTCCCAATAAATTCCTAACGTTTTTGTAACATAACAACAACCAAGATCTATTTAAAAGATGAACACATAAGCCAATTTCATTATAAACATTAGTATAGTTGTAGTGTCTATTGCTGCATATATAAAATGTCTGCCATCTATACATGTATTATTAATTTGTGTATTATTGTGTGAATGTTCATGGGCCATATTTGATGTAAATAAATCAGTAAAACTGTAAAAACATAATAGATCCATATTACATGTAAATCATGATATTTCATTCCTGTGTTTTGGATGAACATTTAGTGTGAAACGAAGAAGTGTAAAGCACAATACACTTGAAACATTAAAATCAAGTATTGTTATGTCATATTGTCTTATTCATAGTTAAAAACATGTTATAATATATGAATAATATATACTTGTGTATCATTAAAGACATATTTTCTAATGAAATACGTTGTTTAGTTATTTGCGGATACTATCTAACTGGAATTTAACCTATATTTTTGTCATTGAATGACCATGATATATGGAAATGTTTGTTGCAATCAGGCATATCAGATATATAGATGCATGTTACTACTATTGTCCCCCTCTTTACGAAAAACATGACGCTAATTTAGGTCAGTCTCTCTGTCCATCCGTCCATCAGTCTGTCCTGCAGATTTTGGTTTCCATGCACTAACTTGATAATGTCTGAATCAAATCTTTTAAAATTTTAATATAATGTTTATAATGTCAAAACACAGGCTAAGTTAGATTTTAGGGGTTGTGACTTTTTTCTTTATAGAGTTGTGCTCCATAATTTGGGTTTCAGTGCAATAGCTACTGAATGCCAGAACCTAACACCAAAAGTGCTGCCTATAACTGACCTTTATATACATCAGGTGTGTGAACCTAACCCCAAGAGTGCTGCCTATAGCTGACCTTTATATACATCAGGTATGTGAACCTTTTACCGAGGGTGCTGCCTATAGAAGACCTTAACATACATCAATATGTGAACCTAACACCGAGGGTACTGTCTTTAATAGACCTTTACATACATCAATATGTGAACCTAACATCGAGGGTACTGTCTATAGTAGACGTTAACACACATCAGTATGTGAACCTAACACCGAGGTTACTGTCTATAGTAGACCTAAACATACACCAATATGTGAACCTAACACCAAGGGTACTGTCTATAGTAGACCTTAGCATACATCAATATGTGAACCTTACACCGAGGGTGATGGCTATTGTAGACCTTTATATACACCATTATGTGAACCTAACACCGAGAGTGCTACCTGTACTAGACCTTTATATACATCAATATGTGAACCTAACACCGAGGGTACTGTCTATAGTAGACCTTAACATACACCATTATGTGAACCTAACACCGAGGATGCTACCTGTAGTAGACCTTTATATACATCAATACGTGAACATAACACCGAGGGTGATGACTATAGTAGACCTATATATACATCATTATGTGAACCTAACACCGAGGGTTCTACCTGTAGTTGACCTTTATATACATCAATACGCGAACCTAACACCGAGGGTACTGTCTAAATTAGACATTAACATACATCAATATGTGAACCTAACACCGAGGGTACTGTCTATAATAGACCTTTACATACATCAATATGTGAACCTAACACCGAGGGTACTGCCTATAGTAGACCTTAACATTCATCAGTATGTGAACCTAACACCGAGGGTACTGTCTAAATTAGACATTAACATACATCAATACGTGAACATAACATCGAGGGTACTGCCTATAGTAGACCTTAACATACATCAATATGTGAACCTAACACCGAGGGTGATGACTATAGTAGACCTATATATACACCATTATGTGAACCTAACACCGAGGGTGCTACCTATAGTAGACCTTTATTTACATCAGGTGTGTGAACCTAACCCCAAGAGTGCTGCCTATAGCTGACCTTTATATACATCAGGTGTGTGAACCTAACCCCAAGAGTGCTGCCTATAGCTGACCTTTATATACATCAGGTATATGAACCTTTTACCGAGGGTGCTGCCTATAGTATACCTTAACATACATCAATATGTGAACCTAACACCGAGGGTGCTGTCTATAATAGACCTTTACATACACCAATATATGAAACTAACACCGAGGGTACTGTTTATAGTAGACATTAACATACACCAATATGTGAACCTAACACTGAGGGTACTGTCTAAAGAAGACCTTAACATACATCAATATGTGAACCTAACACCGAGGGTACTGTCTATAGTAGACCTTAACACACATCAATATGTGAACCTAACACCGAAGTTGATGACTATAGTAGACCTTAACATACATCAATATGTGAACCTAACACCGAGGGTGCTGTCTATAATAGACCTTTACATACACCAATATATGAACCTAACACCGAGGGTACTGTCTATAGTAGACCTTTATATACATCAATATGTGAACCTCACACCGAGGGTACTGTCTATAGTAGACGTTAACACACATCAATATGTGAACCTAACACCGAGGGTACTGTCTATAGTAAACCTTAACATACATTAATATGTGAACCTAACACCGAGGGTACTGTCTATAGTAGACCTTAAGATACACCATTATGTGAACCTAACACCGAGGGTACTATCTATAGTAGACCTGAACATACATCAATATATGAACCTAACACCGAAGGTGCTACCTATAGTAACCTTCATATACATCAATACGTGAACCTAACAGAGGATACTGTCTATAGTAGACCTTTACATACATCAATATGTGAACCTAACGCCGAGGGTACTGCCTATAGTAAACTTTAACATACATCAATATGTGAACCTAACACCGGGGTTGATGACTATAGTAGACCTTTATATACACCATTATGTGAACCTAACACCGAGGGTGCTACCTATAGAAGACCTTTATATACACCAATATGTGAACCTAACACCGAGGGTGCTGACTATATCAGACCTTTATATACACCAATATGTGAACCTAATACCGAGGGTGCTGACTATAGTAGACCTTTATATACATCAATATGTGAACCTAACACCGAGGGTGCTGACTATAGTAGTCTTTAACATACATCAATATATGAACCTAATACCGAGTGTGCTGACTATAGTAGACCTTTATATACACCAATACGTGAACCTAACACCGAGGGTGTTAACTATAGTAGATCTTTATTTACACCAATATGTGAACCTAACACCGAGGGTGCTGCCTATAGTAGACCTTAGTATACACGAATATGTGAACCTAACACCCAGGGTGCTGACTATAGTAGACCTTAATATACACGAATATGTGAACCTAACACCCAGGGTGCTGACTATAGTAGACCTTAATATACACGAATATTTGAACCTAACACCGAGGGTGCTGACTATAGTAGACCATGATGTACACTATAATGTGAACCTAACACCGAGGGTGCTGACTATAGCATACCTTTATATACACCAATATGTGAACCTAACACCGAGGCTGCTGACTATAGAAGACCTTGATATACACTAATATGTGAACCTGACACCGACGGTGCTGACTATAGAAGACCTTTATATACACCAATATGTGAACCTGACACCGAGGGTGCTGACTATAGTAGACCTTGATATACACTAATATATGAACTTAACACCGAGGGTGCTGACTACAGCAGACTTAATATACACCAATATGTGAACCTTACACCGAGGGGGCTGACTATAGCAGACCTTTATATACACCAATATGTGAACCTAACACCGATAGTGCTGACTATAGTAGACCTTGATATACACCAATATGTGAACCTAACACCGAGGGTGCTGACTATAACAGACCTTTATATACACCAATATGTGAACCTAACACTGAGGGTGCTGACTATAGCAAACCTTAATATACACCAATATGTGAACCTGACACGGAGGGTGCTGATTATAGCAGACCTTAATATACACCAATATGTGAACATAACACCGAGGGTACTCACTATAGAAGACCTTGATATACACCAATATGTGAACTTAACACCGAGGGTGCTGACTATAGTAGACCTTGATATACACTAATATGTGAACCTGACACCAAGGGTGCTACATATAGAAGACCTTTATATACACCAATATGTGAACCAAACGACGAGGGTGCTGACTATAGCATACCTTTATATACACCAATATGTGAAGCTAACACTGAGGGTGCTGACTATAGCAGACCTTTATATACACCAATATGTGAATCTAACACCGAGGGTGCTGACTATAGCAGACCTTTATATACACCAATATGTGAACCTAACACCGAGGGTGCTGACTATAGCAGACCTTTATATACACCAATATGTGAACCTAACACCGAGAGTGCTGACTATAGCAGACCTTTATATATACCAATATGTGAACCTAACACCGAGGGTGCTGACTATAGAAGACCTTGATATACATCAATATGTGAACCTGACACCGAGGGTGCTGACTATAGTAGACCTTGATATACACTAATACGTGAACTTGACACCGAGGGTGCTACCTATAGAAGACCTTTATATACACCAATATGTGAACCTAACGACTAAGATGCTGACTATAGCATACCTTTATATACACCAATATGTGAAGCTAACACCGAGGGTGCTGACTATAGCAGACCTTTATATACACCAATATGTGAACCTAACACCGAGGGTGCTGACTATAGCAGACCTTTATATACACCAATATGTGAACCTAACACCGAGGGTGCTGACTATAGAAGACCTTGATATACACCAATATGTGAACCTGACACCGAGGGTGCTGACTATAGTAGACCTTGATATACACTAATACGTGAACTTGACACCGAGGGTGCTACCTATAGAAAACCTTTTTATACACCAATATGTGAACCTGACACCGAGGGTTCTGACTATAGCAGACCTTTACATACACCAATATGTGAACCTAACACCGAGGGTGATGGCTATATTAGTCCTTTATATACACCAATATGTGAACCTGACACCGAGGGTGCTGACAATAGTAGACCTTTATAGGCACCAATATGTGAACCTAACACCGAGGTTGCTGTCTATAGTAGACCTTAATAAACACCAATATGTGAACCTAACACCGAGTGTGCTGACTTTAGTAGATCTTTATATACACCAATATCTGAACCTAACACCGAGGGTGATGGCTATATTAATCCTTTATATACACCAATATGTGAACCTAACACCGAGGGTGCTGACTATAGTAGACCTTTATATGCACCAATATGTGAACCTAACACCGAGGTTGCTGTCTATAGTAGACCTAAATATACATCAATATGTGAACTTAACACCGAGGGTTCTGACTATAGTAGACCTTTACATACACCAATATGTGAACCTTACACCGAGGGTGCTGACTTAAATAGACCTTTATATATACCAATATGTGAACCTAACACCGATGGTGCTGACTATAGTAGACCTTTACATACACCAATTTGTGAACCTTACACCGAGGGTGCTGACTGTAGTAGACCTTTATATGCATCAATATGTGAACCTAACACCGAGGTTGCTGTGTACCTAACACCGAAGGTACTGCCTATAGTTGACTTTTATATACATCAATAAGTGAACATAACACCGAGGGTGCTGTGAACCTAACACCGAAGGTACTGCCTATAGTAGACATTTATATACATCAATATGTGAACATATCAAAGTATGTGAATCGAGATTACTGCCTATAGCAGACCTTTATAGATATATATTAGGTATCTGAACTAAGGTTGCTGCCTATGGCCTTTTTAAACATCAGGTATGTGAACCTAACATCGAGAATGTTACCTATAGTAGACCTTTATCATTCAAAACAATTAAAACAATGTTGTACTGAAATTATAAACAAATATATAAGTTCTATTTATAAAGTAACCTGTGTTTTGAAGTTAACGACACTTATAACCCCATTAAGTCCATGGGGATGTTGATAAATGCATGGTATCAATGAGGCATCATCAGTTTTAAATAATTACACATTCAAAATATATTAAAAACAACTTTGGACTGAATGTATAAACACATGTAGAATGTACGCTCTATTTATATAGTAACATGTCTCTGGTAGTTAACACCAATTGTAACCACATTATATCCCTTGATGATGTGATACATACATGCTATCATTAAGGCATCGACAGTTTTATGAATGTACACATTTGAAAATATTTAAAATCAGCGTTGGACTGAATGTATAAAGAAATGAAGAATGTACGCTCTAGTTATATACCAACCTGTCTCTGGTAGTTAACGTCAATTTTAACCTCAATATGTCCCGTGGTAAGCTGATACATGCATGATAACATTGAGCCATCGTCAGTGTTAAGTATGTACACATTCAAACCTATTTGAAAACGTTTTGGACTGAAAGTTTGAACAAATGTAGAATGTGCGCTTTATTTATATACTCCGGTAGTTAACGCCAACTTTAACCCCATTAGGCCCCTTGATAATGTGATACATGCATGATAACATTGAGGCATCATCAGTTTTAAGTTTTTACACATTTAAAAACTATTTAAAAGCTCGTTGGACTGAATGTATAAACAAATGTAGAATTTCTGCTCTATTTATATAGTAACCTGTCTCTGGTATTTAACGCCACTTTTGACCCCATTTAGTCCCTTGTTAAGTTGATACATGCATGGTAGGCCTATCATTGAGGCTTTATCAGTTTTAAGTTTTTACACATTTAAAATCTATTTAAAAACACTTTGGACTGAATGTATATACAAATGTATCATTTACGCTCTATTTATATAGTAACCTGTCTCTGGTAGTTAACGCCAATATAAAACCCCAATAAGTCCCTTGATAAGATAGTACAGTTATTACGAATCACATGATTGCTATCGAAAGTTTTGTTTCCTCTTCTTTTCCTACCATTCTATTTGATTTATTTTTAGATTGAGAATCCCAACAAATCGTATTTCTTCATGTCCAGATGACAACAATATAATTTTATGTATACGGAAATTGTATTAAGAATGTGTCAATCATTACACCGCATGCATATGTAATACCTGTGTCAGATAGTTGGCTTGTCTGGGATCGGCAGCATTTATCCTTCGCGCGAAACATGACACTAAAACCGAATACGGAAATACAGCAATCGGAATTTCTCGAACATTGCGAAGAAATCATAGTGTAAAACATGGCGGTAAAATTTAAATTCGGCCTCATTGCTGCTTTGGTGATTGTCATATAATGAGTAAAAAAACAAAAACAAAGAGTATTTTAATCAGGTACTGCAAATATAATTAAATCATTTTCAAGTAAATGAGATACAACTATTTAAATTTAATGGGTCAAAGTGTGACATGTTAGGATACACAATGGATTTCTAGAATCTATATTTGATAAAGATTTATATTTTCACAGAACATTGCATAAGAGTGTAGAGTTATTCATTTTTGCTAATATGGTAGTTTATATATAGTTCTTTGATTTTATATTTGATGACATTTTGTCATCATTGAACATTTTGAAATAAACAAGATGGCGTCCAGAATGGCCGCCAATTTGCTCGAAAAGCAATATTAGGATGATAATTACTATTATTTATGACATCAGTCATACTAAGGGATATTTTTGATGTGTTCGATGTTTAAGTGACCAGTTGAGAAGAAATTTTTTCATTGAGCATTTTGAAATAAACAAGATGGCGCCCAAAATGGCCGCCGTATATGCTTAAAATGCAATATTTAGATGGAAAGTACTATTAGTTATAAAACTATTCATACTGAACGATACGTTAGACGTGTTTGGTGTTCAGGCGACAAACACATTTACAATTAAAAGAACATGGCCTTTAATATGGCCGCCATTTTGATTTGTTTGAATATTTACTGCCATGTTTATGCCACCGAGTGTAAACAGATGGTCATTAACCTAACCACTCTTCCTGGAATTCTAGAAGGTTTAATAAGCACTCGAATACATCCATATCCGCAAGTGATTACTTTCCCACTTGAATCAGCAGTGAGAGACGAACACCATTTCAGGTTATATGATATGGCGACCAGCAACAAACACCATTTTAGGTTATATGATATGATGACCAGCCACAAACACCATTTCAGGTTATATGATATGGTGAACAGCCACAAACATCATTTAAGGTTATATGATATGGCGACCAGCCACAAACACCGTTTCAGGTTATATGATATGGCGACCAGCCACAAACACCATTTCAGGTTATATGATATGATGACCAGCCATAAACACCATTTCAGGTTATATGATATGGCTATCAGCCACACACACCATTTCAGGCTTCATGATATGGCTACCAGCCACAAACAATATTTAAGGTTATATGATATTGCGACCAACTTTGTCGAAGTTGAAGAAAAATAAAAACGTACCCGTAGGCGTATTTGTCATTGCAATTACATTTTATAGGATGCTGTTCTTTATTAACCATGCAATCGAGTGTTTTTTTTTAATATCTGAAAATAATAAAACAAGAATAATAAGGCTGTATGTTCAAATTTCGTAAAACGATTTCATAAAAAATGACAATTCTGAATACGAGAAAGATATATAATACTAGTAACAAAACCTGATTGATTGAATATTTAGCGTCATTTTTATGCCATGGAGACGATCAGTTAACCTAGGATTCTGGAACGTTACCTAGCACTCGAGCACTCCTAATCTCCGCAAGTAATTGATAAAATTTACATTTGAACCAGTGGTGATAGTCGAATGATAATGAGACGCAATACCGTATACCAATCATCACGGAAACTGTAGCCTTGCGGGATTAGAACTCACTATCTCTTGACCAATAGTCAGACGTGCTACCGACTGAGCTAACTCAGACACGGTTAATAACAAATAAACTTAAATTAAATGCGTTTGCCAAAATGGTCAATTTTATATATTAATTTATCAAGCGTAGTTTAAATATCAAAAGCTAACGCCTTATGACGGAATGGTTGTTTTAATTCTCCTTTAAGCTATATAAGAGAAGTTGAAGATAGTATATAACCATATTCGCATTTTGGGATTGGCCTGATTATCTCTTCTTCCACTTCCTTCCAATCAAAGTACTTACTTATTTATTCAACAGTTTTGTGATGTAATTTTGGCTTTCTGTTCATCTTTCCAATAAGACAAAACAACACACTATGCATCGCCATATTTTTCTGAGAGACCAGAATCATCTTTTGGCATTTCATCAATTTACTTTGAGGTGCGTCTAATATCTTTGCAAGACAACGTGGTTCACAGAATAGTGGCTGACTGTATGACTGTAGATGGCATACCAGTCACCCAATGGTCTCATCTTTAACTATATCGTCTAAATTACGAATTACGCTAGTGGCCATCTGAAATGTAGCGTAAAACTCAATTTAGACCATAATAAACTAATTTCTAATTATCTAATCATCTAATAATCGACCCGGTGTCAGTATAATGTGACTGGGGGGGGGGGGGGGGGGGGGGGGGGGGAAAGAATACTTTCTCACGCAGACATCGTTGCGATATGACTGAAATTTGTTGAAAGCGACGCTAAACACCATACAACAACAACAACATCAGACATTTCGATCAAAGTTATTTATTTTCTCGCTTTTTTAAAAACAGTCACTAAGGGATATACAGGAATGGTTTTATCAATACTATAAACACATTTAATTGCAATCATTTTTGTTATTATCAAAAAGTGTGCATTTCCGAAGTTTAATGAGGCTTTAATGTTGAAGTAAAGCCGGGCCCCATTAGCTCAGTTGTTAAAGCGACTAACTATTAATCCAGGGATTGCGAGTTCGAATCGCCGCCCGGCAACAGTCTACGTGATGATTAATATATGACATTATGTCTCATTATCATTTCTCTCTCTCACCACTGATTTAAGTGGGAAAGTTACCAGTTACTTGCAGAGATGGGATGTGCTCGAGTACTGGTTAAACTTTCAGGAATCCAGGAAACAGTGGTTAGGTTAACTGATCTGACCGTCTGTTAGCCGTCGATGGCATAAAATAATGCTAAATATTCAATCAATCTATTCAATTGATAATGAAGCAACGAAAGCATCTAATAACTGAAGATATACGTTTGGTTTTAGTTATTATTATTATTAATTTTTTTATTCCCACATTTCTGGAGATTTTACAAACATTTGGATTTTATACAAATAATATTACAATCTAAATACTATGATCATATCGTGAATTACAAAATAATAGTACATTTATCTTACATTATTGACAGAGACATTGTTTATTTAATAAGAATGTTCCTGTATAGTTAAATACTATTCCCAAGTAGTTAAAATCACCAACGACCTCAAAATGACACTTTTCATAAAACCATTTATCTAATTCATTTATTTTTCTTCTTTTACGGAAATCTACTATTTTTGTTTTTTTCTGTATTGACATCGAGACTCCAGTCGCTACAATATTCATGTAGTCTATCAAGGCCTTTTTGCAGATCATCAAAGCTCGAACCCAGTTAAACCATATCATCTGCAAATAGAAGTATTGATGAAATGTCTTAAAGAGATAAACCAAGGTCAATTATATTTGTGAGAAAGCTTGCCACAGTTACTTGCGAAGGACGGTGGTTCTACTCAGATTCATTGAGGTCTTCCTCCACCAATAAAACTGGATATGCCATATATAGCCTGAAATGTGTTGAAAATGGCGTTAACCCAGGTCAACTTTACAGTCTTAGAAGACTCCTGACCTTTAACTGGAAGAAGAAGAAGAACCCCCATTAAAATAAACAACCCAATAAATATACTACTTTTTCGCCAAATGCAAAACTACGCTCTGTGTGTAACTCGTACACGGTCGTCTTATGGCATAGTTTGTTTGGTACGTGTAAAATCCTCTCACATACCTAATTGGTGACTTAGCCTTTTCTCGTGCTCTTAGTGTTTTCGCTGGGTGTAAACATTTGCACTGGTATTCTACAGCTAACACGTCAGCATTTGGCGGCAAAATATTAAATGTTCAGAAATTAGAAGCAGGTTTATTATTTTTAAGAATTCGAACCAAAAAAATGATGCCATTGGTGGAATAGAAATGGAAATATTTGCGGTAAGTTTACTTTTGTTCATGCCTGTATATATGGACAGTTTTGACCATGTCACGAAACCTTTTGAATAAAAGACTATTTTGCACCCAAGACCCTGAACTGTCTGTCTGTCTCTGTCTCTGCCCGCCCGTCTGTTTCTGGTTAACCCATGAAAAAAACTTTTCTTTTTCTTGTTTTTTCTCTCCCGAAGTACTAGTAATGTTCAAGCCAAGTGTTGGTTGTTGGCGTATGTAACCCAAGTTATATTATTGCGGTTTGTACATTAACGGTTCACTGTACTGTTCTGAATAACAATAATAACCCTTTTTTTTTCAGGACAGTATTCTGTGGTAAAAACAACAACAGAAGAACAAATACTATCTAGACGTCGGGATTTTTTATACAAGTATTTAAAAGTTACAGTCGCTCCATTAATACCGAATACTCTGTTTGCAACAACAAAGTTTAAAATATTATGATGGCATTTATCAGGTTTGAATATAATTTTTGACACTTTAGCAACCATTCAGATACATTTAACATGTTGAGAACACCCTAATTTTACCTTAAATTTTGACAATTGATTGGCTAGAGTCTCTCTAGTTTATTCTTTATTCGAGTCTTTACTTGCTCATTTTAAAAGAATTATAAAAGACTATGCTACAACTTTTACGTTCATGGTCATCTATCAACAATGTTAATACTGGACACTCACTACTGGACATGTTACTTATAAATTATTTTCAAGTTCTAAACGTTAAAATGTTTCATTGTTACATTCTATTCGTTACAAATAACATTTAAGCTTCAACTAATATTTAATAAAAATATTTTTATGATACAGGAGATGTACACCTGATAATCGTGCTCTGCGGAAAACAAAGGTGACTTCATTTTCTGCTGGGCTTTACCATCGCCGCCATCGTCAGCTCTAACCGTTTTCATGAAGACGGTCAATATTCCTTCCGAGCCTCTGTATGTTCCTGAATAAGGAAAACCGTCATGTCTCAGGTAAGGTTATATTGAACCAAAGCTGAAGATTTCCAAAGTATTAAACATGAACTGATGAAATGGCGACGTGTGATATACATTGATACAACCTAAATCAAGTTGCATCACTGTGGCGAACCCACGTGTCTTTATGCTATGGAGCGGTGCTGAAATTCGAAGGAAAAATGCCTGACGTCCGGTAATATTTTTTTCAGATAACTTATATAATAGTTCATGAATATTAACGAACGCCGTCTTTGTATAGAGATGAACCACCGGTGACATAAAGTGGTCATAAAAAAACCGGATTATTTGCAAAAAGTGCAACAGCTTTTTTTGTAAATTTCTCCGCTCCATACCATATTTGTCTCGATAGAGCACAAAATGCCATTGCACTTTTGCAAAAAAATACAAGTTTTGCATGGTCACTTTATACAACATGTTGTTCGTCTCTATACAGAGATGACGTACGTCTTTGTTTCGTGATTTTTCATGGTCACTTAAGAGCACTGATGGCTCATCTATATTTGAAATTGCATGAAATACAGAGAAAGTTATCTGCAAAGGTTTTACTTGAAGCTGGTGCGTTTCCTTAGAACTTTTGCTACACTCCATTGTATAAAGTCACGTGGGATAACCTCCGTGATGCAGCTTCATTTACAGTGTATATTATACATCACCATATCTGACAGATTCTTGTTTTTCTCGCATACCGGATAAAGATGTCTGGCATTTTACCTGTGTGAAATATCATCCCGACCTAGGTTTGAACTTTATGGTACATGTATAGAACATGCTATAATGACGTCCTACTAAAAGTCGTTTTGGCAACGACACTCTTGTTCGAATAGTGCAGGTAGAAAAAAAACTGCACAGACTACGTAAATCGAAGTTTCCATAGTTACCATAGAATATAAATTAATGAAGGAAATTCGGCAAACGTTTGCAATATTACCGCAAATATATAGCGTTAGATACTTCTATAATTTTATTAAAATACATAAGTACTATGACGTCACTCACAACCTATTATTGTTACTATATCATAAATGACGTTGGAACATATTATTCTTTTCAAATAACATTTAAGCTTTAATTCATATTTAATAAAAATGTTTTTTTATGATACAGAACATACACCCCTGTTCATTGTGCTGTGTGGAAAACAAGGTTGACTTCATATTCTACTGGGCTTTACCATCGTTACCTCTTACAGTTTTCTTGAAGACGTTTCAGATTCCTTCCAAACCTCTACATGTTCCTGAATAAAGAAAACCACCAAGTCTCAGGTGAGGTTATATTAAGTCAAAGCTGAAGATTTCCAAAGTATTAAACATGTACTGATGATAATGGCGTCGCACATTTAAACACCATAATTACTATTAAACACACCACCTTTGCTTTTCCCCTGCAGCCGGAATTTAACCGGGTCACCTGGAACCTGGTCGGGTTTTAGTATCACCCATGTATTATCTTATATGAGTAATTTGACCTTTTTTGAAAGTAAAACATGTTTTAATTGAATATCCGTTGAATGTTTTACATTCTTGTGTTTTTAGTATTTTAGCATAGTATTTTAGCATACTCAAGCGTTCTGTCTCTATGTCAGTTTTTATTATCGTTACGTGTCTGGTCTGTAACTTTGTCATGCAGAAATGGATTTTATAAACACTTGCTACAAATTATCAACATAACATGAGGAAGTGTTGCGCGTACCACCCAAACTCCCAACTTAAAGGTCAAGGTCACACTTTAACTTTGTTTGACAACACTTTTAGTTTGAGATTCCATGTTCGGTCTGTACCTGTGACGCCTATGGATAAATTAAAAAAAAACACTTGGCTCAATTCATCAACATGGCATGATGACGTGTCGCGCTTAAGAACCACACCAGTAGCTCAAAGGTCAGGGTCAGACTTTGTGTGAGACTTCGTGTCCAATCTGTAACTTTGTCATACATAGGTGGATTTCGAAAAAACTTGGCTCAATTGACCAACATGTCATGATGAAATGTTGCGTGAAAGACCCAGAACCTTTCATCAAACAAAGGTCACAATTTTAATTTATTTGATATTTCATGTCAGATCTGTAGCTTTGTCTTATATGGAGGGATTTAACTTGACTCGATTGATCAACATTACATGTCGACGTGTTGCACGTAAGACCCAGACCCGTACCTCAAATGTCAAGGTCACAGTCTGTTTGAGATTTTAGACAGAACGACGTGTCGTGTGAAAGACCCAGAACTTTACCCCAAAGATTAATGCCACACTTTCAGTTTGTTTGATATTTCATGTCTGGTCTGTAACTTCTTTTTTACATGGAGGGATTTTAAATATTTCGCCCCATTTGATCAACATTACATGATGATTTGTCACCTGCACTTACCTGTAGAAATACCCTGATCTTTACATCAGATGTCAAGGTCAATGCTATACAAAGGTCAATGTCACACATTTATGTGACCCCCCTCCCCCCGTCCCCTATGAAATTACGTGTCTAGTCTAAACTCTTGATTTTCATTGATACATATAAATCCCTACCTACTATAAAATATATCGTTATATTCACAGAACATTTGAGGATATGTGGCACTTACCAGTGACATTTCTTGTTTATATTAACCTATTATCGTATCTACGGTGTTCCATTTGGGCCATCGCGTTTTTTATTTCTGAACCCCATACCATGAAAGTGGAAACTACGATGATGAAAACACGAAATCATTAAACTACGATGGTGAAAATGCGATGCCAATATAAAACCCCAATAAGTCCCTTGATAAGATAGTACAGTTATTACGAATCACATGATTGCTATCGAAAGTTTTGTTTCCTCTTCTTTTCCTACCATTCTATTTGATTTATTTTTAGATTGAGAATCCCAACAAATCGTATTTCTTCATGTCCAGATGACAACAATATAATTTTATGTATACGGAAATTGTATTAAGAATGTGTCAATCATTACACCGCATGCATATGTAATACCTGTGTCAGATAGTTGGCTTGTCTGGGATCGGCAGCATTTATCCTTCGCGCGAAACATGACACTAAAACCGAATACGGAAATACAGCAATCGGAATTTCTCGAACATTGCGAAGAAATCATAGTGTAAAACATGGCGGTAAAATTTAAATTCGGCCTCATTGCTGCTTTGGTGATTGTCATATAATGAGTAAAAAAACAAAAACAAAGAGTATTTTAATCAGGTACTGCAAATATAATTAAATCATTTTCAAGTAAATGAGATACAACTATTTAAATTTAATGGGTCAAAGTGTGACATGTTAGGATACACAATGGATTTCTAGAATCTATATTTGATAAAGATTTATATTTTCACAGAACATTGCATAAGAGTGTAGAGTTATTCATTTTTGCTAATATGGTAGTTTATATATAGTTCTTTGATTTTATATTTGATGACATTTTGTCATCATTGAACATTTTGAAATAAACAAGATGGCGTCCAGAATGGCCGCCAATTTGCTCGAAAAGCAATATTAGGATGATAATTACTATTATTTATGACATCAGTCATACTAAGGGATATTTTTGATGTGTTCGATGTTTAAGTGACCAGTTGAGAAGAAATTTTTTCATTGAGCATTTTGAAATAAACAAGATGGCGCCCAAAATGGCCGCCGTATATGCTTAAAATGCAATATTTAGATGGAAAGTACTATTAGTTATAAAACTATTCATACTGAACGATACGTTAGACGTGTTTGGTGTTCAGGCGACAAACACATTTACAATTAAAAGAACATGGCCTTTAATATGGCCGCCATTTTGATTTGTTTGAATATTTACTGCCATGTTTATGCCACCGAGTGTAAACAGATGGTCATTAACCTAACCACTCTTCCTGGAATTCTAGAAGGTTTAATAAGCACTCGAATACATCCATATCCGCAAGTGATTACTTTCCCACTTGAATCAGCAGTGAGAGACGAACACCATTTCAGGTTATATGATATGGCGACCAGCAACAAACACCATTTTAGGTTATATGATATGATGACCAGCCACAAACACCATTTCAGGTTATATGATATGGTGAACAGCCACAAACATCATTTAAGGTTATATGATATGGCGACCAGCCACAAACACCGTTTCAGGTTATATGATATGGCGACCAGCCACAAACACCATTTCAGGTTATATGATATGATGACCAGCCATAAACACCATTTCAGGTTATATGATATGGCTATCAGCCACACACACCATTTCAGGCTTCATGATATGGCTACCAGCCACAAACAATATTTAAGGTTATATGATATTGCGACCAACTTTGTCGAAGTTGAAGAAAAATAAAAACGTACCCGTAGGCGTATTTGTCATTGCAATTACATTTTATAGGATGCTGTTCTTTATTAACCATGCAATCGAGTGTTTTTTTTTAATATCTGAAAATAATAAAACAAGAATAATAAGGCTGTATGTTCAAATTTCGTAAAACGATTTCATAAAAAATGACAATTCTGAATACGAGAAAGATATATAATACTAGTAACAAAACCTGATTGATTGAATATTTAGCGTCATTTTTATGCCATGGAGACGATCAGTTAACCTAGGATTCTGGAACGTTACCTAGCACTCGAGCACTC
Source organism: Panopea generosa (assembly GCA_029582155.1). Taxonomy (NCBI): domain Eukaryota; kingdom Metazoa; phylum Mollusca; class Bivalvia; order Adapedonta; family Hiatellidae; genus Panopea; species Panopea generosa. Next base: position 26,925,672 of record CM055909.1, on the reverse strand, counting down.
CTAATCTCCGCAAGTAATTGATAAAATTTACATTTGAACCAGTGGTGATAGTCGAATGATAATGAGACGCAATACCGTATACCAATCATCACGGAAACTGTAGCCTTGCGGGATTAGAACTCACTATCTCTTGACCAATAGTCAGACGTGCTACCGACTGAGCTAACACAGACACGGTTAATAACAAATAAACTTAAATTAAATGCGTTTGCCAAAATGGTCAATTTTATATATTAATTTATCAAGCGTAGTTTAAATATCAAAAGCTAACGCCTTATGACGGAATGGTTGTTTTAATTCTCCTTTAAGCTATATAAGAGAAGTTGAAGATAGTATATAACCATATTCGCATTTTGGGATTGGCCTGATTATCTCTTCTTCCACTTCCTTCCAATCAAAGTACTTACTTATTTATTCAACAGTTTTGTGATGTAATTTTGGCTTTCTGTTCATCTTTCCAATAAGACAAAACAACACACTATGCATCGCCATATTTTTCTGAGAGACCAGAATCATCTTTTGGCATTTCATCAATTTACTTTGAGGTGCGTCTAATATCTTTGCAAGACAACGTGGTTCACAGAATAGTGGCTGACTGTATGACTGTAGATGGCATACCAGTCACCCAATGGTCTCATCTTTAACTATATCGTCTAAATTACGAATTACGCTAGTGGCCATCTGAAATGTAGCGTAAAACTCAATTTAGACCATAATAAACTAATTTCTAATTATCTAATCATCTAATAATCGACCCGGTGTCAGTATAATGTGACTGGGGGGGGGGGGGGGAAAGAATACTTTCTCACGCAGACATCGTTGCGATATGACTGAAATTTGTTGAAAGCGACGCTAAACACCATACAACAACAACAACATCAGACATTTCGATCAAAGTTATTTATTTTCTCGCTTTTTTAAAAACAGTCACTAAGGGATATACAGGAATGGTTTTATCAATACTATAAACACATTTAATTGCAATCATTTTTGTTATTATCAAAAAGTGTGCATTTCCGAAGTTTAATGAGGCTTTAATGTTGAAGTAAAGCCGGGCCCCATTAGCTCAGTTGTTAAAGCGACTAACTATTAATCCAGGGATTGCGAGTTCGAATCGCCGCCCGGCAACAGTCTACGTGATGATTAATATATGACATTATGTCTCATTATCATTTCTCTCTCTCACCACTGATTTAAGTGGGAAAGTTACCAGTTACTTGCAGAGATGGGATGTGCTCGAGTACTGGTTAAACTTTCAGGAATCCAGGAAACAGTGGTTAGGTTAACTGATCTGACCGTCTGTTAGCCGTCGATGGCATAAAATAATGCTAAATATTCAATCAATCTATTCAATTGATAATGAAGCAACGAAAGCATCTAATAACTGAAGATATACGTTTGGTTTTAGTTATTATTATTATTAATATTTTTATTCCCACATTTCTGGAGATTTTACAAACATTTGGATTTTATACAAATAATATTACAATCTAAATACTATGATCATATCGTGAATTACAAAATAATAGTACATTTATCTTACATTATTGACAGAGACATTGTTTATTTAATAAGAATGTTCCTGTATAGTTAAATACTATTCCCAAGTAGTTAAAATCACCAACGACCTCAAAATGACACTTTTCATAAAACCATTTATCTAATTCATTTATTTTTCTTCTTTTACGGAAATCTACTATTTTTGTTTTTTTCTGTATTGACATCGAGACTCCAGTCGCTACAATATTCATGTAGTCTATCAAGGCCTTTTTGCAGATCATCAAAGCTCGAACCCAGTTAAACCATATCATCTGCAAATAGAAGTATTGATGAAATGTCTTAAAGAGATAAACCAAGGTCAATTATATTTGTGAGAAAGCTTGCCACAGTTACTTGCGAAGGACGGTGGTTCTACTCAGATTCATTGAGGTCTTCCTCCACCAATAAAACTGGATATGCCATATATAGCCTGAAATGTGTTGAAAATGGCGTTAACCCAGGTCAACTTTACAGTCTTAGAAGACTCCTGACCTTTAACTGGAAGAAGAAGAAGAACCCCCATTAAAATAAACAACCCAATAAATATACTACTTTTTCGCCAAATGCAAAACTACGCTCTGTGTGTAACTCGTACACGGTCGTCTTATGGCATAGTTTGTTTGGTACGTGTAAAATCCTCTCACATACCTAATTGGTGACTTAGCCTTTTCTCGTGCTCTTAGTGTTTTCGCTGGGTGTAAACATTTGCACTGGTATTCTACAGCTAACACGTCAGCATTTGGCGGCAAAATATTAAATGTTCAGAAATTAGAAGCAGGTTTATTATTTTTAAGAATTCGAACCAAAAAAATGATGCCATTGGTGGAATAGAAATGGAAATATTTGCGGTAAGTTTACTTTTGTTCATGCCTGTATATATGGACGGTTTTGACCATGTCACGAAACCTTTTGAATAAAAGACTATTTTGCACCCAAGACCCTGAACTGTCTGTCTGTCTCTGTCTCTGCCCGCCCGTCTGTTTCTGGTTAACCCATGAAAAAAACTTTTCTTTTTCTTGTTTTTTCTCTCCCGAAGTACTAGTAATGTTCAAGCCAAGTGTTGGTTGTTGGCGTATGTAACCCAAGTTATATTATTGCGGTTTGTACATTAACGGTTCACTGTACTGTTCTGAATAACAATAATAACCCTTTTTTTTCAGGACAGTATTCTGTGGTAAAAACAACAACAGAAGAACAAATACTATCTAGACGTCGGGATTTTTTATACAAGTATTTAAAAGTTACAGTCGCTCCATTAATACCGAATACTCTGTTTGCAACAACAAAGTTTAAAATATTATGATGGCATTTATCAGGTTTGAATATAATTTTTGACACTTTAGCAACCATTCAGATACATTTAATATGTTGAGAACACCCTAATTTTACCTTAAATTTTGACAATTGATTGGCTAGAGTCTCTCTAGTTTATTCTTTATTCGAGTCTTTACTTGCTCATTTTAAAAGAATTATAAAAGACTATGCTACAACTTTTACGTTCATGGTCATCTATCAACAATGTTAATACTGGACACTCACTACTGGACATGTTACTTATAAATTATTTTCAAGTTCTAAACGTTAAAATGTTTCATTGTTACATTCTATTCGTTACAAATAACATTTAAGCTTCAACTAATATTTAATAAAAATATTTTTATGATACAGGAGATGTACACCTGATAATCGTGCTCTGCGGAAAACAAAGGTGACTTCATTTTCTGCTGGGCTTTACCATCGCCGCCATCGTCAGCTCTAACCGTTTTCATGAAGACGGTCAATATTCCTTCCGAGCCTCTGTATGTTCCTGAATAAGGAAAACCGTCATGTCTCAGGTAAGGTTATATTGAACCAAAGCTGAAGATTTCCAAAGTATTAAACATGAACTGATGAAATGGCGACGTGTGATATACATTGATACAACCTAAATCAAGTTGCATCACTGTGGCGAACCCACGTGTCTTTATGCTATGGAGCGGTGCTGAAATTCGAAGGAAAAATGCCTGACGTCCGGTAATATTTTTTTCAGATAACTTATATAATAGTTCATGAATATTAACGAACGCCGTCTTTGTATAGAGATGAACCACCGGTGACATAAAGTGGTCATGAAAAAAACCGGATTATTTGCAAAAAGTGCAACAGCTTTTTTTGTAAATTTCTCCGCTCCATACCATATTTGTCTCGATAGAGCACAAAATGCCATTGCACTTTTGCAAAAAAATACAAGTTTTGCATGGTCACTTTATACAACATGTTGTTCGTCTCTATACAGAGATGACGTACGTCTTGTTTCGTGATTTTTCATGGTCACTTAAGAGCACTGATGGCTCATCTATATTTGAAATTGCATGAAATACAGAGAAAGTTATCTGCAAAGGTTTTACTTGAAGCTGGTGCGTTTCCTTAGAACTTTTGCTACACTCCATTGTATAAAGTCACGTGGGATAACCTCCGTGATGCAGCTTCATTTACAGTGTATATTATACATCACCATATCTGACAGACAGATTCTTGTTTTTCTCGCATACCGGATAAAGATGTCTGGCATTTTACCTGTGTGAAATATCATCCCGACCTAGGTTTGAACTTTATGGTACATGTATAGAACATGCTATAATGACGTCCTACTAAAAGTCGTTTTGGCAACGACACTCTTGTTCGAATAGTGCAGGTAGAAAAAAAACTGCACAGACTACGTAAATCGAAGTTTCCATAGTTACCATAGAATATAAATTAATGAAGGAAATTCGGCAAACGTTTGCAATATTACCGCAAATATATAGCGTTAGATACTTCTATAATTTTATTAAAATACATAAGTACTATGACGTCACTCACAACCTATTATTGTTACTATATCATAAATGACGTTGGAACATATTATTCTTTTCAAATAACATTTAAGCTTTAATTCATATTTAATAAAAATGTTTTTTTATGATACAGAACATACACCCCTGTTCATTGTGCTGTGTGGAAAACAAGGTTGACTTCATATTCTACTGGGCTTTACCATCGTTACCTCTTACAGTTTTCTTGAAGACGTTTCAGATTCCTTCCAAACCTCTACATGTTCCTGAATAAAGAAAACCACCAAGTCTCAGGTGAGGTTATATTAAGTCAAAGCTGAAGATTTCCAAAGTATTAAACATGTACTGATGATAATGGCGTCGCACATTTAAACACCATAATTACTATTAAACACACCACCTTTGCTTTTCCCCTGCAGCCGGAATTTAACCGGGTCACCTGGAACCTGGTCGGGTTTTAGTATCACCCATGTATTATCTTATATGAGTAATTTGACCTTTTTTGAAAGTAAAACATGTTTTAATTGAATATCCGTTGAATGTTTTACATTCTTGTGTTTTGAGTATTTTAGCATAGTATTTTAGCATACTCAAGCGTTCTGTCTCTATGTCAGTTTTTATTATCGTTACGTGTCTGGTCTGTAACTTTGCCATGCAGAAATGGATTTTATAAACACTTACTACAAATTATCAACATAACATGAGGAAGTGTTGCGCGTACCACCCAAACTCCCAACTTAAAGGTCAAGGTCACACTTTAACTTTGTTTGACAACACTTTCAGTCTGAGATTGCATGTTCGGTCTGTACCTGTGACGCCTATGGATAAATTAAAAAAAAACACTTGGCTCAATTCATCAATATTGCATGATGACGTGTCGCGCTTAAGAACCACACCAGTAGCTCAAAGGTCAGGGTCAGACTTTGTGTGAGACTTCGTGTCCAATCTGTAACTTTGTCATACATAGGTGGATTTCGAAAAAACTTGGCTCAATTGACCAACATGTCATGATGAAATGTTGCGTGAAAGACCCAGAACCTTTCATCAAACAAAGGTCACAATTTTAATTTATTTGATATTTCATGTCAGATCTGTAGCTTTGTCTTATATGGAGGGATTTAACTTGACTCGATTGATCAACATTACATGTCGACGTGTTGCACGTAAGACCCAGACCCGTACCTCAAATGTCAAGGTCACACTTTGAGTTTGTTTGACAGCACTGAGTTTGTTTGAGATTTTAGACAGAACGACGTGTTGTGTGAAAGACCCAGAACTTTACCACAAAGATTAATGCCATACTTTTAGTTTGATTGATATTTCATGTCTGGTCTGTAACTTTGTTTTATATGGAGGGATTTTTAAATTTCTTGACACAAATGATCAACATAACATGATGATGTGTCACCTGCACTTACCTGTAGAAATACCCTGATCTTAACATCAGATGTCAAGGTCAATACCTTACAAAGGTCAATGTCACACATTAATGTGAAAAAAACCCCATGAAATTACGTGTCTAGTCTATACTCTTGATATTCATTGATACATTTAAATCCCTACCTACTATAAAATATATTGTTATATTCACAGAACATTTGGGGACAGGTGGCACTTACCAGTGACATTTCTTGTTTATATTAACCTATTGTCGTATCTACGGTGTTCCATTTGGGCCATCGCGTTTTATATTTCTGAACCTATACCACAAAAGTCGAAACTACTATGATGAAAACACGAAATCACTTAACTACGATGGTGAAAATGCTATGTAATTTCGCGTTTTCACCATCGTGATTTCGACTTTCACCATCGTGGTTTCGACTTTCACCATCGTGGTTTCGACTTTCACAAGCGTGGTTTCGGCTTTCACCATCGTGGTTTCGATTTTCATAATCGTACTTTCGACTTTCACCATCGTGGTTTCGGCTTTCAACATCGTGGTTTCGACTTTCACCATCCTAGTTTCGACTTTCACCATCGTGGTTTCGACTTTCACCTTCGTGGTTTCGACTTTGATCATCGTACTTTCGACTTTCACCATCTTAGTTTCGACCTTCGACTTCCTGTTGCGCATATGCAATGTGGTCTCAATACAACAATTACAATGAATGGCTGTATCTCAAGATATTTTGAAAGGGGATACTCCTATAAAGAAATTATGGTGAAAGTCGAAACTACGATGATGAAAGTCGAAAGTCGAAACTACGATGGTGAAAGTCGAAACTACGATGATTGAAGTCGAAACTACGATGGTGAAAACGCAAAATTCCATCGCGTATAATAAATTCAGGGGAAATAAAAATTAAGAGCTACAGGGGGAGGGGGGTGGGGGATAAACATCGCTTTGGTATGAAGAGAAACAATACGAATGCATATATTTAACTTTTTTTATTCATTTAATAGTTTCCGTCATTATTCAAAGATATATAGCCCGTGTGGTTATGGCTACGAATAGAATCGCTGTCAATCTCTGGAGAGGGGTAGGAATCCTCCAAATGGGTGTCATGTATATTTAATCATTTTTTGTCATGTTCACTATTGTAGTTAAATTATCAACCCCTGTGTGGTTCCAGGGAGCCATGAGTGATCGCTGTGGCTTATGCATGTCGTAAGAAGCGACAAACTGAGTAATATGATAGAAATTGCTGAAACTCTGCAGTTCTGCAGGTATCAAAGTTCTAGGTTCATTTTGCATATTCATTAGTTGATATATATTTTTTAATTTTTATGTTAATTTGTTGTTTTTGTACATTTCAAGTGAACCTGGAATCTTCCTTCCTGTTGGCGTCGAATAACCTATAATGTGTTGGTACGCCGTAAAACCCTATTCAATCATTCAAAAATTTATAATGCATTTTTTATGCATTTTTAGCCATTGTTCAAATGAATGAATGAATGAATGAGGTTTTAAGGCATACCATATCTCAACTTAATGTTTATGCATGGTAATTTTATATCCCAGCCTTATGCCATGCATAGTATTCTTATATCCCAGCCTGATGTCCATGTATGGTATTATTATATCTCAGCCTAAAGTTCATGCATGATATTCTTATATCTTAGTCTAATGTCCATACATGTTATTCTTATATCTCAGCCTAATGTCAGTGCATGATATTCTTAAATCTCAGCCTAATGTTCAATCATGATACTCTAATATCCCAGCCTGATGCCATTGCATGATATTCTTATTTTTCAGCATAATGTCTATGTATGATATTATCATATCAGCGTAATGTCCATGTTTGTTATTATTTTATGTCGGTTTAATGTCCATTTATGATAGTCTTATATCTCAGCCTAATGTTTATGCATGATATAACTATATCTCAGCCTTATGTCCATGTAGGATATTATTATATTCCAACCTAATGTCCATGTAGGATATTATTATATATCAGCCTGATGTCAGTGTGTGATATTATTATATCTCAGCTTAATGTCCACGTATGCTATTATTATATATCAGCCTAATGTCCATTTATGATATTATTATATATCAGCCTGATGTCAATGTATGATATCATTATATCTCAGTCTAATGTCCATTCATGATATCATTATATCTCATCCTAATATCAATGTGTGATATTATTATATCTCAGCCTAATGTCCATGTATGATATAATTGTGTTTCAACCTAATGTCCATTTGTGATATTATTATATATCAACCTTATGTCCATGTCTGAAATTATTATATCTCAGCCTTATGCCCATGTGTGATATTATATCTCAGCCTAATGTCCATGTATGATATTATTATATGTCAGCCTTATGTTCATTCATGATATTCTTATATATCGGCCAGATGTCCATGTATGATATTATTATATATCAGCCTAATGTCCATGTGTGATATTATTATATATCAGCCTAATGGCCATGTGTGATATTATTATATATCAGTCTAATGTCCATGTGTGATATTATTATATATCAGCCTAATGTCCATGTGTGATATTATTATATATCAGTCTAATGTCCATTCATGATATTATTATATATCAGCCTAATGTCCATGTGTGATATTATTATATATCAGTCTAATGTCCATTCATGATATTATTATATATCAGTCTAATGTCCATTCATGATATTATTATATATCAGCCTAATGTCCATGTGTGATATTATTATATATCAGTCTGATGTCCATGCATGCTAATTTTATATCTCGGCTTAATGTACATTCACGATATTATTATATCTCGGCCTAATGTCCATGTTTGATATTATTATTATATCTCAGCCTATTGTCATTGAGTGTTATTATAATATCAGTCTAATATCCGTGCATGATATTTTTATATCTCCTCATAATGCCATGCATGGTTTTCTTCTACCCAAGCCTAAATGCCATTGCATGATATTGTTATATCTCAGCCTAATGTCCATGCATGATATTCTTATATATCAGTCTAATGTCCATGTATGATATGCTTATATATCAGCCTAATGTCCATGCATGATATTCTTATATCTCAGCCTAATGTCCACGCATGATATTCTTATATCTCAGCCTAATGTCCATGCACGATATTCTCATATCTCAGCCTAATGTCCATGCATGATGTTCTTATATATCAGCCTTATGTCCATGTGTGATGTTATTATATTTCAGCCTTATGTCCATTGCTGATAATGGTAATGAACCTAATGAACATGTATAATATTATTATATCTCAGCCTAACGTCCATGTATGATATTATTATATCTCAGCGTAATGTCCATGTATGCTATTCTTTTATCTCAGCGTAATGTTCATGTATGTTATTATTTTATCTCAGCCTAATGTCCATTTATGATATTCTTATATCTCAGCCTAATGTTTATGTATGATATTACTATATCTCAGCCTTATGTCCATGTAGGATATTATTATATTTCAACCAAATGTCCATGTATGATATTACTATTATGTCAGCCTAATATCCATTCATGATATTCTTATATATCAGCCTGATGTCCATTTATGATATTATTATATCTCAACCTTATGTCCATGTATGCTATTTTTTTTTTATCTCAGACTAATGTACATGTATGCTATTCTTTTATCTCAGCCTAACGTCCATGTATGCTATTCTTATATCTCGGCATAATATCCATGTATGATATCATTATATCTAAGCCTAATGTCCATGTGTGATATTATTATATATCAGCCTAATGTCCATGTGTGAAATTATTATATCTCAGCCTAATGTCCATGTATGATATTATCATATATCAGCCTAATGTCCATGTAATATATTATTATATTTCAACCTAATGTCGATGTAATATATTATAATATGTCAACCTAAAGTCCATTCATGATATTCTTATATATCAGCCTGATGTCCATTCATGATATTACATGTATTATATCTCAGCCTAAAGTCCATGTATGCCATTCTTATATGTCGACCTAATGTCCATTGATGATATTCTTATATCTCAGTCTAATGTCTATGTATGCTATTATTATATATCAGTCTAATGTACATGCATGATATTCTTATATCTCAGCCTAATGTTTATGCATGATATAACTATATCTCAGCATTATGTCCATGTAGGATATTAGTATATTTCAACCTAATGTCCATGTATGATATTACTATTATGTCAGCCTATTGTCCATTCATGATATTCTTATATATCAGCCAGATGTCCATGCATGATATTATTCTATATTAGTTTAATGTCCATGCATGATATTCTTATATATCAGCCTAATGTACATGTATGATATTATTATATCTCAGCCTAATGTACATACATGATATTTTTATATCTCGGTCTAATATCCGTGTATGATATTATTATATATCAGTCTAATGGCGATTCATGACATTCTTATATCTCATCATAATGTCCATGCATGGTTATCTTCTACCCCAGCCTAATGCCATTGCATGATATTGTTATATCTTCGCCTAATGTCCATGCATGTTATTCTTATATTTCAGCCTAATATCCAAGTATGCTATTCTTATATCTCAGTCAAATGTCCATGTATGATATTATTATATCTCGGCCTAATGTCCATGTATAATATTATTAAATTGCAGCCTAATGTCGATGTATGATATTATTATATTTCAGCCTAATGTCCATGTATAATAGTATTATATCTCAGCTTAATGTCCATGTATAATATTATTATATATCAGCCTAATGTCCATTCATGATATTATTATATCTCAGCCTAATGTTTATGTATGCTATTCTTTTATCTCAGCGTAATGTCCATGTATGTTACAATTATATTTCAACCTAATGCCCATGTATGATATTACTGTTATGTCAGCCTAATATCCATTCATTATATTCTTATATATCAGCCTGATGTCCATTTATGATATTATTATATCTCAGCCAAATGTCCATTCATGATATCCTTATATATCAGCCTGTTGTCCATGTATGATATTATTATATCTCAGCCTAATGTCCATGTATGCTATTCTTATATCTCGGCCTAATGTACATGCATGATATCCTTATATCTCAGTCTAATGCCCATGTATGATGTTATTATATATCAGCCTAATGTCCATGTGTGATATTATTCTATATCAGTCTAATGTCCATGTGTGATATTCTTATATATCAGTCTAATGTACATGCATGCTAATCTTATATCTCGGCTTAATGTTCATGTATGATATTATTCTATATCAGTCTAATGTCCATGCATTATATTCATATATATCAGCCTAATGTACATGCATGATATTATTATATCTCAGCCTAATGTATATGCATGCTATTATTATATCACAGCCTAATGTCAATGAGTTATATTATTATATATCAGCCTAATGTCCATGTGTGATATTATTATATGTCAGTCTAATGTCCATGCATGATATTGTTATATATCAGCCTGATGTCCATTTATGATATTATTATATCTCAACCTAATGTCCATGTATGCTATTTTTTTTATCTCAGACTAATGTACATGTATGCTATTCTTTTATCTCAGCCTAATGTCCATGTATGCTATTCTTATATCTCGGCCTAATGTACATGCATGATATCCTTATATCTCAGTCTAATATCCATGTATGATATTATTATGTCTCAGCCTTATGCAAATTCATGATATTCTTATATCTATACCTAATGTCCATGCATGATATTCCTCTATCTCAGCCTAATGTTCATGTATGATATTCTTATATCTCAGCCTGATGTCCATGCATGCTATTACTTACTATATCTCAGCATAATTTCCATTCATGATATTCTTATATCTCATCCTAATGTCCATTCATGATATTCTTATATCCCAGCCTTATGACATTGCATGATTTTATTACATCCCAGCCTGATGTCTATGCATGATATTCATATATCTCAGTCTAATGTCCGTGCATGGAATTATAATATCTCAGCCTTATGGCAATGCATGATATTTTTATATCACAAATGGCGCTGTGACACATATAAACCAGATAAGTTTAAGCTGCAAATGTATAATACATCTCAATTAAAGACTGGCGCATTTTTGTGTGAAACAGGTTGTGTACTGCCGATTAATAAAGGGTGACGGCATGTTCTACAATGGTTTACCATCTTCGCCATTGCAATTCCCCTGGGTTGTTGTGATGAGGACAGGTGTACACTGTGATGGCCTATCTGGACTTGAGCCCAACCTCTAAATGTCAAGGAATAAAAACAAACCAGTTGCAGGTAAGGTTATATTAAGCTTGAGCTGAACACTGTCTAAAATACATATATTTTATGATTGATTGAGTGATTGATTATTAAGCATCGTTTTTAGCCACCAGAGCTAACATACGATCAGTTAACCTAACCGCTGTTTCTTGGGATTAACCCGTACTCCGGCAAACCCTATCTGCACAAGTTACTGGTAACTTCCCCACTTGAATTAGCAGTGAGAGACGAATGATAATGAGACTCAATGCCGTAAATCAATCATCACGGAGACTTGGGGTTCGGACTCACAACCCCTTGTTTGACAGTCAGACCCGTAATCGACTGAGCTAATCGGGCCCGTTTCTCTAATTTATGAATGCTGGTATCTGGTATCAAAATATATCGTTCGGGTTAAATACTAAATACTAAAAACTTTATATTTAAGAATAAATACACGAAGACACTTCCCAGTATTGAAGCATTCATACCAATATTTTATAAAAAAAACAACAACAAGAAAATAGAAAAACTTATTGCAATAACCAAAAACAAACTTTGGTCACACAAAAATAAATGGGAAAACATGTAAACTATAATAACGAAAACTATACTGCATACAGCTTCTCATCTTCTCATCTGTTATGTTTCTACTTGTCTTATCTTTACTCCTTCTCTACTCTCTTCAATCCGTTTTTAATAATATCGTTTTTATGTTCATCCTTAAAATATTACTTGTAAGACATTATAAGATGTTATGTTATCTATAGTTATCTGAAAAATCTGAGTGGGCAGCGCCGTCCCCTACATGTCATTTTGACCCCTCGGATGAAGGTCTTCTATCACTCATGGATACTCCTGATTGATTCTTATAATCTTAACCTGATACCATGAGTGATAATTTTATATCACAACCGGCGGTCCTCCTTGGCCGAAGGGTCTAAGGTGCCGTCTCAAGAATACTTACCTCTCAACGCTAAGGTCGTAGGTTCGAGACCCGCTAACTACAAAAACTTTGTGTGAGAAAGTGTCCAGTTACTTGCGGAAGGACAGTGGTTCTACTCAGTCTGACGTCTTCCTCCACCAGTAAAACTGGATATGTCATATATAACATGACATGTGTTGAAAATGGCGTTAAACCACATTTAAAAAAACTCACAAACGGCGCGGTGACATGTATTTACCTGCCAATATAATATCAAGTTAAACATGCAACTCACTTTAAGATTGGTTGATTTTTTTTATGAAACAGGTGCGTGCTACGTATACAAGGTGCCTGTTAAAGGAAGGATAACTCCAGGTTTTGCCGAGATTGACTATCACCACCGCTTGTAGTACCAGAAACACGACGTTCTAGTGCAGACAGATGTACTTCACACCCCTGTCTGGATTCTTCCGTAGCCTCTCAATGCTCCAGAATAAAAGAAAACAAACGGCAAATCTTAGGTAAGGTCTTTCAAGACTGAAGTTGAATATTGTTATATAGTATTAACTCTTTACTCCATATGCATTTCAACTGGACTCTTTATAACTCAAAAGCAACCCATAGTCAATATCAATGAATAGAAGTCGGGCCCGATTAGTTCAGTCGGTTACGCGTCTGACTATCAATCCAGGGGTCGTGAGTTTGAATCCCCCGCCCGGCAACAGTCTCTGTGATGATTGATATACGACATTATGTCAATCAATCAATCAATCAATCAATCAATCAATCAATCCGTGAATAGATACATTTTATTATTATTATTCATTCTGATAGAGAAGAAAACAGTTCAGAACATGTTCTGACTGCTCGTAACGAGCAATCAGAACATGTTCTGAACTGTTTTCTTCTGCTTCTACACTGTTTTCAAAAGCCTTATGTATTAGAGGTGTTCAAACGTGTCCATATGAAGTAAAGGGTTAAATGTACTTATTTAAGTGATAGTGGGACAGAATAGCCTTGTACTTGGACTCTCTTCCAATAATTCATCAACCACTTCTGGTTAGTTTTACAAAACGACGTTTTGATAAATGCATTGATCATGAGTGCGAGATCTAGTGGTAGGGAATCGGAGACACTTGGTCGGAGGGTCATGTGTTCAATCCCCTGTCAGGGCTATGTGTGGTGTCTTTGAGCAAAACCCTTTATTCACATGTGCTAACTACTGGTTCTACCCAGGAAGACTTCGACGTGGATTTGCCTGAGTTATAAGAGGTAGTAGTTGTAGTAAAATAAATCGGTTAGAATAACATTGATATGATTTTAAATTATATATGATTTACTACATTTCCCACTAACTATTAAAATGTATATCTATAACTATAAATTATATATCCCCAACTCCCCAGAATGTTGTCACTTCTGTGCACGTTTCTATTCCGTATGATCCACGGGCGTAGGAGCGTTTCAATTATTGTGGGGAAAGGGGGCAACCTGAGGAGAGAGTGTATGAGGATGTACTTCCAGACCCTAAAGTATATGCTGAACCTGAATATTGGCCCGGCTCCTACGCCTAAAAGACATAACTTAAATCTTGATAATAAGAGATTCATGAATATGTAGATCCGCTTATGGGTTCCAATCACTTGTATCACTTTTTTTATGGAAACCCTGGCAGAGCCTGTAGTTCTTTGTAGTCCTTAAGTAGCCATTGCGTTTGTGGCAAGTAAGCTTCCAAACCTTTAAGGGAACGTCTCAGAATTGTAAGCGGAGATGCGGTCTTTCTTTCAGGGATTGAACATGTCAATATACCCCGAGTTTGGTCATTTGATCATATGAGAGCATTTTTTATGTCATTTCTTTACAGTTCTAAGCGTTTGTGTAACGTGTTGTAAGTTCAATGGACAGCGCTTGCACAACAAATTAAACTGAAATACATTAAAAATGAGTAAAATTATTAATTTGAGCTTCGTCAAAACATTTTTGTAAAAATAAATGTGTAAAATATTCATATAATTATTGTTCACATTTCAGCTGAGAGAAACCCTAACTGGAATAAGTTGGACATAGCCGGGACTGCATAGAATATCAAGGATTGTTGAATTACCACACCGACCACCATATCTTTTTTGTCAGACAGTGTATGGAACAATAAGCCCATAGTGTTGATATTAAATGACTGTACATATCTCTAGGACAACTTATATAATCTCATTTGAACATCAACGTGAAAGGAAGACAAGATACTTTGTTACTTGCCCAGTGACATTCAGTTGTCAAGACAGTTTGATTTATGAAGAATTACATTACATTATATATGTGATGGCGTGGATTATTTATAAAGACGACTGTAGGTCTCACTACACAGTTGAATTGTGTCCTTTGTTCTGTATAAAATAAGGTCTAGGATTTCCATTGTAAAAAAGAAGCAGGAAAGTATACTACATTAAAATGCACAATAACTGTTAGGTTGAGCAGGTTGGTTGTTTAAAGAGGGTGCAGTGGCACCCTGGGATTCTTTTTAAAAAGCAGTCTTCAAATGCTCATAAATACATGCATATGTTGAAATCCTATAAAAGTCACTTGCTTTTAATACCGGTGATGTCTTATTGCAGTATATTCTCTGCCAACGTTTGCTCTACTCATCTGCAGCAAGAAATCACGACTATTATGAGCAATTTTGAATATATTTCAAAACCAAATGACACAGAACTTTTTTAACCGTAAGAATCGTGTTACCGTGAAAAAGGGGTGTAACTGTGTAGTAAGACCGTAATGTAGTAACGTTGTGTAATACCACTACTCAAAATCTTGATAAGGACCATGTTATTCATTTCTCATAGAAGTAACTTTAAAATAGTATTTAGTTTTAAAAAAGCATGTTTAGAATACTCTGATACTTTATGCTAAAATAGTGCTACTCGACTATCGGCAATATATTCAAAAACAAAATTAACCTTAAAATGTACGTATTTTCATTTTATATGATAATTAAATAACGCATATTTTGAAATATAACAGTTTTTGCTCGAACGTTAATATTTTTTCAAAATTTTGTATTTTTTTTAAAGTTACTATTCATCAATTTAAGATTTGACCACATTCTTTAAGATTCAAACTTAAGTGAATTGTAAAAACGGTTTCCCAAACACCATATTGAAGTGAACAATACCCGGATTGTCAACAAAAAAAAAAAAGAACACAAATAAAATATAAAATGCATAAGATTATTTTCATATTTTTTGCATATTTATTGACCATATAATCAATTCACTAATCAATTATTAGAAAACTATTTATTGGTTAAAAGGCTTTTATTGTTGAGCAAGCTTGCAGTGAGCTCGACATACTAGTTGACGTCACAATGAAGGTTCGGCGTATATGCGTGCGTCCGTCAGTCCGATCTTGCCCGGGCTATAATTTTCACACATATAGTGAAATTTAAAAATAACTTTGCACAAATGTTAACTATAAAGAGACAAAAGTGTCGCGGAAAAACCTTGACCTGTAGCTCAAAGGTCAATGTGAAACTAAGAGACTCGAGGTCAGAAATAGGTGAAAAAATGCGCTTTCTTTATGTCTTGTAAAACACGTATTTTGGGCATCCAATTCTAAAAGATTTTTTTTATATATTTGTAATGAGTTCTCTAATGCTGAGTCATGTTTCCAGAAATAGAATGGAGCAAAATATGTATCATATCGATAAAATAGAAAATACAAAACTCAAGAGATGTCCAATATAAATACACACACATATAAATCTTTGTTTCAACGCCAATAAGTCTGCTCAGTGCTCATCTAGTGTGTTTTGTGTCATGAATGTTGAATGTTTAAATAATATCCCAATGTATGCATGTTCAACAATTTTGGTCAGAGTTACACAACTTTTATGCACAATAAATGTACATATACATTTAGATTCGAAAGCTATCGGCTTTGAAATCATTAAATCTGAAAACGAAATGAACATGAAGAACTGTATTATTTTAAGTGCAAACTATTTCACATTTCAAAACCAAATTAAATAGGTCAATACTATAATTTGTCGCATATAAGGAATACTTATAGATATATTTTTTTTCAAAATTACCATATTGCAGAATAACAATATAATGTTTATATCGGTGTATACAAAAAGTACATTATAAAAGAAAGAAAAATATAACATAATGCAATATTACAACATATAGTAAAGTTGAGTTTGTATTGGTTGGTCGAAGACTCACTTTGCATTAAGATTTAGATATATACATACATACGCATGTAGATAGGTATTTTTTTTAAAAAATAACACCTAAATCAGTGATCATATTTTTTATAGATTTATTTAGGTTATTTATGTATTTGAAACAACAGTTTTTTTTATCCATATATGTAATCAACGCGAAACTTCGAACGACCAGTATTTAGTGTATAGTGTATATTGTAACAGTATTTTCTTCACATTTTTCTCTCAATTACAACACAGTATGTTAGTATTATGTTAGATATTTTGGTAAGTAATATTGTATTGTAACATCAAACGATATGAAAATTATAACTAGACCAGTTTATAAGATTGTTTACATCATTTATTCTGTCTTGGTAGTTTGATGTGATCATAGCATAAAGATCTTCTGAAAAATATATTACTAATACTGTAAAACCATTGACCCAAGATAGCTTGTGTTGCTCGCAGACCGTTTCATTATTATATTTCATTGATCAAATCCATACTGCTGTAGTTTTATAAACATTCATATTAAGGCCGGAAATGTTGGCATACACTTTTAAAACATTTAGGGCGATTTGAAGTGATTTTTCAGTCCCATCAAGGATAAGAGAAGTATCGTCAGGTATCAAGAGATTTGTGGTTAAGTTATCAATCCCTGTGTGGTTTCAGGGAGCCATATGAGTGATAGCAAGGCCACTGTGGCTCATGCATGTCGTAAAAGCGACAATTTGAGTAATACGATAGAGTTTGCTGAAACTCTGCAGTTCTGCAGTTGTCAAGGTTCTAGGTTTATTCTGCATATTCATTTGTTGGTGTTTTTTTTTTAATCTGTATATTAATTTGTTGTTTTTATACATGTAGAGTGAACCGGGAATATTCCTTCCTGTTGGCGTCGAATAACCTATAATGTGTTGGTACGCCGTAAAACCCTATTCATTCATTCTATTCAGAGATTAAACATTATTTTTCTCCTATTTGTTGAGGAATACTATGTTAATCAATAGAACTTGACAAACGAATCGTTACACATTAGTAAGTCATCAAATTAAATAGCAACAGTTTTTAACTTAAGAACGAACATGTGAATATGATTAATATTTTTTAAAATCTGTAAGACCATAATAAATTAATTGCTAGATTCTCGCCCGCCCCCTAATTTTCATGTTGCCCCTACCCTTTATATTTTCATAAAAAAAAGATAAAAAATAAGTCATAAACTTGAAAATTTAAAAATTAATTATTAAAAATGAAAAATAAAATCCTCCAACCCTTCCCGTTTTTGACTCGCAGCGACGAAGAAGCGAAAGCGAGATTGAGGTATTGTTTTTCCGTCGTCGGCGGCGGCGTCAAACAACTATTTTATTAAAATGACAAAGAGGCAGTGTGAATACATCTTAAGTTATATAGATTCAGCTGATTTTCTTTTCTTCTCTTCCTTTTAAATATCTTTCTCTCAGAATAATTTTTTAATTCCACATTATTATGGCGTTCTTTATTTAAAAAAGAAATAAAAATAAAATTTCATCACACAGAAATACGTCAACGCTCAAACCTTACATTAAGTAATCACAAAAGGAAAATGTGTTGATGCTCGAATTGGAACAAAATGGACAATACTACTATTTCGTAGTTTTTAAAATAATTCGCTTCAGGCATACTACTTATTTAAAAGTAATAATGTGTACACTGTTTGTGTTGTGAAAAATATAATGCATAATTATTTGTATGATATTAAGAATATGAAAAGAAATACTTTATTAAAATAGTGAACTCAGCAAGGTTCGGAAAACCGTTTTCAATTTCCTTTTCTAGGTTCGTCTACAGAATAGTTAGAATTCTAGTAAGTAGAATTATTTATACATGATATGGTCCTTATCAAATTCTGAGTAGTATATGTCATTACGTTTTTAATAACTATAACGTTTAAACGTTTTGATTGATATTTGAATTTGACATGTTGAACGTTTAAACCATGTTCTTCTATCTGTGATCCTGAAACGAGATATTGCCTCCAAATTGACTTTTTATCAATTAATTCACTTTGTCATGTACAGTATTGTGCTTAAAGTATCATGATGTCATGAGTGATGGTAAGAGCAGGACCAATGAAGGTCATGCATCGGATGAAATCAAGATTCTATGTTAAGTCTCCATTTCTATAATTTTGTTTATGTCAACAGTAACATTTTCTTCTAAAAGTCATGCTAGGCCAATTTGAAATACCAAATTAATTTTTAATTCAATTTAATTTGTATTTTATTTATTAATGTTAATTAGATACGTTGAATCAATTTAAAACACTTATATTTTAGGTGAATCTGGAGCATTTTATCTTGACATATTGCCTTTAAGATATTTTGATCATTTTCCTGACTTGAAAATGAAGCTTAGGATTGAACTATGCTGTGTATTTGTTTGGATTGGATTTTAAGTAATCAATTACAGGTCAACTGCCTTATTATCCAAACCAAACTGTCATTGGTGTTACATGAATTGTCCGAATGAACAGTTGAACTTAATTCGAATTCAAAATTTATTCATTAAATAATTAAGTTTCATAAGCCCGTGTGGTTTCGCCTAAGATTAGAATCACTGCCGATCTCTGCAGAGGGGTAGGAATCCTCGGAATAGGTGTCTTGTTCATTTTATCATTTTTATCATGTTCAGCCTGTGTGGTTCCTGCTATGATTAGAATCACTGCCGATCTCTGCAAAGGGTTAGGAATTTTCCGAATGGGTGTCATGTTCATTCTGTCACTTTTATCATGTTCATCCCGTGTGCTTCGGGCTAAAAATACAATCACTGCCGATCTCTACAGAGGGGTAGGAATCCTCCGAATGGGTGTCGTGTTCATTTTATCATTTTTTGTCATGTTCACTATTGTGGTTAAACTATCAACCCCTGTGTGGTTCCAGGGTGCCATGAGTGATGGCAAAAATAGGATCACTGTGGCTTATGCATGTCGTTAGAAGCGACAAATTAATACGATAGAATTTGCTGAAACTCTGCAGTTCTAGGTTCATTCATTTGTTGATGTATTTTTTTTAATCTGTATGTTAATTTGTTATTTTTGTACATGTTAAGTGAATCTGGAATCTTCCAGTAACTCTATTCATTCATCCATTCATTAATCTTTGTCAGGATATTTATAACTCCAAGTTCTTTCTCCTTGTTGGGCCTTTTATTGTTATTATTGTCACATTAGTTATAACTGATTAAAAATGCCAATCTTTTTTTGTGTGTAAAATTCTGAGTTTTTTGTCACGATATTTGTAAGTTTATACGTCTTTCTCTTTATTGGAACTGTCTTTGTTTTTATTGTTACATTAATTGTTCATTTTTTCAATAAAGGAGTTCTAAATTTACAGCCATTTTCTCAATTATTTCCCTTTACAGCGGTCATCTGTTAAAATTAATTATGCAAATGTGACACCTATTTGGAATGAATCTATTAAAAAAGCACATAAATAACTTATAAATAGGGTGGGTGGGCTCGGGGGAGGTTGGTGGATAGAAAATATGCTCGATTTTCTTTTTATTTCACTGGCATTCCGCACTCATTGCATTTCATTGGCCTCTGTAAAGGAAAAAACACAAAATTCGTATTTCACATATTTATTATTTATATTAATAAAATACAAAAATTACATCCCTTTACATATTTTGGAAATTATTTTTTAACATACTTTACCTTTAGAGACAGTATACCCGAATATGACCTTAAGAGGGGAGGGATTTACAAAATATATATTGAAGCACATTACATCAAAGGTATGATCCGTCTTAAATGTTCCATTATCAATACTTTCCATTTCCAAACATGTTACTTATTCTATTTACAAAAGAAAACCATGCCCATAAAAAGTGACTTAAAGCTAGAGTATACAGTATGTTAAGCCTTAAAAAAAGATTACTTGTGCTTCCACAGGCTTCCTTATAATATAATAAATGACAAACTAAATTAAACAAAAAATACAGTAAAAGACGAATTCTTAGTTATAACACCTTTACAAGAAAAGATATCCAATAAGTTCTCCAACATATACATATGAAAAAAAGAGCAGCTGACTATTACAAACATATACCAATATTTAGTTCAAAATAATAACAATAATAATAATGAATCATCTGATTTGACCAGTTTAAGAAATTATCGAAGATAACTGCTGCGCCAGTATAGTGAAGACTGCGTACATACAAGGCAAATACAATTTGTTTAATTATTAAAGATTCAAGAGTTACACTTACAAATGAATTATCCGTTTGGCTTGTTTATTAACTGTATCCTTTGGTATTATTATATTTCTTTTAAAAGTAAATTCTACACTTTGATATATTGCAAGCACATGAAGATTTATATTTAGGCTGCATTTAAACTTAAACCCATGAACTGGTATTGTGTAAATTGATTAAGCTATAGACATATCAACGTTATGCACTATTAGTAAGGGATCACTTTACTTTCATTATATATAATAAAAGCAATAGGTTTTAAATTAGAAGTATACAGATTTAAGAAACCAAATGGACACATTGTCACCAAGAAATCTAAAAACTGAGTATCTTACACCATCCAGACCAGACTTGCTAAAAACTCGGACTTATAAAACATTTTTGTTTTCATCGAAATGTTACTTAAAATTATCTGACAATAAAGCTAGAATGAGTTCTTGACTCGACAATATCTGATCAGATGGGACAGTTATGGATAGCCCTTTAGTTATTGATTAATGTTAATGCTTGACTTTTTAACGATGTAACAACTGTAGTTATTTACTTGTGATAATACTTGGTCAAAATATTATTGACTATAAAAGCTCCCATGAGTTTCTTTATACGTCCAAAAAACGTTATTACCTTTGGTTGATTAAAATTAGGGAAATGGTTTCCACTTTATAACTTTAGCTCCCCTAAAAATATTCCAACCCCTGTGTGCCAAACTTGTGATGACAATAAAAGGAATGAATGAATGAATAGGGTTTTATGGTTTTAATATTTGTCAGGATATTTATAAGTATAGACTCTCCATATATGTTTTTCTGCTTATTGGGCCTCTTCTTGTTATTAATATTGTTACATAAATTATACATTTTTGAATGATGGCTAAAAAGGAATAAATTAATAAAAAAAACGTGTTCAGTATATTTCTTCGTATTGTTTCTCTTCAAACTAAATGGAAACCCCTGTAAGCCTTTAAAGCGGTTACTCTCTCTTATTCCCCCTGAACATATCCAAATTAAACGCGTTAAACAGTACACCTAAAATAACAAAACGTCCATAACATGAAGATGAACATAAGTCTGGTCGGAAGGATCTTTAGATTTTCGATAAACTTTAAAGTGGTCAAGAGAATGGAGGACTCATAGAATAGATGTCCTGAGAGAAAGACTTCATATTGCCGGAAGTTTTTGATGTAGAAGATGACATTAATTTAAATGGATCAGTGGAGTTGTAGAGGGCATATATATTTGTAAACTACAATGGCGTGGAACAATTGATTGCAGCAGTTTCAACGGTTGAAGAAGCATTTAAGGGAGGAAACAATTCTGATTCCGAGAGTTTTAAAGCTGCAAAGAGAGGAGCATTACATCTGAGGATTTCAGTTTTAACAATTGGGGAATGAATGAATAGGGTTTAATGGCATACCAACACATTATAGGTTATTCAACGCCAACAGGAAGGAAGATTCCAGGTTCACTTTACATTGGCTGCATTAAAACTTCAATCCATCAATAACTGTACCATGATTTGTACTATATAAATCAATTGAGCTATAAAGATTAAAATAAATATGAATATGAGCATCAAATGTATGATAGTTTGACTTTTAAACACTGCAACAACTGTTGTTTTCATTAGATCGCCACCAAACATGGTCAAGAGTCTCACTGACCTTAAAAAATCTCACTTGAGCATTGTATACGACCCGAAAAGATAACAAAACAACGTTAATGGCTTTGGATGACTGAATGAATGAATGGAGTTTTACGGCGTACCAACACATTAACGGTTATTCGACGCCAACAAGAAGGAAAATTCCAGGTTCATTCTACATGTACAAAAAACAACAAGATTTTAATTAATGAATGAATGAATAAAAAGGGTTTTACGGCGTACCAACAAATTATAGGTTATTCGACGCCAACAGGAAGGAATATTCCAGGTTCACTCTACATGTACAAAAACAACAAATTAACATACAGATTTAAACAAAAATAACCCAACAAATGAATATGCAGAATGAACCTAGAACCTTGATACATGCAGAACTGCAGAGTTTCAGCAAATTCTATCGTATTACTCAATTTATCGCTTCTTACGACATACATAAGCCACAGTGATACTATTCTTGCCATCACTCATGGCTCCCTGGAACCACACAGGGTTGATAATTTAACCACTATAATGAACATGACAAAAAATGATAAAATGAACAGCACACCCATTCGGAAGATTTCTACCCCTCTGCAGAGATCGGCAGTGATTCTATTTTTAGCCCGAACCACACGGGCTTTAGAAGCCATCAATCGGCATATTTAATCATTTTTAACCATCATTCAAAATTAAAGTAACAATACTAACATGAAGAGGCCTAGCAAGGAGGAAGAACCCATATGGAGCACCTATACTTTTTATAAATATTTTAAAAGATTAAAAACTAAAGATGATAAAGGAATTAAAAGTCTTAAATTGGCATTTTTAATAAATGTTTAGCCAATTTCCAAAAAAGATATAATTAGTGTGACAATTCTAATAACAAGAAGAAACCAAATAAGGATGAAAAATGCAAATGGGGCGTCTATGTTTATAGATATATTGACCTTGTTTAAAAACTAAAGGTGATATAGTAGTTATGTCACAAATCGACATCTTTAATCAATGACTATGAATGTATCCAATACGAAACGGTATGACCATTTTAGAACTGATGACCAATAACATTGTGACTTAATGAAACTATAACAATGCTACTAATGTTTACAAGGCAAACATCAGCATTTCTTATTCAATAAATGGTCGTAACTGATCAAATTGGACCATTACAAGCACTCTTTTCATACGTTAAAATAAGTAATAAATTACCAGGTTTGGGAAAGATCTGATACAAACTAAAGCAGCTACCGTGTTCACAAGGTAGGTATCATTATTTTGTCTAACAACCATGGGCCGTAACTCGTCTTGGGTGTTCTGATACGGCAAGATGAAAAAACAATTTTGCCGGTTAAAAAACTGACAAAGTTTGGTCATGTCAGGGTGAAAAGTAGAAGTGCTAACTGTATTTTCAATGAAATGTTAATGAATGAAAAGACAACGGAAAAATAACTATGGCACTGGTCCTTTTGCCAGTAGAGCTAAATGAAATCAAAATATGAAATTATTGCTAAGGCACTGACAAATATCAAAATATCTATATTGTTAAAAATAGGTATATGAAGTACTGCAAAACGTTTTTTACAGTGTATTTACGTTTTAAATTATAATTTTATAATTATTTAGTAATTAACCAATCTTACTTTTTAGACAATTTCATTTTTCAAAAGAGAAACAATATATGCTGCAACTCTGCAAACAATATTAAATATCAAAATACATTAGATTGATTTACATTCTACACTACTTAAAATTTGTTAAGGACCATACCCTAAATTAATTCAACTGAATTAAAATTCAAACTGTTCTGTGGGAAACTGTAGAACTGAACTAAAGAGAATTCATTTCAAATATTTTTGAGAAAACAATATCATTTTGAAATTTGTAATAAAAATCATTTTGAACTCAAGTGTTGTTTTTTTTCTTCAAAATAATCTGAAGGTGAATGTAATATTTTGAGGGGTTTAAAACATATCCGGTTTCTTCACAACAAAATTTATTAGTTTAATTTTAGTGATTTTTAAAAATCGACAGATGGTCAAGTCAAACACTGTGTTGTGTAAACAGTTTTTACAATCAAGTTTGATATTGAAACAACATGATTCAATCTTAAGTTGAGCAGCTCAAAAATTGTTTTAAAATCTATACATATACCATTTTAATGAAACATCTTTGGGGAATAAATTACAGGATCATTATCAAATTTTGAGTAGTATGGTTATATTGTAAACTAATTCTAAGTCCTAGTTTACACAAAGCTATAATTGTTTAACTGCAAATAGAAATGTCACACAACCTTTCAAAAATGTATAATTTATGTGACAAGAAGAGGCCCAATAAAGGATGAAGAATTCATATGGAGCGATTATACTTATTAATATCCTTAACAAGTTTGAGAATGATCCAATAAAAACCAAAGTGTAGTGTTTAAAAGCCACAAATCGGCATTTATAGTCAATAACCATACATCTGTCCGACTTGGAACGGTATGAATTATTTAGAAATTATCTTTGTTTCATGACTAAAAACATTGTGACCAAGTTTAGTCATGTTTCGATTAAGAGACAATAAGATGCGCATTCCAGTCACATGGACACGAGCAAGCTTTTATGATCAATAAAAGTGTGACATAGTTTATTCAAATTCTTATTAAGAGTCGTTAAGCTCTGCATTCTGACCACACTGACTCGTGTAAGCTTTCAGCATCAATAACATTCTGATCAAGTTTGGTTGCCATCTGATGCAGGCTGAAGATGTTACAGAATGAATAGGGTTTTAAGGCGTACCAACACATTATCGGTTATTCGACGCCAACAGGAACGGCAGATTCCAGGCCACTCTACATGTACAAAAACAACAAATAAACATACAGATTAAAAAAAATACAACAACAAATGAATATGCAGAATGAACCTAGAACCTTGATACCTGCAGAACTGCAGAGTTTCAGCAAATTCTATCGTATTACTTAATTTGTCGCTTATAACGACATGTATGAGCCACAGTGGTCCTATTATTGCCATCACTCATGGCTCCCTGGAACAACACAGGGGTTGATAATTTAACCACAATAGTGAACATGACAAAAAATGATAAAATGAACATGACAACCATGCGGAGGTTTCCTACCCCTCTGCAGAGATCGACAGTGATTCTTTTCTTAGCCGGAACCACACGGGCTTCATGATTTGAAATGACTGCCAAGGCAAATATTAATATAATAAGATTTGTTGTATATCTATATTATTAACAATATTTATATGAAAGGTCTCGCAAGACATTTTTTTTTACTGTATATTCACATTTCAAATTATATATTTTAGTCATTTATTAACCAATCTTACCATTTAGACAATTTCATTTTTGAGAAGAGGAACAATTCATGTTGTAACTATATCAAAATCTATAGACTGAATTATAATCTACTCTACTCAAAATGTGTTAAGGACCATGACCTATATAAATTCTACTGAACTAAGTTCAAACTGTTTTGTGGACAATCTGCTTAGTTAACTGAACTAAAGAAAATGCATTGAAAATATTTTTTGATTTTTTTTTTTTAATTTGATACAAAAATAATTTTGAACCCAAAAGTGGTATTTTTGAAAATATTCTGATGTTAGATGTAAGATTTTAAAAGTTTTAAAACATATCTGGTTTATTCACAACAAAATGCATGCATTCATTTTGGCGACTTTTAAAAATTAGAGGATGATCCGTTTCAACAGGGTGTTGTAAAAACAGTTTTTACAGTTAAGTTTGATGTTGAAAGAACGTCATCAAATCTTCAGTTGATCAATAAGTACAAAACTTTGGAAAATATCAAAACTGCAGAGTTTCAGCACATTATATCATATAACCCTTTACTTCAGACGCCTTTGGACACCTAATATAGAAAACGTTTGAATTATTGGGTGAATTATGCTTATATTAACTGACAGAGTGGAAAACAGTGCATGAAGTGTTCAGATTGCTCGTTATGAGCAATCTGAACTCTTCCTGCACTGTTTTCAAAGGCCTTCTGTGATTGGTGCAGGAAAACACGTATCTATGGAGTAAAGGGATAACTCAAATCGTCGCTTCTAACAATGTGCATTAGCAACAGTGATCCTATTTTTGCTATTACTCGTATGACTTCCTGGAATCACACAGGGATTGATAATTTAACCACAATAATAAACATGATAAAAAAGCGATAAAATGAGCATGTCACCCTTTCGGAAGATTCCTGCCCCTCTACAGAGATTGACAGTGATTCTATTCTTGCCTGGAACCACACGAGTTTTCTCTATAACACAATGTGAAACTTTGACCCCTTAGTGCTGGCCAATTTTGTCCCCAAGGTCATGGTTTTGAACAAAAACAAGAAAGGACCACAAACTAATCCTATTTGTTAAACATCCAAGCTCAAGGCTTAGTACCTGTACTACAAACATTAACCTGCTCAAAAAAATCTCACAATATATCTAAGTTTCAAATGGAAATAATTCTGCCAAAACTTTGATGCAATCAAAAGTTATGGTTCTTATCTCTATATGTTTCATAGATGATGCTGGACGCAATGTGAAGTTTCCTACATGGCCTTTGATAGGTTGATGAAATATGAACCAAATCAAAAACTTTAACTCTTACAAAATTATTTAAGTAAATAAAAGGCAAATATTGTCAAAGAGCAAACAAGATCTGACTGACGGGGGCACGGACATGCTGAAAAACGTACATACACCGAACCTCCATTGTGACTATCTCGACCTTACCACAAAAGTTTTTTGCCCCCAAAACAATTTCTTGTAGTGGATTAGTTTATTGATTAAATGTTAAAAAAAATCTGCAAAAAAAAAAAAAGAATATAATCTTATTTTTTTTTTCACACCAAAATATGTACATTTTATTTTGGGGATTTTTGAAAAACAGTTTACTATTCAGTTTAACAGGTGTCATCCCACCATTGATTTTTGTTCTTTATTCTATAGTAAATAATAAAAGTTTGAAGGCTTGTCATTCATAGAGAAACCCAAATGAAAGAAGTGAAACCTACATTTTACTGTTTGTCAACCTCTGCACTATCAAAATATGATGAGAAAAGTAGGGGTCATGTGTCATATAAGAGATTTTTTTCTGCTCAGTGTGTACACTGGTGACAAAGTGAAAGTAGACTTCCGAAATCATGTATTCATACCCCAATTTCCAAGCATCAATTTTTTTTTCTAAATTCACAATTCAAACATGAAAATGCTATCAAAATGTTCAAAATACATCAATAATGCCATTCAAATAAAATAATGAGCATTAAAATAAGGAAAATGCATTTTTAAAGGAGAAGAAATGAGGATTATTTAAAACCGCCATTATGCGACTACCCCACGGAAGCACTTCCTTTTTGCAATGATTGGTACTATGCCTAACAGGGCGTTGGAAAACACTTTACAATTCAATAATGTTTGATTTTGCAATAATGTGATTAAATCTTAAATTGATAAATAAGAATCCAAAATTTTGAATAATATAAATTATGGTGCAAAAGCGGTTATTTTTTAAATATGATTTTTTTTTCAATTATGTAAAATTCATTTTTTGAACATATTGCCCATACTTGATTACTGTTTTCATTTGGTATATGGTAGCAGAACAGCTCCAAACATGTTTTTAAAAACTTAATATTATTTCAATGTATTTTTATGGGAAATAAATAACATGGCCGTTAACAAATTTTGAGTAGTATGATTACAAAACTTTAATACAGTCCACTTTATAAATAATTCACGTCATCGCACATACATGTATAATGTAATGGAATCCTTCATGAATCAAGTTGTCTTGACAACTGAATGTCACTGGGTAATTTACAGAGTAATATCATCTTCCTGTCATGTTGATGTTAAAATGAAATGTGTTGTCCTAAAGATGCAGTCCTTTTTATCAACAATATGAGTTTATTGTTTCAAACACTGTCTGAACTGCAACTTCTGGTCTTTGCGGTAATTCAACCATCATGTGTTTCTCTCAGCTGAAGCATGAACAATAATCATTTAGATAATTTTACACATTTTTTTCTTCATATGTTATATATTTGAACAAACTCAAACTTACACTTTTACTCATTTTAATGTATTCCAGTTTAATCTATTGTGTAAGCGTTGTCCACTTAACTTATTCACAACAAATTATCTACGCTTATGAATTAAAAAATATGACATTAAGATGCCTGTCATATGACCGTACTCGGAGTATATCGATATTAACTAAAATTTAGTTGTAACCTTATCCCATTCAGTGCATCTGTATCCTACTGAGTGCCACTTCTTTTCAATACCATACCATGAATCAATAATACCCTTAAAATGTCATTCGTGTTTATAAACGAGTTCTAGCGTTGTTTTAAATTAGAACCAATATTAGTACTAGCAGCATGATTTGTGATATTATAATAATATAGTCAACACTGATATGAGTAAATAGACATAGCAGCATGATTTTTAATATCATAAGAATATAATCAAACACTGATATGAGTAAATAGACACAGCAGCGTGATTTGTGTTATTATAAGAATATAATCAACACCGATATGAGTAAATAGACATAGCAGCGTGATTTGTTTTTATGAATATAATCAACACTGGTTTGAGTAAATAGACACAGCAGCGTGATTGTTTTATATTATAAGAATATAATCAACACTGATATGAGTAAATAGACATAGCAGCGCGATTTGTGATATTATAAGAATATAATCAACATTGATAGGAGTAAATAGACATAGCAGCGTGATTTGTGATATTATAAGAATATAATCAACACTGATACGAGTAAATAGACATAGCAGCGTGATTTGTGATGATAATATAAGAAAATAATCAACACTGATATGAGTAAATATCAATAGCAGCGTGATTTGTAATATTATAAGAATATAATCAACACCGATACGATAAATATCAATAGCAGCGTGATTTGTGAAAGTATAAGAATATAATCAACACCGATACGAGTAAATAGACAAAGCAGCGCTATTTGTGATATTATAAGAAAATAATCAACACTGATACGAGTAAATAGACATAGCAGCGTGATTTGTGATATTATAAGAAAATAATCAACACTGATACGAGTAAATATCAATAGCAGCATGATTTGTGATATTATAAGAATATAATCAACACCGATATGAGTAAATAGACATAGCAGCGTGATTTGTAATATTATAAGAATATAATCAAAACCGATACGAGTAAATAGACATAGCAGCGTGATTTGAGATATCATAAAAATATAATCAACACTGATACGAGTAAATAAACAAAGCAGCATGATTTGTGATATTATAAAACTATAATCAACACTGATTTGAGTAAATAGACATAGCAACGTGAATTTTGATATTATAAGAATATCATGTTTAGAGAAGGATATTCCAACCTGAGATTTAACTGTGTTTAACTTTTTATCCAGAAGAGGCTTTATCAAGTTCATGTCATATCAGCAGTACCAGGGATTGCAATCTTACAAACTTGATTGCATACTCATGCTTTATTCTTTTTCTTGCATACTAATTAGATATGTATTTATTTTCTAAAAGCATATGTAAACTGTCCCATATCTGTATACATTATGCGAGAAAAAAATCTGTATGTCTAATGTTTGGTATGCATATTTGAGATAAATGTTTTTGGTTTGTTTTGCTTTCAGAAATACAAATTCATTTCCATATTTACAAATTAGATATCACGATATCACCAGATATAGTAATGTTTTACGTCATTATCTCCAAAATAGGTGCATGTTAATAATGTTGATATTTTCAATTTTAACTGTAAATAACTTTACCTGAGACTATGTGTTTTCTTTTATTCCTGAACTTTTATAAGCTTGGTACGACTCCAGACAGGCCAACATGATGTCCATCTGTTTCCACTACAAGGTCGTCTTTATAGCAACTAACAGACGTCCATCTTCTGTTTAAAAATAATCAGTCATGTTATACAGTTTGAATTGTATTTGTATAATTGCGATCTCTCTTTCAATATGTAATTAAGACAATCCGATAACGCTAATATTTCAAGTATTTTATTATATGATAAACCCCTTGAACCGGACTACGCTTTACTTTTCTAGTTATGTATTCATACGCGCTCATTATGCAACGGATAGTTAATTTCTTATTCATATACATTACTTGAGGGAGCGTCTGAAACAATATAAAAATACTTATTTTGTCATCAGGATTGGAAGTATAAGGATTCAGTTCATATTTCTGCTTTTATACCAGTGCAAGGAATGTTAAATAACTCACAAACCTTACATAAAGTACTTCGGACTTTATTCGATTTGAGCGTGATTTGACATTCTTTTCACATGCATACACACCAGAAACAAGAAGCCCAAGAGGGCCTGATGACGCTCTACTTGCTCATAGTGGTCATAAGTTTCATAACACTTTTTGGAATGTCACAATATTAACTCTTTTTGGGGTCATCTTAACCCTTTATGGATAAACACCCCCACCATACCCATACTGAACAAAACGTTGATTCAATAAAATTTGAACAACAAATGCCATTGGTAAGTGTCACATGCACCCCACCCCATGAATGTTCTGTGATAATAACGATACATTTTATAATAGGTAGTGATGACATCGTGTATCCAGGAACATCGTGAGTCATGGTCTGACGTTTCAGAATAGAACACAAATTTCATGTTTTTTACATTAAAGTGTAACATTGACCTTGACATCTGATGTAAATATCTGGGTATTTCTACAGGTAAACGCAAATCACTTGTGTCAAGCTATTTTAAATCCCTCCGTATAAAACAAAGATACAAATCAGACATAAAATATCAATCAAACAGAAAGTATGACCTTGACCTTTGAGGTACGGTTCTGGGTCATATTGAGACACTTGGTCATGCTATGTTGATTAATTAATGAATTGAGCCCAGAGTTTTGGAATCCATCCATGTATGATAAACTTGAAATCTCAAACAGACTCAAAGTGTTGTCAAACAAACTTAAAAGTGTGACCTTGACCTTTGAGATACAGGTCTGGGTCTTACGTGCGACACGTCGTCATGTCATCTTGATCTACTGTGTCAAGTTAAAGACAAAGTTACAAATTAGACACAAAATATCAAACAAATTGAAAGTATGATCTTGGCCTTTGAGGAAATGTTCTGGGTCTTACACGGAACACTTAATCATGTCATGTTGATCAACTCAGTCAAGTGTTTTTGAAATTTATCTATAGGTGACAAAGTTACAGACCAGACACAAAACCTCAAACAGACTGAAAATGATGTCAAAGTTAAATTGTGACCTTGACCTTTGAAGTGGGATTCTGTATTACGTGCAACACGCCATCATGTTATATTGACCATTTGTAGCAAGTATTTATAAAATCCATCTATGTATAATAAAGTAAAAGACCGGACACAAAATCTCACACAGACTCAAAGTGTTGTCAGACAAACTCAAAGTGTAACCTTGAACTTTGAGGTACGGGATGAGTCATTCGCGCGACACATAATCATGTCATGCTGTTGAATTGAGCCAAGGGTTTCTGAAATTTATCCATAGATGGCAATGTTACAGACTGGACACGAAATCTCAAATGGACTGAAAGTGTTGTCAAAGTTAGAGTGTGACTTTGGTCTTTGACGTTGGAGTCTGGGTATTACACCCGACACGTCAACACGTTATGTTGATCATTTGTACCAATTATGTATAAAATCCATCTATGTATGACAAAGTTACAGACTGGACACGAAATATCGGAAGGACTGACGGACACTGCGATTGATATATGCCACCCTCATTTTTTTGTCGGGTGGGGGAAACAAAACAGTTTCCGTCGTATTTTTTCTACTTTTTCCTAAATTACAAAATATGCCTTTAATTATTTTTTTCACTTTATTAGAAATATTTCCTAGTGAAGCACAATGCCAAGAAAGGCCCTTTTAATAATTCAATTGTGCTTGTGAAATATTATTGTTATTATTATCATTAATATTATTATCATCATTTTATTGCAGGTTATATATGGCATATCCAATTCTACTGGCTGAGGAAGACTTCAGAATGAATCTTGGTAAAACCACTGTCCTTCCACAAGTAACTGGCAAACTTTCTCACAAAGTTTTTGGAGCGAGCGGACTCGAACTTAAGACCTTAGCGGCGAGAGGGAAGTGATCTTAAAACGACGCCTTAGACCACTCGGCCATGGAGGACCCTTATTATTATTGTGTTATCATTATTATTATGTTATCATTAGTATTATTATCATTATTATTATTATCATTTTTATTATTATTATGTTATCAATATAATCATTATTATTATGTTATCATTATTATTTTTATCATTATTATGATTATGTTATAATTATTATTATTATCATCGTTATTATGTTATTAATATTATTTTATGATTTTTATCATTATTATTATTATCATTATTATTTTCATTATTATTATTATCATTATTATTATGTTATCATTATTATTATTTTATCATTATTATTAGATTATCATTATATTATCATTATTATTTTTATTATTATTATTTTTATGTTATCATTATTATTATAATGTTATCATTATTATTATCAGTATTATCATTATAATTAGGTTTTTATTACTTGATGAGGATCTAGGTAAAATACTGATCTGCACCATTGATCTCGAAATAGGTACATTTTGATATTTTGAAAATCTTCAGCTTTAGTTAACTACATGTATAACCTTACCTTAGGCATGACGTTTCCTTTTATTCTAGAACTGCCAGATGCTTTGAAATAATCCAGGCAGGCCAACATGATGTTAATGTTTCCTTCACAATGTCTCAATGGAAACTGCAAGTGTTGATGGTGATCGACCTCAGGAGAGTATGCATCTACCCGTGTTTCCCACGCACAAGGATAAGTAGTTCATCTCCTGTTTCACAAAATACAATCATTGTTAAAAATTGAGTAATAACAGTTTGGAATTCTGACAGACAACGTAGTTTGTGATAGTGTTAGAACAACATGCATGAGTTGCAATATGAATGTTGCTGTTTCTATGAGAACCAAGATTCTGTGAAGGTCTAAATCGCAACAATGATACCAAAGATTGAAACCCTGGTACCCAGATTGTACATTTTTCTGGCATTCCCCAAGCAATGATATTGTACAATCTCTTCTGAGAATACCGGTAAGTTTGTAGTGCCATTTTCCAGTTTTTGGTATGACCTGGTCGGGAATCGAACACATGAGCTTCCGTATAGGAGACGGACATTCTACCACTGGCTGCGGTACAACAAATTGTTATTGTTTATTTGATATTGAAATGTATAAACACTTGAATACTAATAAATTGATAACAATTCGTGTTTTATTTTGTTATCTACCGTTCTGAATGTGTTTAAATGAAATATACAGAAGTAACAAGTTACGTTGATACCAAATCCATAATGTTATTAACATCGTGTTTCTGTAAAAAGTATTTAATGGATTCATGTAGCAACTGTGACTATAAATTAGTAAGATCATTTCCGCCTGGGAAAATGTGTTTATTTTTCGTTGGCATGTTCTATGTTATGATTTTCCAAAATTATAGTGCCTGTGTTTCTGCCTCAAAAGAGATACATGTTATTAACACATTACAAGAAGTTACTTTAATTTTAAAAATAATAAGATAGTCGAAGAGCGCATTTTTATATAAAGCCTAGAAATATGTGCACGTAGCACCCTCTTTACAGAAAATGTTTGACTTCATAATCTGTTAGTTAGATGCCCAAGGGATGTTGCAAGACCTTCAGTACTAAAGAATTGTGGTATAACTTTTAAGTTTTGGGGCTAAATACATCGAAATATATAACAAAACTGGTGATTTTGGAAATAATGGAATAAAGCCTAAAATTAAACTTATACTCCTGATTTTTTTTGTGATTTGCACTATTTCAGATTGATTACAAATAAAATGTACTTGTACATAAAAGATCTATAAGGGGCGGATGTAAAATTCTAGATTTCATGGAAGGCGTGGGGGCATATTCTCATTTTTTGTTACTTATTACAAAATCGGATTTTTAGTCAATATGGATCCATAATATCTTTATCTCACAACAATCGGTTAGATCATGCGTAGGCAAATTTGTACTTTTTCATATTGATAACAAATAAAAATGTATAAACTGACTCTATAAGTGGCGAATCTAGAATTCCATAAATGTATCCATCCCACTAGACTCAGTGTTATTATTATTGTTTCTCTTTCTCAATCACTGTTACATAAAATACAATATTTAGGCATATGCAAATGGCATGATGTTTGTCGTATATTTTTTACCCCATATGAACAGATCAGATTTAATATGACAGTTTCCTATTTTCAGATTATACTTAGGTGTTTTTTTTTTCAGAAATAATACCCAGCGTAATAAAAAGTAGATAATTAGAAAGTTTTTTTTTTTGAATGGGGTTTAACGCCATTTTCAACACATTTCAGGTTATATATGGCATATCCAGTTTTACTGGTGGAGGAAGACCTCAGACTGAGTCAGACTGAGTAGAACCACCGTCCTTCCGCAAGTAACTGGAAACTTTCTCACATAAAATTTTTGTAGCGAGCGGGACTCGAACCTACGACCATAGCGGTGAGAGGTAAATGATCTTGAGACGGCGCCTTAGACCACTCGGCCACGGAGGACCCAGATAATTAGAAAGTAAATATAAATAAAATATAAAGGTGTTAATTGATACATTACAATATGATAAACTAGTAGAAACGTGTAAGCATCATCTGACCCAGTCTCTGATTCACCTACATGAGTAATGCACTTAAACATTTTTCACGTGCCACACATATAAAAGCCTCAGTACAAACTAGATTATTTGCACAATACACTAAGAGCAAGTTCCTTGAGCACCAGAAAATTTTTCAAAGTACCAGCTTTAGATACCAACCTCTTTCGACGAGAGACATCAGTTTTGTATTGCTAGTAAATAATGTTTCCAAAACAGTGATTGGAAGTTAACTAAGTGATGTTTTAAGCTTTTTGACAATGGTGACATATATTGTTCTGCAGTCTCTTATGACAGAGCAGTCCGTATCTGGCGTCATCAGCAGCACATTCAAGGTTATTGGGCAAATACAAGGACACACTTCTCACATGAACTGATGCACCCTTCAGACAATGTTCAGATTAACCTAAATGCAACAGTTCTTCTCGGTGGACGTCAGTGGACTTTCATGGATTAATAGCTATTGAATAATAATTCTCTTTCCTATTTCAACTAAAGAACTAATGAATCCAGTGATACATTGAACTGCAGGTAAGACAGAGGAGATAGATTGGCCAAAGCCTTCTACGACATTATGAGTAGAAATGGGGCTCAACTTCAGCATCATATGTATGTCTACTTCCTCAGTATTAGACTTGAGGTATTCTACATTTTGTTGATAGGATAGTCGATGTATCCAAACCACTCTTGAGCCCACAACCTGCAACAGGCAGTTTTCAGGTCCACTTTACACCACCTAAAATAAACTTAAAACGTTCCATCTGTGTGTGCAAGAGAGAATGGAACAGCTGATAGTTCATAGGTCAGAACGTCTTAAGAAATACTTCTCTGAAAGTTGATGCAATTATCAATTTTAAATATTCCAGAAAATGGCGATTTCTTTTAATTTTCCTATTTTTAACCAAAAAAACCCACACAGTGTCAGTGACTCAGTAGACATTGACCTGTATAGCATATATGTATATATATCAATGTATTGCAAAGCTTTTATTAACCCAGTATACATAAAAATGTATTATTTTTAATTATTCCAGAAAATGGCAAATTTTTCTATTTTTTCATATTTTTAACCCAAAATATTTTGAAAGTGATACCACAATTCTTTAGTACTGAAGGTCAAATAATGATCTTTATGTATCTACAAAACGTTTCCAAGTGACAGACCTTTTCTGTCCAAGGGGTGCTACGTGAGATTTTTTTATATTAGTTTGCTCTTGGATTAAGATGGGGTCCACGCATTGTTGTGTATTAACTAACGGGTCAACACATTACAGGGGTGGGATACGAGTATATTGCTGTACAAACTGCCTGATGGCTTTTGATTTTGTATGCTTTCTAGTGTACTTACATGTATAGTTATTCCGGTAAAAGTTGAGGTTGTACCGAGTTCGAGTCGAGTGTGTATATATATATGTATATATGTGACCTTTCTGTTCTGTTTATGTTTGTATATGTTTTTTATTAGAATATGTCGCTCTCCCTCCAGTGGAGGTAATAAAGATATCTATCTGTAACAGTATTTATAAAATAGATCCGTTTTGATACTTTGGTGAAAGTCTTTAGCTTAAGCTTACTATAACCTTACCTGCCACTTGGGTTTTTCTTTTATTCTGGGATATTTAGAAGTTGGTCTCGAATACAGACAGGCCAACATGATGTACAGCTGTCCCAATCACAACAACGTATTCATGGAAGTTTTCCGTGGCATTATGACTCAGTAGCACACAGCCTGTTTAAAAAAAATATATCAGTCAATCTATTATACACATGTAGCTTCATTGTTCCTTGAATGAATTCTGATAAAAACGTGTAACAGCGCCATTTGTAATATAGGAATAGCAATAAAAGAAAGTAGGTGTCTGATAGGAGTGGATGTTTTATGCCTATTAAAGCCTCCGCTACAACAGGGTGTTTTAAAAAATATCAAATAAAAGTTCCGAGACTGATGTGAACAGTTGTGCTTTTATAAAATGTTTTAGTTTAATTTAGTTTAAACATATTTTATTTCATCATTTTACATGAAATGGGGTTGGGCCACACAATCTGCCAACATTAGACTCGGCCCTTCGCCTACAGATTACACAATCGTTTGTTTAACAATGGCATAAAATACATTACAAACCCAAAATCATTTACAAATATTATGGAAAAGAGAAAATATTTAGCTGATGATGTTTTCATGTGACAGAAAGAAATAATGAAGTAAGGGATGAATGAATGAAGTAAGGAATGAAGTAATGAATGAATGAAGTAATGAATGAATGAATGAATGAATGAATGAATGAATGAATGAATGAATGAATGAATGAATGAATGAATGAATGGCTGACTGACTGAATTAATTGTTTATTGTTTTAATGCGTACCAACACATTATATAGTATGTGACGCTAACTGGAAGGAGATTCCAGGTTCACTCTCCATGTACAGACTAAATTCAGATCTCCAGATAATTTTTGAAGCCGATGAGTAATTACTCATCAAAATCAGAGTAGATGAGTATACTTCAGTTTTTCATAATAGTAATGCGCATATGATATACAACCAAACCTGTGTTAAGTTGCAGTATACAGTGGGGATATGCTATATGGCCCCTGAGAGCATGTGGTTGTTGAATACAGACCAAGTTTGGCTCTAAATATAAAACTAACATTTTTGGCTTCTTAACACAAGAGGCTGCGTAACAGAGATAATTGCAAACTCCTGTTAATTGCTACGATATTTTGTGTTTAGCTGTTTAAATGTACATCAGACTTTCCATTTTGCCTTTCATCTTATATCAGTCATTTTACTGCTCAATCTTTGGATTTCTTACAGACCATTGCTTCATATCTGTCAAATCTCATGGTTTCGTCGTGAGTCTCACGATTTAGGCAATGAAATCACGGTCTCACGCTGACTATGTAATTTCTCACGCATTTCAATTAAGACAAAATTCACGAAAATAAATACTATGGTTTTATGAATAAATCAGTAAAAACATTGGTTCGTGTATTGGTTGTGTCTGACCTTATGTTAGCCACCAGAGCCGGTGTTAGTATACAATATACTAACACATAATTATCGTTACCCTGTGTCAACGTAAACACCATATTGTAAAAAAATAATTCCCTAGCATCACATCACAGCATTGCTGTGGCTGAATTACTGTAAATTTATTACACCAAAATTTAAAAAAAAAAATCATACAAATTTAATGAAAATTTTGGTAAAATAATTGACTGAAACTGTTATAGAAAACACCTCAGAACACACCACAGACGATCTAGGAATAAAAAAAAATTCGGGGGGGGGGGGAAGGGTGCCCGCGAAACCCCCTGGTATATTTTCTCACTCTAGGGCTCATTTGAGCCTTGACAGCTATGTTGCTGGATAATAAAATGACAGTTTAGATGTTAAAAAATAAATGGTATGCTGAAGAAAAATAGGAACAAGACATTGTACTGTGGCATAAATTATATTGACTTATTTGTACACAGAATTAGCAAGTTTTCTATTGCTTATTCAATCTTGGCATGTATGTCATAACTGAACAAAATGCAATCAGAATAAGTACAAAAATATAGTTTTAGCATACACACTGCACAATATGGAAGTCATTTAATGCAGTATGTGACATTATTTTTTATGAACATGGCCACAGGGCCATGAACTTTTCAATTGTTAATTAAATTTCTCAAATTATGTTATCATTTTTTTTACCATAATTTGCTTTCAAAATGAACAAAATGTTCTAAATGTTATTTTTTTTCCATAACCTTTTAACATCCGTTAAAGAAAATAAACGGCGCCGGGAAGACCGAAAAGGGCGCCATAGAAACATAAACCAGCCGATGTTTAAACTGGTATTAGAAAGTCGCGCATGCGCGTCTCGATACCTTACAAAACAAAATAGGACATTCAAAATAAAAAGTTTCTCAGAGTATATCGTCTGTACATTTTAAACACTAAAATAACATGACTTTTTAAACAAAGTTTCATGATTTCCACATTTTATCTTAATATACCAACAACCTAAAACTGGATATATATAAGTGATATTGTTGCAGCATACGTTTTTTTTTCAAAGACGTTTCAATCAAATTACAAAAAAAAAATTGTCATGGCGTAACAGTCATTTATGATTTACCCGACGATTGAGCACTATGTTACATAAACATAACCTCAATACGTTTTTGAATAGGATTTTCAACTAGCGATATACCTAAATATTGAAACAGCTGTATGAATAACAGGTATTCCGACGGAACTCTCAACTTACCAAAGTTGGTGTCCCGTCAAGAAAAAATTAAGCAACTTGGCGACATTGTTTATTAATTGCACAGACTGGGTTACCATTATAACCGGTATATTTATCGCTGAAGCAAGTTTAATTGAAACCATTCAGCTATTTATTTATGCGGATAAGATAAAAAGCAAGTGCAAAGAAGATCGGTTTTCAGAGAACGTAAACTTATTTACGCATATAGAAATTGATTTTAGTGTAAATCTCGTTGCTTATGCGTAATTGATACGCACGTAAAACAAATTTGGTGCGTATCCGCAAACTTTTAATGCTTCATATACGCAGATACGCATCTTATCTGGAGCTGGCACTACAAAAATAACAGAAAAACGTATATATTGAAAAAAACATATCAACAAATAAATACGCAAGATGAAATTAGAGTCTTGATACCTGCAGAACTGCCGGGAGATTCACCAAGTTATATACAAATACTCAATGTGGTGCCGCTTAAGGCATGTGCGAGTTACAGCTGCATTTCTTCCACTACTCATTGCCTCCCTGAACCACACATCGGTTATAA
Source organism: Panopea generosa (assembly GCA_029582155.1). Classification (NCBI taxonomy): domain Eukaryota; kingdom Metazoa; phylum Mollusca; class Bivalvia; order Adapedonta; family Hiatellidae; genus Panopea; species Panopea generosa. The sequence continues at coordinate 26,885,069 of CM055909.1, read as the reverse complement.
TTTAAACATAATAATTAACATGATATAAATGGACAAAAATGGACACATTAAACAGTCCTACCCCTCTACAGAGGACGACATTGATATTTTTCTTATACACACGCGGAATCACGCGGGTTTCCCATGTAGTCGAAACAATGCACATGTGACAGATATGGTAAAACGTCAACTTACTGTAAAAGGTTTATTCCCTGGCCGTTCATGGCATAATTTGTGTTCAAATTTTCAAAATTATATCAAATCCTTTTTTTTCAAAAACTTATTCCATTATCTTTCCATCTAATATTTTAGCATCACATGGTTGCGTGAACCATTCTGTTTCTCAGGCTAGGCTTTCACACACAACAAAAGAAATCGAAAAACACGAGAAAATAGAAAGTAACCAAATATGTGAGAACAAGTAACGTGTACCAAACATGCTTTGCCATAAGACGACACATGAATGGCTAAAGTAAATACAGAAGGCGGGTTTACTGCGGTCGAAATTATTTAAAGTATAACTTTAGTTTTTAATATATATTCAAATGACAAAATTATCAACTTTTGATAAAGTAATAAAATGACTAGAACAAGGTCCATGTAGGAAAATGCAACACTATCTAACTAGTATCTACTGTTATAATTTAAGGCTATCTACGAGTATCGTATCTATGGTATTTTATGCACTTGAAAAAAAAAATATATGAAATGAGATAGACGGACACATATTCATGTTACTTTTGCGTAAAAATACACCATTTGTAACAAAAAAAAACACATATTTTTTCGTGCGGCTAAACAAATCTGAAATTGGTTGATTTTATATTATTTAGCACCTTGATGGCATATCATAGTTTATTATCTGTATTTGACAGAGTACCGCTCGATATTAAAACAAAATTGTCACTTTTCGACTCTATGGTTGTACCAATTTTACTATGTGGATCGGAGATCTGGGGCGTCTATAACAACAAAGAAGTAGACAAACTTAATATTAAATTCTGCAAGTTTATACTTGGTGTACGTCAACAAACCTCAACTTCTGCAAGTATAAACTTGGTGTTCGTAAACAAACCTCAAATTCTGCAAGTATATACTTGGTGTACGTAAACAAACCTAAAATTCAGGAAGTACGTACTTGGTGTACGTAAACAAACCTCAAATTCTGCAAGTATATACTTGGTGTACGTAAACAAACCTCAAATTCTGCAAGCATCAACTTGGTGTACGTAAACAAACCTCAAATTCTGCAAGTATCAACTTGGTGTATGCAAACAAACCTCAAATTCTACAAGTATGTACTTGGTGTACGTAAATGTGCTTGGTGTACGTCAACAAACTTCAAATTCTGCAAGTATGTACTTTGTGTACGTATATAAACCTCAAATTCTGCAAGTATATACTTGGTGTACGTAAACAAACCTCAAATTCTGCAAGGATAAACTTGATGTACGTAAACAAACCTCAAATTCTGCAAGTATATACTTGGTGTACGTAAACAAACCTCAAATTGTGCAAGTATAAACTTAGTGTACTTAAACAAACCTGAAATTCTGCAAGTATATACTTGGTGAATGTAAACAAACCTCAAATTCTGCAAGTATATACTTGGTGTACGTAAACAAACCTCAAATATTGCTGTTTACGGTGAATTAGGAAGGTGTTCATTGTCTGTAATTGCTAAAGAGAGGTCAACAAATACAATACAAACCATAGATAAATACACAATCAATAATTATAACAACCATATCGAGTATCCTTTATTACAGAATTAACAGTGCAGGTGAGTAATAAACCCATTACATATTTTTGATATTAACATAGTGTAATATTACTTCTGATTCAATAATAGGTGCTTTTCGTATGACTTGGCTCTCGTACATACATGGCCGAACTATGTTCCTAACTTCCCCGAATATACAAATGACATTGATTTGTCTGATTTAACCCTTTACTTCATATAGACACCTTTGGACACCTCTAATATAGAAGGTTTTGGAAACCTCTAATATAGACACCTTTGGACACCTCTAGTATAGATGCCTTTGGACACCTCTAATATGGACACCTTTGGACACCTCTAATATGGACGCCTCTGGACACCTCTAATATAGACACCTTTGGACACCTCTAATATAGACGCCTTTGGACACCTCTAATATAGACACTTTTGAACACCTCTAAAATAGACTCCTTTGAACACTTCTTATATAGAAAGCATTTGAATTATTTGGTGAATTATGTTTCTATTAACAGACAGAGTGGAAAACAGTGCAGGAAGTGTTCAGATTGCTCATTACAGCAATCTGAACTCTTCCTGCACTGTTTTCAAAGGCCTTCTGTGATTGGTGTGGGAAAACGCCTATCTATGGAGTAAAGGGTTAATGATGTCTGACTGACAGAAACTTATATGCCAGACCTGATCTCCTTCCTTATAGAGAAGATGTTAAATAAATGATAAACTATTTTTTCTGAGTTATGTGATAAACAGAATCTTACATTTGTGCTCATTTATTATTTAATTCATTAAACTTGTTGGCAAAAATGATATATAATGCTCAGCATAGCCAAACACAATATATTTTTTCAAACTTGTTTAACAAATTCAATAATAAATGAGCACAAATGTAAAATTCTCTATATGTTAAAAACAATCGCGGAACAACAGAGCACCAATTTTGAAGAGTTTGATTCTCTTCCATTAATTAATTAAAATCTCTACTCGAAAAAGACTACAAATCTGCTATCTTCTATTTTTAGATCAAAATCCTCACTAGAATTATAAACCAATCAAATATTGCTTGCAATAAGCATAATTATTGTTATGCCTGATAGTGTAACAAAGTGAGTGCACTATTTTTAAAATAAATGAAGCAAAAGCCTAAACAGCCTCAGGGAAGACTCACTCGTTTACAGTTTTGCCTATGATATATGGATTTATCAATGAGCTCATTTACTATTGGCATCAATATATTTTTGGTTAGGTCGCATGAGCGACCGAACCCTATATAACGGCCAGTTAAGAAATTGACTCTGGGCGCTGCCATATTGAAATGTCACGATCACATGTTAAAAACATGGCATTCGCCACATGGAGGTCGCCATCGTTTCCAAACAGTGCATCATGGGAATGTACAAACCGCTGTTGATATTAAAACTTAGTCATGTTCCGACCACTTTCCGGCTTAAAGGAAAATTCAAATGCGTTATGTGTAATAATTATTTGTGACATTTTAATGCACTAATTGAGATCACTATGAAGTGTTCTTTGGATATTTAATCAGGAAAAAAATGATAATGCCTTAAATTAAGGAATTTTCTAAAATTCGTTGCTTAAATGAGGTCTTGAAACTGATCTTTTTTGACAATTTATCGCCGTTTCTGACAGATTCCTACCGAGTTAATGTAAATAATTTTAAAATAACGATGTATTTACTCAATTATTATAATATGCTGAACCCATAACAATGGAAATAATAACAAAATTTAACAGCTACAACTGTTTATTTTATTCGATACAAGAGAAATATAAAGATAGTTTACCTGTGTGACATATTTTCAGCACGTCGTCAGAATCAGATATATCACCGAAAGCACAAGTTTTGGAAAAACAGTAATTCTTAACTGTTGTTTTTAAAAATAATATATCCACAAATTAATTTAAATTATGGATACCAATTATTTTAAAATATATTATTATCACAGTAGTAAATTGTATAAAACATAGCAGTAAGTAAGTTAGACGATATATAAGGTAAGTCTCTTTTTAGATTATGCAAATGACAATACATATTGATTGAGATCAGTACACTTAAACATCAAAGTTACTACCAGGCACACCTGCAGCCAGGAATTTGCTGTGTCAGCCGGAACTTTGTCGGGATTTGGTATCACCCGTGTATTAAGTACCCTGTACAAGGCACCAAACTTACACATTCATTCACTTTAATTGCCACATCGTTTATAATCTTGACCTAACCATTGGATGCTTTTTAAAAGCAGCCAGCTTGTTCTATACTGACTCTGCATTTAGAAATAATGCATGGTATGATGTTGAACAAGTATCAAAGTTCTACTGTACTACATTTCAGAAGAAAACTGTAAAAGGAATTGTACAAGTGACATAATATCAAGTGTAGCTAACACTGGCATAAGGGCAATGAAATTTCTTCATCTAACCAAAACTGCACCCATTTCATTTATACCCCCCCCACACACACCCACACACCCACCCACCCACACACATATATATGCTCCCCTCACTAGCATTTGCAGACAATTAAAACTTTATATGAGCAGTAGTCCTAAACTAAAATCTGACTCTAAAAATTCTGAATCAACCTGTTTGTATAATGTGATTGTTCATAGATTTGTCAAATAGTGGCATGATTAAGTCTAAAAAGAAAACCAATAACTTCTTTTTTTTATACTAGATGTAAGACGGACACATGGCAATGCTGAAATTGATTTTACTTATGGTCTCAAATCAAGTCAATCATTATATCTGTGAATGCACACGTATAACAATAAAGGTTTCTTGATTGATTGAATATTTAGCATAATTTTTATTCCATTGAGGGCTAACAGACGATCAGTTAACCTAACCACTGTTTCCTAGTATCCTGAATAGTTAATCAGTACCCAAGCACTCCCCATCTCTGCAAGTAACTTATAACTTTCCCACTTTACTCAGCAGTGAAAGATGAATGAATGAATAGGGTTTTACGGCGTACCAACACATTAAAGGTTATTCGACGCCAACAGGAAAGAAGATTCCAGATTCTTTCAACATGTATGAAAACAACAAATTAACATACAGATTAAAAAAAATACATCAACAAATGAATATGCAGAATGAATCTAGAACCTTGATACCTGCAGAACTGCAGAGTTTCAGCGAATTCTATTGTATTACTAAATTTGTCGCTTCTTACGACATGCATAAGCCACAGTGATCCTATTCTTGCCATCACTTATGGCTCCCTGGAACCACACAGGGGTTGATAATTTAACCACAATAGTGAACATGACAAAAAATGATAAATTGAACATGACACCCATTCAGAGGATTCATACCCCTCTGCAGAGATCGACAGTGATTCTATTCTTAGCCGAACCACACAGGCTAGTGAAAGATGAATGACTGAATTGATTGATAGAATATTTAGCAACATTTTTATGCCATCGAGGGCTAACAGACTATCAGTTAAACTAACCACTGTTTCTTGGGATCCTGAAAGGTTAACCAGTACTTGAATACACCCCATCTCCACAAGTACCTCATAACTTTCCCACTTGAATCAGCGGTAAGAGAAATATGATAACAAGACACATTGCCATTTATCAATCATCGCGGAGACTGTTGCCATGTGGGGATTCGAACTAACGACCACTGGATTGATAGTCAGATGCATAATCAACTGAACTAATCGGGCCCAGCTAACAATAATAAAAATATCTATCTCCAAGTATTATACTGGTTATGCCTATTACTGCGAGTCTTTAACTTTATCAACCATGTAAAAAATGACATCAATAATAAACAGTCATCAAGTGACTTTATTGTCCTGAATAATCCTTCTAAATGTTATTTCTATTAAATATACCTTTACAAACAATAAAATCATGAAACAGCAGTGGCTATTTATGATATGCAGTCAGCCATTTTGATTTTTTTCCAAGTATATATATTACCGTGAATCATTCAAACAGATGGCTAGAAAAAGAGTCATCTGGAAAAATTGTGCTGAACATATTACATTTTTTTCAGTTTTTTTCAGTATAACAGAAAATAATTCAAGGAATATCAACTTAAAGTGGAAATATTGTTTTACTTACAATTTCAAAGCTAGAATGACTTAACTTGCCATGTGTTCTTTTAGTATACTTAACACCTTTGAAAATGCAAGTGTGGTTATTGTATCAAATACATATGTAACATCAAGGAATTATATAGAGAAGGAAAGGCAACTGATTGAGATTTTGTGAACGCTTGCATATTCACGCAAAATCTCGCAATATCTCGTTTTGAATTATCTTCACTTCCATTCATCTCAGGAACACAAATCAAAATTCTTACACTGCAGAATGAAATTGTCATCAAAACATTCCCATAAATTTGTGTTTAAAATTGTTGGAATACTTGTGATACTGCAGCTAAAATAATGAAAAATTTTCCTTCAAACATCAATATCATTAATTCAAGAGCATTTTGCGGCATCGAAACATGTTTAAACATCTAAGATTACATACAATTAACAGTTTACGTACAAGAAATCAGTTGCCTGTGAATTATGAATGATTAATTTGCAAATTATGAATCCTTTGTGTGCTGTTTTATCAACATTTAGTCGTAAGATGCAAGTTTCCTATCCTTCTATACATGTCCACGTCCTTGGTAACATCAATGAAAAACCAGAACAAAACTTTCTTACTTTGTTTTTCAATTTTATTCAAACAATTTGATCACTTTCAAACACAACTTTAACGGAAGTTTATCTGGAATAAAAAAAACTATAAATGTCTTAACAAAAAAAAAAAAAAAATAAAATCCAAATGGTTTTCACATGTCAAATCCACCAAAACATGACAATGAATGAATAGTGTTTTACAGCATACCAACACATTATAGGTTATTTGACGCCAACAGGAAGGAAGATTCCAGGGTTCACTCTACATGTACAAAAACAACAAATTAACATACAGATTAAAAAAAATACATCAACAAATGAATATGCAGAATGAACCTACAACCTAGATACCTGCAGAACTGCAGAGTTTCAGCAAATTCTACAAAACATGACAAAATTGATATTTAAATTGGAGTGGTAAACTAGAAACAAAATCCTCATTCTAAAAAAAACAACAGCACTTAAAAACAGCTTATCGACCCTCTGACTCTTGCTAAGATGAAAAACGTTTTACTATGTGTAAACCCGTAAAATAGATCAAATTGAAATAAAAATGAAATCACGAGACTCTTTCGATAAGATGCAAAATATGTTGAGTATAACATTTTCCTTAATTTACCCTCTCTAGAGTCATTCTATGATTAGAAAAAACAAGAGGCCCAAGAGGGCCTGAGGACGCTCTACTGACTCGTAGTGGCCATAGCACTTTTTGAAATTCTCCTATGCAATAGAAATAACAGGGCAGGGTCATTTTTATCCCTAGGGACACCTTTTGAACAAATCTATCAAATCTATAGTTGGTCATCATTACTACATAAACATTTTGAAAATCTGTTGGGCAGTTCATGAAAAGAAGATTTTTTAAGTTTTGGACTATTTTTAGTAATGGCGGCCATCTTGAATTTCAGATAGAAAAATAAAAATCTTCTGTATAGTCTCCTATGCAATCAAACCCCTACACATAGGGATAATTTATGCCAAATATGAACAAGTCTAACATACCGGTTCTTAAGAAAACGATTTTAGTAATTCCCAATTTTTACCCTTTTGGGGCCCCTCCTGACCCCTTAAGACAGTGGAATCCAGTCATTTTTACAAATCTGAACCTCCTTCACCAAACAATGGCATGCTTCTGTGAAAATATAGGCAAAATCATTTCAATTTAAAAAAAATATATATATATTATAATGACATGTGTCCCCTAATTGAACCCTCAGGGCGGGATCATATTTAACCCTAGCGACACCATTTGAACAAATCTAACAATACTATAGTTGGTCATCATTATTACATAAACATTTTGAAAATCTGTTGGGCAGTTCATGAGAAGAAGATTTTTTAAGTTTTGGACTATTTTTGATAACGGCAGTCATCTTGAATTTCAGATAAAAAAAAAAATCTTCTGTATAGTTTCTATGCAACAGAAACATGCATGTGAAGTTTCAGTTTAATTGGCCTAGTGGTTTTAGAATAGATGAAAGAGAAAGAGAATTTTCTGTTTTCCCATAATATCCCTATGTAAAATTCTAAGTCAACTTACAGGGCCTTATAAATTTTAGTCCCTTAATTGTTATCTGCAATTAAACCCCTACACATAGGGATAATTTATGCCAAATATGAACAAATCTAACATGCCGGTTCTTAAGAAAACGATTTTAGTAATTCCCAATTTTTACCCTTTTGGGGCCCCTCCTGACCCCTTAAAACAGTGGAATCCAGTCATTTTTACAAATCTGAACCTCCTTCACCAAACAATGGCATGCTTCTGTGAAAATATAGGCAAAATCATTTCAATTTTAAAAAAAAAAAAAAATTTTTAATGACATGTGTCCCCTAATTGATCCCTCAGGGCGGGATCATATTTAACCCTAGGGACACCATTTGAACAAATCTAACAATACTATAGTTGGTCATCATTATTACATAAACATTTTGAAAATCTGTTGGGCCGTTCATGAGAAGAAGATTTTTTAAGTTTTGGACTATTTTTAGTAATGGCGGACATCTTGAATTTCAGATCGAAAAAAAAAATCTTCTGTATAGTCTCCTATGCAACAAAAACATGCACGTGAAGTTTCAGTTTAATTGGCTTAGTGGTTTTAGAATAGATGAAAGAAAAGAGAATTTTCTGTTTTCCCATAGTATCCCTATGTAAAATTCTAAGTCCCCTTACAGGGCCCCTATAAATTTTAGCCCCTTAATTCTTATCTGCAATCAAACCCTACACATAGGGATAATTTATACCACATATGAACAAATCTAACATACCGGTTCTTAAGAAAACGATTTTAGTAATTCCCAATTTTTACCCTTTTGGGGCCCCTCCTGACCCCTTAAGACAGTGGAACCCAGTCATTTTTACAAATCTGAACCTCCTTCACCTAACAATGCTTCTGTGAAAATATAGGCTTAATCATTTCCATTTTAAAAAAATAAAAATAAATATTATAATGACATGTGTCCCCTTATTGAACCCTCGGGGCGGGATCATATTTAACCCTAGGGATACCATTTGAACAAATCTAACAATACTATAGTTGGTCATCATTACTACATAAACATTTTGAAAATCTGTTGGGCCGTTCATGAGAAGAAGATTTTTTAAGTTTTGGACTATTTTTAGTAATGGCGGACATCTTGAATTTCAGATCGAAAAAAAAAATCTTCTGTATAGTCTCCTATGCAACAGAAACATGCACGTGAAGTTTCAGTTTAATTGGCTTAGTGGTTTTAGAATAGATGAAAGAAAAGAGAATTTTCTGTTTTCCCATAGTATCCCTATGTAAAATTCTAAGTCCCCTTACAGGGCCCCTATAAATTTTAGCCCTTTAATTCTTATCTGCAATCAAACCCTACACATAGGGATAATTTATACCACATATGAACAAATCTAACATACCGGTTCTTAAGAAAACGATTTTAGTAATTCCCAATTTTTACCCTTTTGGGGCCCCTCCTGACCCCTTAAGACAGTGGAACCCAGTCATTTTTACAAATCTGAACCTCCTTCACCTAACAATGCTTCTGTGAAAATATAGGCTTAATCATTTCCATTTTAAAAAAATAAAAATAAATATTATAATGACATGTGTCCCCTTATTGAACCCTCGGGGCGGGATCATATTTAACCCTAGGGATACCATTTGAACAAATCTAACAATACTATAGTTGGTCATCATTACTACATAAACATTTTGAAAATCTGTTGGGCCATTCATGAGAAGAAGATTTTTTAAGTTTTGGACTATTTTTAGTAATGGCGGACATCTTGAATTTCAGATCGAAAAAAAAAATCTTCTGTAAAGTCTCCTATGCAACAGAAACATGCACGTGAAGTTTCAGTTTAATTGGCTTAGTGGTTTTAGAATAGATGAAAGAAAAGAGAATTTTTTGTTTTCCCATAGTATCCCTATGTAAAATTCTAAGTCCCCTTACAGGGCCCCTATAAATTTTAGCCCCTTAATTCTTATCTGCAATCAAACCCTACACATAGGGATAATTTATACCACATATGAACAAATCTAACATACCGGTTCTTAAGAAAACGATTTTAGTAATTCCCAATTTTTACCCTTTTGGGGCCCCTCCTGACCCCTTAAGACAGTGGAACCCAGTCATTTTTACAAATCTGAACCTCCTTCACCTAACAATGCTTCTGTGAAGATATAGGCATAATCATTTCCATTTTAAAAAAATAAAAATAAATATTATAATGACATGTGTCCCCTTATTGAACCCTCGGGGCGGGATCATATTTAGCCCTAGGGATACCATTTGAACAAATCTAACAATACTATAGTTGGTCATCATTATTACATAAACATTTTGAAAATGTGTTGGGCCGTTCATGAGAAGAAGATTTTTTAAATTTTGGACTATTTTTAGTAACAGCGGCCATCTTGAATTTCAGATCGAAAAAAAAAAATCTTCTGTATAGTCTCCTATGCAACATGCATGTGAAGTTTCAGTTTAATTGGCTTAGTGGTTTTAGAATAGATGAAAGAAAAGAGAATTTTCTGTTTTCCCATAGTATCCCTATGTAAAATTTTAAGTCCCCTTACAGGGCCCCTATAAATTTTAGCCCCTTAATTCTTATCTGCAATCAAACCCCTACACATAGGGATAATTTGTACCAAATATAAACAAATCTAACACACTGGTTCTTAAGAAAACGATTTTAGTAATTCCCAATTTTTACCTTTTTGGGGCCCCTCCAGACCCATTAAGACAGTGGAACCCAGTCATTTTTACAAATCTGAACCTCCTTCACCAAACAATGCTTCTGTGAAGATATAGGCAAAATCATTGCCATTTTAAAAAAAAAATAAAAAAAATATTATAATGACATGTGTCCCCTAACTGAACCCTCGGGGCGGGGTCATATTTAACCCTAGGGACACCATTTGATCAAATCTAACAATACTATAGTTGGTCATCATTACTACATAAACATTTTGAAAATCTGCTGGGCCGTTCATGAGAAGAAGATTTTTTAAGTTTTGGACTATTTTTAGTAACGGCAGCCATCTTGAATTTCAGATCGAAAAAAAAAATCTTCTGTATAGTCTCCTATGCAACAGAAACATGCATGTGAAGTTTCAGTTTAATTGGCCTAGTAGTTTCAGAAAAAGTGCTGCTAACAGACGACAGACGACGGACAACAGACAACGCGCCATCGCATAAGCACTTCTGGCCTTTGGCCAGTAGAGCTAACAATTAAAAGATGATTTATGAATATTCTAAAAGAAAGAAGTATATATGAAACGTTACACCACACCAAGCGTTGCTGAAAAATAAGCATCTAAAAGAAATACATTTTACATGGCGGATATTGGGGCTTTGTGAACCTGGTCCTTTGTTTGTTAATCTCAATAACGAGATTTATAAGAGTATATACATGTATTGCCATGCAAATATTCTAATAATCAAGCTCATCAGAAGTTTTATATCAATACAAAATGAAAATTTGATAAATGTCTGTAGCAACTAATTTCCATTATGCCTTTAAAAGAGGAAAAGAAGTTGTATGAGTTGACAGTATATATTAATTAATGTATTTTTTGCTTTGCTATAATAATTCTGTATTATGCATATAAATGGAATTATACTTCGTATAAACATGGAAAATCACATACTGTTTTGTTAACATTTACCCGTATATGTATAAAATAAGTTCCATGGGCTGGTGGCCTTATAGCAAATAAACTATTTGTCATTGTCTTTGTCATTATTCATAGATAATGCATTAAAATAACATCAGCATCATCTTCATCATTGATGTAAGCATTTTCATTTTAATAAAACACTGAAGACATGTCCATTATATGCAACAAATCAGCACATAAGTTTAAACTTATTTATTTTACTTCAATTGCAAATCAAGTTTTTTACAACTTATACAAATGACAAGCAGACTTGTACATAATTATTATATTTCTGCTGTTATGATTGGTCAATTACCGTTCAAATGTCGACCAATAGAAAGTGATATTTTTTGGAGGAAATTAAAAATGTCCAAAACAAACATACGCATGTCAGTAACATCACCAATGCATGGGATAGATCAGTTATGCTGTAGATAATTGATTAATATACACATCATCTAAATTTTACAGCTCAGTCTATAACTAGTTTAGTTCAAATTAGATAAAATTGTAACAAAAAGTTTCTTCTTTTTATTCACTTGTATTGCAGGAAACATAATAAAAGTTTACCACAAGCAAACAATAGGAAAGCTTATTTTTATTAGTTCAAACATACCACCTAACTGAAAAATGTAATTATATTTGATACAACACAAAGTTGTCCAACTTAATGTCAGGGTCGAAAGGGCCCCATGAAACAACATCATGTGTATAATTATAGAAAAGCATCTATTGTCTGTTCATTGAATGTTTTACATTTAATGCATCTTACGATGCAGACTAACTAGTCTTGATCATCTCCGATGATTGCAAACATTTGAGATGATTAAAATTAAAAAGTCTGTAGTGCATCATAAGACACTGATATTAGGGCTGTGCAATGGCATTTTTTTCATCTGCAATACATATTGCGATACTTCATTTTCAGAACGATATGTATCACGATACATATTGGCTATGAAAATAAAAAGCGATGCATATTGCAATATTTAAGTCACAATGCAATGCGCATCATAATACTGATTTTTAAACAGTATCTTATGCAACCACCATAATGGTTTAATATGGTGTATGTAACAACTATGCTCATATGCAACCTAAAAGTATCTTTATTAACATAATTTATTACACTGTATAACTGCGAGAATGAAGAAATAAACATGAACAAGTAAATGATGGGAATGTGATGCTGTCCATAATATTCGTCACATGTTTAGTTTATGCCAATTTATTTTAGCTTGATTGTGATGAAATGGCTCAGAGCTTATATGAACCTCTCTCCAGTCTGCTTCTTGGTAAGAACAAGTACTGAGCGTTGTTTTATGAGAGGTATCAGGTCGAGCTGGGGAACAAACCAGCAACCTCTGGCGTGAGCAGCCAACACTCAATGTATTACATTACCGTCCCCATTACATGTTTAGCCAGTCTATATCCAAAAACTTGTCTTGCTTTTTAAAAAACACATTGGTTTTTTGATAGTTTTTATTAGCTAGTTTTTTTTATGTTTCATCAAGAAGGGAATGGGATGTACGATATCTGACAATCGTATCGATGCATCGTATGTCTAAAGAATGCATTATATCATGATCTATTGAAAGTTTCATTCAACATCCGATACACACATGGGCGGAAAGGTGAATCGCAATCCATTGATGAATCGTTACACCTTTAGCAGATATACATGTAAATTTAAAACATCTAAATGACAGAGGTAGACAATTACAGTAGCGAGTTCCTCCTGATGTACCCACATTGTGCATATCCCTGGCCGATTGACAAATAGGAACATTTCTAATATATGCAAATATGTAAATATGTAACTCGTAATACAATGCTTTTTTAATAGGGTTTAACATCTTTTCAACATATTTCAGGTTATATATGGCATGTCCAGTTTTATTGGCGGAGGATGACCTCAGACCTCAGAATAAATCTTAGTAGAACCACCGTCCTTCTGCAAGTAACTGGCATACTTTCGCACATAATCTTTTTAAAGTGAGCTGGACTTGAACCTATGACCTTAATGATGACAGTTAAGTGATCTTGGGGTGGTGCCTTAGACCACTCTGCCAAGAAGGACTCCTTCAAAAATTCAAAAATATTTTCTTAAGGGATGTTTTACAAAGTTGGGCAAAGGTAAACTTTAATTCGGAAATAACAAACATCACAGATGAAATCATATGGAATAACTCATTTATACAAAATAACAATAAAACAATATTTTATAGAGTATGGCTAGATAAAGGAATAAAATATATACAACAACTTTATGATTACAGAAATAAGAACTTTTATAATTTTAATACGATCAAACAACTTTACAATCTAGACAATTCAGATTTCTCAAAATACCACTCAATAATTGCTTCCATACCGAACTCTTGGAAAGAAAAACTTAAACATGAAACATACAACAACAACGACAGAACTTTTTTCATTGGCAGGATTTTAAAGGTACTGAAACCAAATAAAATTATATATGAGACATATATATCGAAAACAACTACCAATATTACAAATAAAGCTCAACAAAAATGGAATGACTCCTATGAAAATCTGAACTGGAAAAAAATCTTTTTATCACCGATTACATGTACTATTTATTCGAGATTGATGTTATTTCAATATAAGTATTTATGTAGAATTATACCCACAAATAAATTCTTACACAAATGCCATTTAGTAAATTCAAGTTGATGTCAATTCTGCAATATGCATGTAGAAACAGTACAGCATTTATTTTGGGACTGTGCTCATGTACAACATTTCTGGACAAAAACAAATGATTTCTTATCACAAAACGGTATTAATGTAGCTTTTAATTTTAAAAATATATCATTGGGCATCCATGACGACAACAAAAAACAATAATAAATTTTGTTATTTTTTTAGTAAAATATTTCATTTTTAAATGTAAAATGCAAAGCGATATACCATGCTTTGACAACTATCTTAGATATTTAAAAGAATGCAAAAATATAGAACAAATCTTAGCCCAAGCGAGATCCAAACTGGAAACACATAATATATAATGGCACTCAGTAAAAATTGAATAATCCAATATAGCAACCTTATATAATTAACATCAATATGTATTGATCTTATAATGAACATGATTCATCATCATCTCTCTCTCTCTCTCTCTCTCTCCCTCCCTCCCTCCCTCCCTCCCTCCCTCCCCCAACACTGCTAATAGTACTCATGTTTATAAATGTGTATTGTTATATAATAACTTGATAATGTGAAAATGAAAAAAATAAACGGGCTGCCATTTGGTAACTCCAAAAAAAAAAAAAAGAAAAAAAAAGAAGGACTCCTTCATAATACAAATAAATGAAAAAGGCTTAAAACAATAAAAGTATATATTTCTAATGCTTTAACAGATTCATTGGGAAGCCTTAAACTCACACAGGTATGAAAGAATTTCAAAATTAACACAGTCCACTTAGATTTGATACTATAACCAGCATAGTAACATAACAACACATCAACAAATAGTAACATATCACATCTTAAGTCACAGTATGGCACATAATAAACATCACATGAACAGTAAAATCGGCTATTTCACATAATAAATATCACATAAATAGTCAAATCGGCTATTTCACATAATAAACATCACATTTACAGTAAAGTCGGCTATTTCACATAATAAATATCACATAGATAAAAAAATTATGAATGAATGGGTTTTACGGCATACCAACACATTATAGGTTATTCGCCGCCAACAGGAAGTAAGATTCCAGGTTCACTGTACATGTACAAAAACAACAAATTAACATACAGATTTAAACAAAAATACACCCACAAATGAATAAAATTTATGTTTGAGAATTATATCTGGTGCTATCATTTTATTATTATTATTTTTTATATGGAGGTTTCATGTAATTTCCAATACATAAAAATGTTATATATCATTAGTATGGCTTATCCAGTTTAACTGGTGGAGGAACATCAGATTGAATCTTGAGTAGAACCTCCGCAAGTTTTTGTCACATGACAGTGCCTTAGATCTCTCAGCGACTGATGGTTCTGTCATTCTATTAAGGTGCACATGTGCATGCATGTGCAAGTAAAACCTTAAGCTTGCATCATGTGTCTATCACATGTGTGCATGATTTTTTAAATCAAAAATCTGTTTCAAAACAAATCAACATTGTAACTGTTGTAATACTGATACAAACACAAAATATTGCATAAATGTTTGGAAAGCTTTCTAACAAATACAGCATAAAGATTTGGTATGCTTTCTAACAAATACTGCATAAATATTTTGTATGCTTTCTCGAAACTACTGCATAACTATTTGATATGCTTTCTAACAAATATTGCATTAATATTTGGTATGCTTTCTAAACAATACTGCATAAATGTTTGGTATGCTTTCTAACATATACTAACTACATTAATGTTTGGAATGCTTCCTCACAAATACTGCATAAATGTTTGGCATGCTTTCTAACAAATACAGCATGAATATTGGTATGCTTTCTAACAAATATTGCATAAATGTTTTTAAAGCTTTCCAAGAAATACTTCATAAATATTTGGTATGCTTTCTAACAAATACAGCATGAATATTTGGTATGCTGTCTCACAAATACTGCATAAATATTGGTATGCTTTCAAACAAATACAGCATGAATATTTGGTATGCTTTCTAACAAATACACCATAAATATTTTGTATGCTTTCTAACAAATACTGCATAAATATTGGTATGCTTTCTTGTAAATATTGCATAAATGCTTGGTATACTTTCTAACAAATACTGCATAAATATTGGTATGCTTTCTTGTAAATATTGCATTAATGCTTAATATGCTTTAACTGCGAAACTGTATTTCACGGCATTTAAAGTACAATACATATATTCTTAGATATATTCATTGAAAAGGGAAATAAAAAAATCAATTAATCACACCAATACATTATTATGATATTTATGTTCCAAATGACTCGTTTCAATTGAGTACATAAATTTAAATCATCTAGAAAAACTAGTAATGAACCCCCCCCCCCCCCCCACTATTGATCAGAACCAATTTTTACCAAATATTAAGTTGAAATCTAATGGGGCAACGAACATGTTTGACCATCATTGACAAATATACAACTTGACCTGTATTTTATAATTATACAAATACACGCATAATCAATTAAATATATAGACCCTTTCAGAAGTAATTAATCGGGACCAATAAGTTTACCGGATGGACAAACAGGGGAAACACATAATGCTCCATTGCCGTTCTTAGAATGGCGGGGCATAGAAATACTTTTTGAAAGATTTTCACTGCCATTTTTAACACATTAAATGTTATATAACAAAACCACTGTTCTTGCAAACAAATATAAATAAAACTAAATATGAAATTGTTTTACAAGTTTTTCGACTTGCTTACACTCTGATATTATCATAGTGAGACAAGGCCACCAATGTTGTAGCATATGTGTACGCATCTGATGACCAAAAAGGGAAGAAACCACCCTTTTCACTGTTGTAACCATCGAAGGTCATAGGGGTCATTTTACCAAAATGAGGCTTCAGCAACATATTATTGTATTCTGCTGATGATACAAATCCTTCCATTCCTATTATATTTTTAACATCGCTGGGGAATTTGTCATCGGGAAATGTGGTTCCATTAAAATACTCTCTTCTGTTTGCAGGGTAGAAAAACGGCATACTCTGAAATGGCAATAAAAATAATTATGGTATTTTTTAAAATTACAATTCATAGTTTGCGTAATCATTACCGTAAACATGATAATAAATCTAGAAAATAAATTATGGCGTCAACAATTACTATTTTATTTTTATATAGTGTTTAACACCATTTACAACACATTTAAGGTTGAAGACCTCAGAATGAACCTGAGTAAAACCACTGTCCTTCCGCAAATAACTGGCTAACTTTCTCACATAAAGTTTTCAGAGCAAGCGGGACTCAAACCTCGACCTGTCAGGTGAAAGGTAAGTGATTTTGAGAGGTAAGTGAACTTGAGAGGTAAGTGAACTTGAGAGGTAAGTGATCTTGAGAGGTAAGTAAACTTGAGAGGTAAGTGAACTTGAGAGGTAAGTGATCTTGAGAGGTAAGTAAACTTGAGAGGTAAGTGAACTTGAGAGGTAAGTGACCTTGAAAGGTAAGTGAACTTGAGAGGTAAGTGAACTTGAGAGGTAAGTGATCTTGAGAGGTAAGTAAACTTGAGAGGTAAGTAAACTTGAGAGGTAAGTGACCTTGAAAGGTAAGTGAACTTGAGAGGTAAGTGAACTTGAGAGGTAAGTGAACTTGAGAGGTAAGTGATCTTGAGAGGTAAGTAAACTTGAGAGGTAAGTGAACTTGAGAGGTAAGTGAACTTGAGAGGTAAGTAAACTTGAGAGGTAAGTGATCTTGAGAGGTAAGTGAACTTGAGAGGTAAGTGATCTTGAGAGGTAAGTGAACTTGAGAGGTAAGTGAACTGGAGAGGTAAGTGATCTTGAGAGGTAAGTGAACTTGAGAGGTAAGTAAACTTGAGAGGTAAGTAAACTTGAGAGGTAAGTGATCTTGAGAGGTAAGTGAACTTGAGAGGTAAGTGATCTTGAGAGGTAAGTGATCTTGAGAGGTAAGTGAACTGGAGAGGTAAGTGACCTTGAGAGGTAAGTGATCTTAAGAGGTAAGTGATCTTAAGAGGGTGCCTTAGACCACTTAACCACAGAAGACCCTTGACAAATATAGCTGTATTAATAATAGAAATGGCAGATATTAACTAACCACTCAACATATGGTTAAATCCATTAGAGCTGCATAGTAAAACCAGTATACCGGTTTAACACATGTTTAGTTGTGCTGGTACATACCACGGAACTATTATGGGGTACCTGTTTTAGTATAAGGTACTGTTTATGGAAATTACTCGAGTGAAAAAGTGTCGTATTTTTGTGTATGTTTATGTAATAAAGCAATATTTATATTTAATACTTTTTAAAAATTTTGGTTGTCTTAATTGTAAAAGTGATGCATTCTCAGACCAGTTTTACTTGGTATTTATGTTACTATTGAAAATAAATCCTCACACATGATACCATTGACTACATGGATCGTAATCACAATGGCACATGAATTGACATTGTTCACGAGCATAGCAAATGTGATATTTGGAGACATCTTGGCCTTAAGAAATGACATGGTATGTTGTGGTACTCACTAAATAACCATGGTATACAACAATACTTTTCTTCTCGCAGTTCCAACCTCTAAGTTCATATACCAAAACCCTGAAGTTGAACTTTAACATAACTATATTAAAGATCCATGAGAATTTCAGCGTAATAATAACTCAGACATTTATTATTTAATTTTGGTTAAACAATTTTCCAAAATCATATGGTTATTAGTTTGGTCAAAAATACCATGTTAGTGTCTGATATTATCATTTTTATCAGGTAAGGCTTAGGAAAAAAACCAAGAAGAGGTTCTGCCTGATAAAGTTGATAAATATAAGACACTAACATGGTATCTTCTTTATCATGTCACTATTTCTACTTGGTCATTTTTAATTAATGAAACTATTTTACATCCTGTAGAGTTTCCTTCAAAATGTATAATTATACATAATGATGTCATGTGCCTGATAAACTTGCATTGACTTGATAAACCTATGTTTATCAGGCAGGCATTTTATCAACATAAATAAATGCATTAACATGATAAAATTAAATTGTGAGTGCTAGGATGCACACAAGGTAAAATAACTAAGTTATGCAGTAAAGTGTCTGATTTGAGAAGTTTTCAAAGATCTCACTCTTTTGTAACTACTGTGTAAAGTAATGATTTATCTGATGTGTCAGGAGCAAATTGTTCAATAAATTAACAATTTAAGGGTAATAACTCAGACAGTACATTACCATATTTAAAAATTTCAAGAACTTGTCAGAGATCTCATTAACATATGTGTGCATTTTCGTGAATATTCAAGGAAAGATACGGGTGATTGAGTATGCACAAGATAAAGTAAGTAATTTCTGATCTTTTGTATTAACTCAAATGTGAAAAAGTTTAGAGCTCATATGAATCACTCTCGGTTATGTTTCCTGGGTAGAACCAGTACTGAGTGTTGTTGTGAGAAGCCATTTGGGTCTAATGCGGGACCACACCTGTGACCTCTGGCATGAACGACCAACACACTATATCACAATGTACTACTGCTTGGGCTGTGTGGTGCCAGGACACTTTGTACAAGATACATCCCACAATACGGGTAGACTGATACACAGTTTGGTATGATATTCGGCTTAATATTAGAAAAACAATACTACTTTTGCTAACACGGAGTTAATTATGAAACTTTTGTTATGTATTGTTTTAAAATATTATTATAGTGATTGACTGTATTGCATTTTGAGACATTGATAAAACAATGTATACGACTCAGTGGTATAGTGCATACTTAGGGTCAAGTCCAATGAAGCATACCGTATATTCCCTTATTAACGCCCCCGGGGGTGTTACATTTTACAAGGTGGGGGCATTTATCAAAGATAAAAAAAAGCAAATTTAACAACAGTGTATAGAACTAAAATGTATGTTTAGTGTTTAACTGGTATTACTAACATACGATTTTTATGTGAGTTTGTGCTATTTAAGTATCTGGATTAAAGGAATTTTTATTTAGAAATGTACATTTTATTTTTTAATTTCCAGAAAAATAGGTGTGTGTGTTTGTGTGTGTGTGTGGGGGGGGGGGGGGGGGGGGGGGGGGAGGGGTTATTAGAGGGGGGGGAGGGGTTATTAGAGGGGGGCGTTAATAAGGGAATATACGGTATTCATTAATTCAAGGTCTATAATTCTGACATGTTTTTGTATGGAGTCTAGCATTGCTTTCAATAACTGTTCAGTCATATCGCGATGATGTCTACTAGAGACGATATTCTGAGCACTGCAACACTGAAGTATAACGCCATGGACACATAATGCAATACCCCATACAATCAAATTATCCTGACACTGGGGCCGGCCAGACCTAGCACTATTCTCTAAGTTATAAAAGACTGTCTGTGATGTTATGGTTGCATAACTACAGTTACAGTTTTGTTAGGATATAATGGAAACTATGGATGCTAGAGCTCCCGCAGCCTGAAAGTTAATATACAGATGTTGGACAATAATTATTGCCAAAGAGGACAGACACAGGGCAATCAGAATGGCTTACCTTAAACTTTGATTTATCTGAGTTTAAAATCCTTACATAAAGTCTTATTATAGGCCATGTTAATTAGTTGCTAGATTTTCATCCAATTTTTTCTTAAAAAGGGGGAGGGCGGGGATGATAATCTAGCAATTAATTTATTACGGCCATAACTGTAGTCTACTTTATACTAAAACATTGTGATAAAATAGATCTTACATTTTCTCCTTTCCCTGACCCAGTAAAGAACGTATTCCATGGTCTGTAATCATCTGTCAATATATACTTAGTTAACCAGGACACCGACTTTTCCACCATTGTTTTAACCTTGACTGGTACATCTAAATCAGGAATAGAAGTTTACAAAATGTTAAACACACACAATTATTAATAAACAAGTTGCAATTTGATATGGGTACGACATTAAACAAGTTCAATTACATGTAACAGCAAATTCATTTAATTGTGCTACAAGACTATATGCTTGAAGATTGTATAAGGTTATTTTACAGTGTTTTGTACAATATAGGAACATATTGTACGAGTACGTATAGTGGTGAAAACCATATTGGACGAGATGCCGCAGATGTTCCCATATTGTACAAAACACTGTAAAATTATCTTTTTATTCTATACCTCAATATGAAAGAAATTTATCAAAAGAGTAAAGAAAAATCAAGATCCTTTGAAATAAATAAACCATGTGTTCAAAGCAACAGACGAATAGCAGATATTCAGATTTTTTAACGTCATTTTCATGCCGAACATTTTGTCGGTTGTTTGTTTTTATTGTTGAAACTTAAACTAAATTTATTTCATTTTTTTAATCGCCATCTTGGATTTTGAACTGTACAATACAAAAGTTATTGGATCAAATAAACTTCTACATATTGTACGGTCACATGGTAATATCTGGAGAAGGTGATTGGCTATACACTTACAGGTATAGAATATAGAGAATAAATGGTGATTTTAAATAGTGACATATATATGAATCATCTTTAAGTAATCAAGTGAACACTGAAGTGGAATGTGGTTACAAATGGCAAAGTTACAAGTAAGCAGGCAATTTCAGTACTCATGAGAGAGAAACAAAATTAATTTAATATTTCACTTGAAAAAAAATGATATTATTTTATGTTTGAAAACAGTAACATTAACATTTATTATGTCACTAGTTTTAACATTGAAATAATCAAAATAATTCACTGTGAAATCCATGTAATAACTAAAAAATGTTTAAAAAGAAAAAAATGATAAATTATACAGGTAAAGGAAGAGGACAAAATGAAAAAGTGGGTGCTAGAGTGTACACAAGGTTTTATGTTTTAAGGGCCATAACTCTGACACTAATAATACGATTTGGCCAGATAAAAATTGTGATCAAGACATGGTTATATCATAGGACATAAGACATTTCATTGACTTAAACTAAATACAGTTTCTCCTCATACACATATACATAAATATCAAATCTTTCATTACATAACAGGTATGCTATTTATTTTAAATTGATCTCTGCAATAAAAGATGTTTTAATCATTTTATACTTTTATATTTAATGTCACTATTACAGGGCTGGAAATTCCACTCATCCACTCGCCATGACAAGTGAACATTTGGTCAGACGAGTAAGATTTAAGAAAGTGACCTTAATATTTCTTTCATTTTAAGCATTCAATAAAATATGTTGGAAAGGGAGGATGAATAGCTTTTAAAAGAAATTTCAAGCCTTGTACTAAGTAAGTTTAGTGAAGATCCAATGTAAAATGCAAATGTAACTAGAGTGAATTCATAAACAAACTATGGACAAACAAGACACACTTAAAAGGTTGTTTGTTATAGCCTACCTTGACCTTTGCTCAGGCAAGCTCAAAATCCCAACATGGCCTTGAGCACTAACGGTAAACATTACTGCTTTGACCCTAAGAGTCCTAATTTGTACAATTAACAAGAGCAGTCCATAAGACAGTGAGCTTCACTTTTCAAATCATTTGTCACAAAAGTACAAACTTTGATTGAGACTGATGACCAATCCAAGAAAACAAGAGTTGTCCCACTAACTAAATTGAGTAGATCTTATATTTAAACTGTGTAACCGTGTGTGAAGTTTCAATACAAAAACATGCAGTGGCTGTTGAGATATAAACTTTAACCAAAGGCCATAATTTGCAAAAATAATATGGCAAGAGTTATCCCACTTTGATTACATACTTCAAATTAAGCTGTGCACAAAGTTCCAATCAAATACATTGGTTGGTGATATAAGGACATGATGGTACTTGTATGCAAAACTTTAACTAGAATTTCTAAGACAACAAGGGCAATAATTTGCATTATATTCAAGAAAGAGTTATCCTACTTACTTATTGTAGTAGGTGTGATAACTGGGAAATCTTGTGTCAATCAAATGACTTGAATGATTGGTGAGATATGGACTTTCTAAGTCTATATGGATATGAAATTTCTAAGTTGAACAAGAGCCATAAGTTGCCTTATATTCAAGCATGAGTTACAAGGAAGTCTTTTGTGATGTTTCAATTCAATACATGCAATGGTTTAACTTTTACCAAGGTGGGACACCGCTGCCAATGCTGACGCTCGGGCGAGTAGAATAGCTCTCCTTATTCTTCAAACAGTCAAACTTAACTATGTACTTATCATGTAGGATAAACCAATTATGATCTTGTATTATGTATTTTTTTTTTTTGAATGGGGTTTAACGCCATTTTCAACACATTTCAGGTTATATATGGCATATCCAGTTTTACTGGTGGAGGAAGACCTCAGACTGAGTCAGACTGAGTCAGACTGAGTAGAACCACCGTGCTTCCGCAAGTAACTGGAAACTTTCTCACATAAAGTTTTTTGGAGCGAGCGGGACTCGAACCTACGACCATAGCGGTGAGAGGTAAGTGATCTTGAGACGGCGCCTTAGACCACTCGGCCACTGAGGACCCTTGTATTATATATGTTGGTAGGGGACAAGCACCCTGTAACTGCAATTTTATGTTTTAAAAAAAAACCGCACAGCAAGTATGAATACAAATACTGAACCTGATTCCCATATCAGGCTGTTGTTGCTCCACACTGTCCATGTATTAATCATGGCCGCCACAGACACCGACGTACTGAACAGTCGATCTTCTGCACGTTTCTGTAGTGAAATAAAATACAATGTAACTATCTAATTTATAGAATAAATTAAAACTAGAAACGTGTCCTATTAGGACACAGATGCCCCCCCGCTATACTACGCTAGTAAGTTTAACCAAAAATTTAATTGAAAAGCGACCAAAACTCACTTTGACTGAAGTTGGCAAATATCAAACTTGACATGTATTTTTTTAATACACACAAAATATTAATTAAATATATAAACCCTTTCATAAGTCATTGATCAGAAACCAATATGACCCGAGATTGATAGACGGAGAGACATCTGCAAGGAGTGAACCTAAAATGTTACTTAATAATCCTAGTCCTTTGTTTTCTTTTGTCTAAGGCCACAGTGGTCCAGTGGTAGAGCACCAATCCCCATGATCGCAAGGTCCTGGGTTTGATCCTTCCCTACGAACATGTGTGGTGTTCATGAGCAAGACACTTTTTCTGCATATGCTTAGAACTGATTCTACCCAGGAAGACTTCAAGCACGATTTGTATAAGTTGTAAGAACTTGTTTCACAATCGAAGTAAAATAAATAAGTTTAAAAAAACAAAAAAAACTCCAACAATTTATGAAACCAATTGGCATTTGAATGAACAGACGGGCAGGGGTTACATTTCAAAAAGGGGGCTTAAAAATCTTAATGACAAAGTAGTCATGCTTATAATTATATTCCTCTTTAAAGTTAAAGATTTTTGTCAGCAGTAATCCTTCCTAAAACAACAACACCAAGGAAAGAATGATTATTCTCTTAAAACAGGTGAATGAAAACAGATAACTAAAAGATCACATGACCTTAAGTGTATTTTGTAAAACTGGTGCCAAACAACCAATAATGACTTGTAACAAGTGTTAGCTAAAAGTTTACCAATGATTCATTTAAGAGACCGACATCATCATCACCAAGGAAGTTATCAATGTACATTAGGCCTTCTTTGTCTGTTTGAGTAGATGTTAGGATAGCAGTTGTCATCGCTAGTCGCAATGCCGGTCGAATTTCTCCATAGGCTTTTAACAGCATCTGTGATAAATAAACAGTTAACTGAGACATTAATGAGCAGTTAAAAACTTGTTTATAAAACAATCTGATATAAGGACTTTTCTGTTATAAAGAACACGTTTCAAATCCCTAGTAGTTCAGAGGATAAAATGTTGTCCACTCATGCTAGAGGTTTCAAGTTTGATCCCGAGTTTAACACTATGGCCCTTCAAAAAACAACTCATTACTGGTTCTACCCAGGGAAACGACTCAAGACCATTTCATACAAGTTCTTAGCTTACTTCAAAGTCAAGTTAAAATAAATAAGTATAAACTAAACTAAATCCCCTGCCTCGTTCCAACCCTTGCATTATTCTTTAAAAACAGTGTCAAACAAAAAGGACCACTTGCTTCTATCAAGTACAGTGAACCAACAATTTTTAATAACTCAGTTCTTCGGCCTAAATGTTCACTTATCACAGTGACTGTTATAACAACCTTTCGTGTAGTTCAATCAGATAGCATGTCTAAAACTGCCAAAACAAACAATACGCACTAACAGAATTAAGAAATCGATTACTTTTTATTCACTAAAGAAATGTGTAAAGTATTGTTTGCAAAAGTTTAATAACAAATTACAAACTTTACTAGATAAAATTTCACTGCCTTTACCTTCCTCTACTTTTTTCAAACTGTATTACTTATGCCATATGAGGCAGTTACAACTGAATAGACATACCTTTAATGATGATGATGATAATGATTATAAAGATGATTTTGATGACAAAAATGGTGGTAAAGGACTCACACCACTATTATCTCCCTTGAGTACTCTGGACCTACAGATGAAGGAGGTAGAAATAAAACTTTAGTTCTCTTTTTCTTCTTTTTTCAGGGCTTTGTACTGCAATGTTTTGTTTTTTGCTAGCATGAGTTAAATGGTCAGTATCTTAGAAATCACCACTGAAAATTTGATGCTGATACCAGCTTTCTGGACAATTCTGTGTCATTTCAGAATTGTTGGTTTGAACCGCATCTAGGGCGAATAGTTGACATATTATTACTCTGGAAATTGATAGGTCTCACAAAAGCATTGAATTTAAAAAAAAAAACAACCTGGTCAAGGCATACTTTTTTTTCTTTATAATTGCATATCTTGAACCAGTGAAGAATTTGACCCCAGACACATGCTGCAGAATTTGATTTTTCACTCTGTTTTGGACATAAATGTTACAATGGAGCCCTATTGGAAATGTTATAGTGGTGTGAGACGTGAAGGTTAGGATGATGATGATGATTACGAGCAATGTCACAATAGAGTATCATGCCCTGACACATGGTATGATACCCCACCCAGTCACATTATAATGACACCGGGGTGACCAGACCTAGAACTTTCCTCTAAATGCTGAGCATCAAGCCAAGAATATTTTCGTACCATTTTTAAAGTCTTTGGAATGATCCTGTCAGGGATCGAGCCCACGACCTTCCGCATGCTAGAAAGACTGTTGTTGGGAACACTTGAAATAATTTTTAGTCTATTGACAATTTTGACAAATAAAATTCCAATTTACATACAAACCGAGACAGTCCTTCCAAAATGGCTTCACGGCAAAAAAACTTAAAATACTGATGCACTTTATATACAGACAGGAGAGATTTACATTTTTTCTTGAGATATATATCTCTTTACTAGCCATGACAAGTTTAGAAATAAATGTGTATTCCACTTCCTGTTAATGCAGTTAGAGAAAACTATTTACCATATGTAAACGTCCTGTGGGTGCTGGTACCTGGTGTTGAATTATAAATCTGTTGAGCAGAGCATATGTCCTTGACACAAACCAGTAAAACTCATATTGGGATGTATAGTAGGTCAAGGCCAGATCAGGTCGAGAACTGAAGTTGTTGTTTAGTTCATGAACAAGCAAACTTGTGGTGTTGAGAAATATTTGCTGTAAAAACAAAAGATAATAGAGGTCCTAGTTAATGTACATGTACTGCTCAACTTAGGACACAACACGTGAGTATTGAACCAAGGACCCTCTGATCCGATGCACAAACACTAGGACATGTGCTTCGTAACTGTAATCAGACTGTCCTTAAAAACACATTTATTTGCCTTGCTCCTACCTAGGCACTCAAAACTGCAGCTACCCAATCTTTTTTTATTGCCTTTCAAAGCGATGATTTTTTTCTTTAGGCCGAGTGGTCTAAGGCGCCGTCTCAAGATCATTTACCTCTCACCGCTATGGTTGTAGGTTCGAGTCCCGCTCGCTCCAAAAACTTTATGTGAGAAAGTTTCCAGTTACTTGCGGAAGGACGGTGGTTCTACTCAGTCTGACTCAGTCTGAGGTCTTCCTCCACCAGTAAAACTGGATATGCCATATATAACCTGAAATGTGTTGAAAATGGCGTTAAACCCCATTCAAAAAAAAAAAAAAAAAAAAAAAAAAAAAAGTAACTAATGTAGAGCACCGTTAGTTTCCAGCCAAACTAATGTGTTCAGCATAATTTGTTCTCTGAATAACAGTAACTAATGTAGAGCATTGTTAGTTTCCAGCCAAACTAATGTGTTCAGCATAATGTGTTCCCTGAATAACAGTAACTAATGTAAAGCATTGTTAGTTTCCAGCCAAACTAATGTGTTCAGCATAATTTGTTCCCTGAATAACAGTAACTAATGTAAAGCATTGTTAGTTTCCAGCCAAACTAATGTGTTCAGCATAATTTGTTCCCTGAATAACAGTAACTAATGTAAAGCATTGTTAGTTTCCAGCCAAACTAATGTGTTCAGCATAATTTGTTCCCTGAATAACAGTAACTAATGTAGAGCATTGTTAGTTTCCAGCCAAACTAATGTGTTCAGCATAATGTGTTCCCTGAATGACAGTAACTAATGTAAAGCATTGTTAGTTTCTAGCCAAACTAATGTGTTCAGCATAATGTGTTCCCTGAATAACAGTAACTAATGTAGAGCATCGTTAGTTTCCAGCCAAACTAATGTGTTCAGCATAATTTGTTCCCTGAATAACAGTAACTAATGTAGAGCATCGTTAGTTTCCAGCCAAACTAATGCAGACACTAGTTCCATCAGGACATTTCCATGCATAAATAATACAGTACATGTATAGCATCTGTCCCCACCATAGCTAATGTTTGAATAAATTTCTTGCACAACAAATATAAAGCATCATTTTAATTCAGTTCCCAATGTTACTAAGTTTAAACTAATATATTTTACTTCGATTGTGATATAAGTTCTTACAACTTAGACAAATCAAGCCCGAAGTCTTCCTGGGTAGAACCAGTACTAACCCTATGTCTTGCTCAAGGACACCACACAGCCGTGGTGGAGAATCAAACCCGCGACAATGTTACTAATATCCAGAATGAAAACTCATGTATTTTGATTGGAGAAGAAATAGTATAGTGCTTCAGTATTACATGAAAGCAGGAGTATACGGTACCTCTACATCTGTATCTATCAGATGGCTTGGGTTGGAACACACACTGGAGATGATGCACATTACTGTGCCATAAATAAAGTTGGCCGAGACTGTTACATCCACATTATTGACGTTGAAGGGCATGGCAACTCCTTTGTCAAACAGCACCCGTACCTCTTCTGTATCTTGAATCTAGAACGTTATGGATTTAATACAATGTATTTTTTTTTTCATTTATATACCAGTTAGTTTATGAAATATTTAAAGATTATTTTAAATTACGGTACAGCTTGGCCTTAAATTTCAATATGATCAACCTAGAAAACCATAAAAACTTTCCCAGAAATTCATAAGGTCTAAGAATATTTAGATACTACATGTTAATATGTAAATTTTTTATATATTGTTTTTGAATGGGGTTTAACCATTTTCAACAAATTACAGGTTATATATGGCATATCCAGTTTTATTAGTGAAGGAAGACCTCAGAATGAATCAGAGTGTAACCACTGTCCTTTTGCTAGTAACAGGAAAACGTTCTCACATAAAGTTTTAGGCCGAGCACAACTCGAACCTACGACATTAATGGTGAGAGATAAGTTATCTTGTGATCGCGCCTTTGACCACTTGGTCACGGATGACTCCATAACGATAAACAACAATCCATGAAAATAACATAGCATTATTATTTTATTTAGATGGTAGAAAAATAAATATATGTATAAAGAATGACTTAAAATATTGAGCATTTTGTAAACACAATTTACATAGGAAAAACTAAAAATAATGCACCAATAGTTTTAGGTGTTTTAGTGTAAGTATAAATACATGTACTTTATATTTCAAAATCAGTTAAATAATTACAATTTATGTAAAATTATGATTCAAAACACAATTTTGGTCACCCATTTTCAGACCAAACATTGAATTTGATTCAATGATCTTTGGTTTGATACGGAATGATGAGATAAAATCTTACCCAGGTAGAAACTATGGCCACATCTTGACCATTGGTTTTGGCTTTATCCAGAAAATCCCTGAGGTAAAAATACGTTCTCGTGTCAATTGAATTTTCTTTTGGGCTCTTTGAAAATGGTCTGGAATAGATTAAAATTAATTCTGTTCAATTAAATGAATGCAAACTGGAAACTGTTCTCCTAGCAACAATCATACTTGACTTACTCTCAAAACTAACCTTGTTCATCTGCGGCTGTTCGTGCAGCTCCTACCTACTCACTTAAAGTTGCAGCTACCCAAACTTTTTTATTGACTTTCAAAGCGTCTAGATATTTTTTATCATGATTTCTATCTATTTTTGTTTCAAATGACTATACAAAATCCAAATCTACCAACATGAAAATCACTGGGTCTGAGCAGAGCAAACAAACATATTTTGAAGGATGGCTTTATACATTTTGTTACAAGACAGAACAGTCCCAAATATTTTATATGAAAAAGTTTGCATTGCTATACTTTTATACATTTATAAAACGTAAAATTTATAATTTTCATATTAAATACTAAATAACTTTTCATACCTTATTGGCATACAAATGAAACTAATATATATATATATATATGAAGCATTTCCAAGAATTCTATAATACAAGTTTCCTACTACTACGACTGCAGAAGGCTGCATATTGAGACTTACCATATGTGAATAGATAAATATTGAGTGTTACTACTGTCTCACCATAGAGGTAAATTTGTTACACCAGTAGTTCATTCATTTAGCACATGGAAGGTGTTGATTTGAAACTTTGCTGAGGTTATTAATTTTTCCGATTACAAGCCGACCCTCTTAAACCTACCATGTACTATGGGGCAAATAAACAACAACAAAAAATGTTTTCGAGATCAAAATAAAAATAAAGCTTTCCATATTTCTCTATACCTGTAAGCATATTTCTTGAGACTGTAGAAGGCAGAAGACAGGTTAGTGTTCTGCTGCATCCAGACGTCATGTTCCAAGCTGAAGTCTCCCTTGAACATGCTGAGTAATCCTCCGAGACCAAGGTTCACAAAAGTATCATCAAAGTCGGGTGGAATGTGAAAACTCAGCTTAAACACATCTCTACAATAAATGATAAGTGTAGGCTATATTAAACTCAACCTGGGTTTAATATTTTCACCCAATCCCCACCGTTCATCAAAATATTATATGGATGGTATAAAACTCAACCATGTATACATTACAAGTCTGAATATTTAATAGTTTATTGAATATTCAATTTTATTTTAAATGGAAAAACTGAGAAACGAATCTGCTTAATGTGTCAAGAAATTTATGTGTTGTTGTTTTTTTTTTATTGATTCTCTAACATACCAGTAATCGTATTAAAAAAGAAAAAAGTGAAAATCAATTTGCTTATAATAGTTCATTATTATGACATTTTCTCTATAAAATAGAAATTAGAAAAGAAAAAAAGCCTACCTACCTGCCCTATTGTTTGGTCAAGTAACCCTAAATGCAGGTATTATTTTTTCTGGCCTAATATGTTTGAAGAAAGAGCATAACCCAATAATGTTCCAATAAAAACATTTAATCCATGTAAAAGTAATAACTTAAAAACTAGCTTCCCATAATTTTAACAAAAGAATATGTTAATGCTAGTAAAGGTCTCACTGAACAATTACCTCCCTTGCATGACGGTAGCAAGATTATTACGCTCAAGAAATTAGAGCTGTGTAAAGCGGTTGGGTAATTTTTTTTTTAAAAATGCATAAAATGTCATATTTCTTTGTGCATATGGGAACATTGGAACATTTTCATGATTTCTGCAAAGTTTGGGTGACCCTGGGAACTGTTTGATGATGCTATAACAGTTTAAAGATGCGTAGTGATACACTGCAACAAATGGACAGAATTGTCAAAAATGAAGGGGTGCCATCAAACCATCGAAATTGTGAAAAAGCAACCTGGTCAACCCCATGTTTTTTTCTGCATATTTGGACCAACAGAGGACTATCTATGGGAATAAGGCACTTTTAGAACCATTGGTAATGTATCCAGTGTTCCAGAAGTGCATGTCTCTATATGTAGAACAGTACAAAATTAATTGGTGTGTGAGACGTTCAAGAATCAGATCATTTTCGGTAGACGCTGGGAGGAAACGGCATCTTTGTGATTCAGATTTACTTTCTTTTTGAAAATATGTCACTTTCTATGGGAAATACTGTATTTGAAACCTCTAAATGGAAAAATAAATGTATTTTTTGTGAAAAATGGATGACTTTGAGTGTAATAGAGAAGTGTCACACAGGCAAAACCAAACTTGAAGCTAAAACAGTAAAGCAAATAGGGCAATGAGACTGAGCAGCTGAAAATTTGTCATGGAAATGTTGGAATCAGGATTTATTCAATTCAATGGAAGGAACACAAAGTGAGATCATCTATTTAACTGAAAAAGAAATGATCATGTATGCAAATATGCTTTGCTGCATCATGTGATAAGACTTGATTTTAGCCATCTGTCTCAAAATTCTGGCTAAAATGAATAGAAGTTTGCACTTAAAAA
Source organism: Panopea generosa (assembly GCA_029582155.1). Classification (NCBI taxonomy): domain Eukaryota; kingdom Metazoa; phylum Mollusca; class Bivalvia; order Adapedonta; family Hiatellidae; genus Panopea; species Panopea generosa. Next base: position 26,853,244 of record CM055909.1, on the reverse strand, counting down.
CACTTGAAAGTCATACAGAGAGACAGTGATGCTAATATATCACAACAAAAGCATGTCTAGAGCATTCACTGCATCCAGATTTCATGATTCATGTAAGTTAAACCATTTTTTTGTGTTAGAAACTCATTATTTATGTATAATTCATACCCCACCCACATAAAAATGGTAACATTTGTCGCGATACTGTTTCCACTCTTTAGCGCATACTTTTTGACAATACGGTTGGTCGCGTATGAGCAATATTGTTTTTATGTCGCTGTTAATCAATTAATATTATATTGATCATGAATTATGGAGAAATTTCCTGTTTCATTATTTTGTCATTGATATTTGTTATCAACAGCTCTGTATCCAGTTTTCGATATACCGACCGCCAAACTGTCGCGTTTCATTTTAATGGTATGGCGTATGACTGCCATTTTTGTTTTACTGTCATTTTTTTCTCCTCATTGTTGATAGTTATGCGGCTGGGTCTGGCTTATACACAGTATTTACCTACACTTGGACATTAAGGTAAATTGTAAAATGCGACATCTTTGAAATGACGTGAAACAGATTTGCGTAATAATTTCTCAGCGTTTAGTTAACCTGTGCTTGAAACTTTTGTACCATCATCTGATTTCTTTCGGTTGTTCTTCTTACTTTTTTGTCAAATAAAAATACATGGTGCTTGCTATAGAATATAGATTTTTCTCATTGAAGATGATGTTTTTTCAATGTCTGTTATTGAATGTGTACAATATTTTTCTCCACATTCAACAGTATAGCATTCTCCAATATGACAATTTCTAATTTTTATATAATTATTGCAACAACTGTATTTTAACTGCCCATTTTTTTATGCCAGTTTTGGAAAATCTGTAAAGTAACGAGTCATCTCGCGACAAATATTTCTTATCGCGATATTCTTTGGTATATTTATTTCAAACTAATTTGTCGTAAAGAGATGCGCTTTAGCAAACCGTCTTTTTGCAATGAGCTTATCGGTCCAGCCAAATATGCTGTATCCATATTTTGTCTCATTTTCATTCATCGTTTCATTTTCTTGCTTTAAAGTGATTTTCATGAACACTTTACTTTCATTTGCAATTTTTATTGATAAAATAAACAAAATAGTATTGGAATTTAATATATGCCTAATAGATACCTCAATTGGTAAGGAATATATTCATAGTTGATAATGAATCTAATGCATGTACAAAAGTATGTTATTCATTCATGTATTGAAAAAGGGGGCATGGTTAGTGTCAGTGACATGCAAATTTTTGCTGGGCACCTTCAAACATTAATATTTGTTTGTTATAGATATAAAAAAAAGTCAAATATATAGTTTTGCAACAAAACAGAGCATTATTTGAAACAAAAACAACTATTTATCCATATATGGTCATGTATTTTGACACTTAAGTTATGTAATGTTGCATATACAATAAAATGAATATGCAGTCAGATAGATACACTATAGGAGGCAATACAAGGACATTTTCAAAGTATTTCTTTTTCTAGAATTATTTTTATTAAGGTACAATGGCTAAAAAAATTTGGCAGTTTTTCCTGTTTTCGAGTTGTCCGAAACTGATTTATGCATGTGTGACCGCCATCTTATTTTGGTGCATGAATTCGAAAACAGTTGCGCGATGAATTCAAAAGGCGTACTTTTATATTTAGAAATGGTAAAGGTTTGTTCGACAAAAATTTCAGTCACATGTCATGACAATTTCTACTCTTCAAGGTCTCACTGAACAATTACCTCCCTTGCATGACGGTAGCAAGATTATTACGCCCAAGAAATTAGAGCTGTGTAAAGCGGTTGGGTAATTTTTTTTTTAAAAATGCATAAAATGTCATATTTCTTTGTGCATATGGGAACATTGGAACATTTTCATGATTTCTGCAAAGTTTGGGTGACCCTGGGAACTGTTTGATGATGCTATAACAGTTTAAAGATGCGTAGTGATACACTGCAACAAATGGGCAGAATTGTCAAAAATGAAGGGGTGCCATCAAACCATCGAAATTGTGAAAAAGCAACCTGGTCAACCCCATGTTTTTTTCTGCATATTTGGACCAACAGAGGACTATCTATGGGAATAAGGCACTTTTAGAACCATTGGTAATGTATCCAGTGTTCCAGAAGTGCATGTCTCTATATGTAGAACAGTACAAAATTAATTGGTGTGTGAGACGTAAAGTGAAATAGACATACTTCTCACGGATTATTTTCTCCAATACATGAGCCAGGTCGTGGAGTCCAATAGCATCTAGTATCTCTTCTAGAAACCTGCCTGGTAGGTAGTCAGGCACACTCAGCACCTCAAGTAGGTTGCCTGGAAGACTCTGATAAAAATTTGCTGTTTCATTTAATGTTTGTGGCCAAAATGTCATCATAGAATTGTTATAAGGCACATTTTTGTCTCTAAATTTATCAATCAAATTCAAAGCCATCAATACTTGATCGTCGGTGGGTTTTGGTGCTCGGCCATACTTATAAGCCTCGATCAGACATGATGTAACCCAGGCTGGTGTAAACATATTGTTATCCGGAACATGAAACAGATCTCTTATCATGGAATACTGCTCGGTGCCATGAAAATTTAGCTTAACATCATTTTTGTACATTCCCTTCATGTTTTCCCAGGAGAACACAGGATATATACTGAAGGCCGTGTCCTTCAGTTCCTGATGACTGGCGATGGTAGTGAACAGCTTCTTGATTGTATCGTCTGTCCCCGGGATCCTTTGACATGTTGCAAGGAGTGGAACCAGCAACAATTGAATGGCAACACTGCACATACTTGTACTTGCCATTGTTGTTGGTTGTACTTATCAGCTGTAATGTGGTCTGCAATAGTTTTGTTAAATACACTTATTAATTTTACATCGATTGTGAAACAAGTTCTTACGACTTACAAAAATCACGCTTAGTCTTCCTGGATAGAACCATATGTTATTTTTTTTTATTTAAGCTGACAGTAAAATAATTTACTTCCTGCAAACTATAAAACTAACACAAACATGAAAATTAGTCTACTGTAGTGCTTACAGTGTACTGCCAATTCTCATTCAGAAAGTCTACAGTAGCGAGTACCCTCAATTTCTACCAAAGGCCCACCGCAGCAAACAAACTAGGAGGCTTAACAAAAACTGAATAGGAAAAAAATATTTATTGCTGAACATTTTCTTTTGTTAACATGGGAAAACAAAACAATTACATGTGTGCTAGGGGAATAGTTGGCTTAAGTTGGATGTGTAGGCACTATTAACACAAATGCAAATTTTATTGTAAGTTGTTATAAGAACAACTTTGAAAATAATTTATGGAGGGAAGCCAGTAATCATCAGACGCATTGAATGAGCCAATGCACAACATTTAAATAAAACACCATGTTTTTTTTAACAACTAAATTATTGGATATAATAATGGTAATTTTTCATGGAGAATGGAAACATACATAAGCAGTCACATTATTGAATATTAAGCATCATTTTTATGCCATCGAGGGCTAACAGACGATCAGTTAACCTAACCACTGTTTCCTGGGATTAACCAGTACTCGAGCACACCCAATCCCCACAAGTAACTGACAACTTTCCCACTTAAATCAGCAGTGAGAGACAAATGATAATGAGACACAATGTCGTATATCAATCATCACGGAGACTGTTGCCGGGCGGGGATTCGAACTCACGACCCCTGGATTGATAGTCAGATGCGTAACTGACTGAGATAATCAAGCTAATCAGATCTGATTTTAATGAGATTGTTACATAAGCAGTGATTTGTAGCAGAGACATATAAAAAAAATCACTGTTTGTAGTTAAGTCACTAACATTAGTGGTCAGTATTGAGACAATGCCTTAATTAAAATTGTGTAATTGTAAGAAGTAATAGACTTGGTTTGACTTTAAAGGGAATATATCGGGATTTTTCGAAATGTTAAAATTGGTTAAAAAATATTTTTTCCAATATATCACATGCCTGTATAACATAATACTCACTGATCCAACCTTGCCAAAATGATATCTATTAAACATACTGAAAAGGGATTCCCTAACTTGGGCTATGTGCCTAGGTTAGACTAAAACAGATTTCCCACTTGAAATTTCGACATATTTTGTGATGTATTAAATGAGTCACATGATATCGTTTTGGGTTCAATTTGGTCTATTATACAGGTTTAGACATAGTAAAAATGGTTTCATCTCAGACAGAGTCCAGATGATGATGTGGAGGTCATCAAGCAGTGTTTAAGTGCTGTCTATTTTTGGAATTAAGATTTTGTTTTGAGTTTACCACTCCAGTTTAAATGCTGATTTTGTCATGTTTTGGTGGATTTCATATAGTAATTAATGAATGATAAAAAGATGCTTTTTGTCAATTTTAATAATTGTTTTATATTTTAACATTTATAGCATTTTCCCCCTGATATCAACTCGCTTTAAACATACTATAATTGTCTCACCAGGAATGATGATCAAAACACCTTTTTTCCATTATCATAATTTGACCTTAAGAATTGTTTAGATAGAAACTTTAATTAGTAACAAAATAAAACATTGTCCCCCTCATCTCATTTTAGTGTAAAATATTACTTTACTACAGCACATCTTTCATGAAATGTTCCACAATGATTAAAGAATAAACAGACAGTACATATATGTACCATACCTCTCCTATGTTCAGTTAGGTCACAGTTAATGATCTGGTCACAGTTAATGATCTGATCATCTAACTTCAATTGGAATTAATTTATATAATTAAATATACACGTAGTCCATACACACTGATACTATCTACGCCATATGGCTCTGACCAATGCCTGGTTAGATAAGGCTTATGTGGGTCAAGTTCAAATACATACAGGGGCGTAGCTTCCTTTAGCAGGACTTTTTTACCTTGATAAACAGAGGTCGATATTCTGCGACTTAAAATTCCCAACTCATGTTTTTTTCCCCAATTGAGCCCATAAAAGTTCCCAAAGTGGTATTTTTTATTTATTTATTTCTTTTTTGTTGAATATTTCTTATATAAGGGGATAAAAAAAATCATCAAATGGATATGAAGTATTATTGTAATACCTGATAATCATTAGTTAGAACAAGATCTTTACAATTTTATGCTTTACTTTTCAGTTAGCTAAAGCCTTTAAAAAAAACTACTAATTTCCCCTCAATCATGCTGTTTTTTTTAAAGCTTGGACCTCTTTCCAATTTCCAGAAAAAAAGACTCAGAATTGGCACTGTACACTTTTTTCTGAGAAATCGAAAAAATAAAAATGCCAAAAATTAAATAAAAATCAGACCCCTACATGGGGAGGAGGAGAGGAGGGGTAATCTATCAATAAAATATACTCCAAAACACATTTACGACAGCCTAACTGAAATAAAATTTCGGGGGAGCATGCCCCCGGACCTCTACAACATTTTTAACCAGGCCACGCCCCTGATATAGTTTTTATGATCTCCTTAATTTGAATTTTTTTATACAGCAAGAAATATGTCTGTCGACATGAATGACAGTTATTGACTGTTGTATTATCTATACATGTGTTCATAACTCATGATTACTCTTAAGCATATTCTATGTTATAGTTGCTTCCCTTTACTTAGAATAAGAAATACTCTTATAATTCGCCTCTATAATTACATGCATTTCCATACCATGAATCACTTGCTACTTTGATACTGAGCATTAAACATCTTAGTTAGAGCACATGCTTTGTGCCGTTCATTTTAGTTCCATTACCGGTACTTCAATAGTATTATTATGTGTTCCTGAGAATACCACAAGCACAACATGGTGTCAGAAGTGGGATCAAAATATGACAGTATAGGACGTGGTGTTTGGGTCAATATGTCTTTCACTTTCTGAAAAGCCTTAACCTGAGGTTCTTGCCAGTGAAAAACAACATCTTTCTTTAGTACTTGTCGGAGGGGTTGTGTGACCTCTGAGAGGTTTGGGGCAAATCTTGATAGGTATACCGGTACAACCATGCCTAAGATTTTTTTTAATTCTGGCTTGTCTTTGGGAGGTTCAATATCTCTGATTGCAGATATTTTCTCTGGGTCGGGTTTAAGCCTTTGGGAGGACAGAACATGACCAAAATATAGGACTTCCGATATTCCTACTTCTAATTTGTCAGCATTCAAACGAATATGTTTTTCACGACATCATTCAAAGACATTCCTTAAGTTTTCATCCTGCTCCTTTACTGTGTCTCCCCAGACTAGGATGTCGTTCAGAGTGACGCTACAACCTTTAAGACCTTCTAGGCATTCATCCATTTTGCGCTGTAATTCATCTTGTGATGACCTTAGACCCATGGGAGTACGAAGGTATCTGTAACGGCCCAAAAATGTATTGAACATTGTAAGGTACCATGACATGTCGTCAAGTAATAAACTCCAATAGCCTGATGTACAGTCAAGCTTTGTGAAAGCCTTAGCAGTTGAGAGCTGGGGTAGGATGTCATCCAGGGTTTTCATGAGACAGCTTTGTTAAGGTCTTTAGGATCTATGCTGATTCGAACCTTGAACCTGGCTTGTTAACTACTACCATTGAATTGACCCGTTGTGTTGGAGTGTTAACCTTGGCTATGATGCCAGCCTTTTCCATGTTTTCTAGTTCCTTGCCAACTTTGTCCTGAATGGCTACAGGAACACATCTGGGAGGATGTACTACAGGCATACAATGTTTATCTACTTTGATAGAACATTTCCCAGGAAGACGACCAATACCACGAAAGAGTGCATTGTACTGTGTCAAAACAGTATCCTTAGTGAGGGGTGTACTAGGGGTATCTACAGACATCACAATCTTTATCAAATGAAATTCAATGCAGGTTTGGAGACCTAGGATTGGTGACCTATCTGTAAGAATGACATGGAAATCAACTTCTTCAGAGTGTGAGTACATTCAAGTTTGCACCATTGTATGTGGTTAGCTTGCAAATAGCTTTCTTTAGAGAGGCTTTTATGTTGAGTGTTTGCCAATTTTTTTCTGTCAAAATGTTGCAACTGGCACCAGTGTCTAATTTGAAAGGAATTGGTGAATGTTTGGGACCAACCTGAATACCAGCAAATACCTGATTGTCCTTTGAATTAATAACATCCAAGTGAAAATCATCACTGTCACTTTCACTATACTCCCTGTTGTTCCTAATGCCATGAACACAACGTTCTGTTTTGGTACGGCACACAGTTTGAAAGCGATTCCATTTTTTACAGAATATTTAAAGCACTGTTTGCCTTTGGCAGGGCATACTGGGGCAAATGTTTATGTGACACGCTATGGCAGATCAGTTAAGCCAAAAATAATAGAATCTTTGTGAAACTAGATAATCTCACATTTAGAGTTCAGTGGAATGCTTAATCAAGTCAGTGGCTATTAATTTACAAGAACTGACAGATTCCCACCTCATTGTTTAAGTGTTATATGGACATGGTAATTGAGTGGAACTAATGAGACATTACTCCACATGTTGCCACACCCGTTGGATTAATTATTTTGATAGTAATTTGTAATGTAACATACAAAGAATTTCATTCACAAGAATTGTTCATTCATTTTCAAAAGAAAGGAGATGTTGTATTATCTTTACATGTGTTCATAACTCATGATTACTCTTTAGCATATTCTATGTTGTAGTTACTTCCCTTTACTTACTTATAATTTGCCTCCATAATTACATGCAACTCACCCAGTCAATATTTATAATTGTATCAAAGTTAACCTGGTGCTTATGTCGCATAGGGTTATGCCCGTTACAAAGGAACGTGATGTATAATAAATTGGACTTGATACTGTGCACAGATACATAATACACATGTGTATTATGTCTCTGGTGTGCATGATCAGTTACAGGGAAAGATGTCACGAAAAATGCTTTTTGTTTACAAAGGAACTGGCCCTACATTTTGGGCGAATATGTTTTTCTCTTAAAAAAAGAGAAGCGAGCAAGGCCCTTTTCGTCACGTGATTAACACATACGAGCACCTACACACACACACACACACCAACACACACATTTTACACATATGCATTTATGGAACACAAGAAAAAAGATCTAGACAGGTCAAAACATATGAAAGGTAGCATTTGCAAACCTGAACTTCAGCACTTGCAAATACTGCACAGACATATTTGAAGCTAAATTATCTTGTGACAAACGACTATTTCGTTACATGATTATTTGGCGGGAATCTATGCATATTCATTATATTAATCTCTATTCTATATTATCAAATATTCAATGCAGGGGTTAATACTCTATACGAATAATTGTTCCTTGTCGGTCTGCTGTTAAAAACTTGCATTTCTACAATAGATTGACTTTAAGGTGCATGAATATACTTTGGCATAGAGGGTATTTATAATGAATATGCATGAGTCCAAGAAAGCGGCAGATTGGTCCTCTGCGTACTACAAAATTCTGAATGGGTACCATAATAGGACAGGGAACCAGATTAAAATGGCGGCGCCCTACTGTTCGGCATGCCTTTTATAGGTGTCATCTCACCATTGATTTTTGTTCTTTATTCTATAGTAAATAATAAAAGTTTGAAGGCTTGTCATTCATGGAGAATCCCAAATGAAAGAAGTGAAACCTACATTTTACTGTTTGTCAACCTCTGCACTATCAAAATATGATGAGAAAAGTAGGGTCATGTGTAATATAAGAGATTTTTTTTTCTGCTCAGTGTGTACACTGGTGACAAAGTGAAAGTAGACTTCCGAAATCATGTATTCATACCCCTATTTCCAAGCATCAATTATTTTTTTCTAAATTCACAATTCAAACATGACAATGCTATTAAAATGTTCAAAATACATCAATAATGCCATTCAAATAAAAAAATGAGCATTAAAATAAGGAAAAAGCATTTTTAATGAAGAAGAAATGAGGATTATTTAAAACCGCCATTATGCACTTCCTTTTTGCAATGGTGGTACTATGCCTTTGACAGTATCCTTGAATCCATTTCCTGCTCAGTAAAGTGTAAATTGTCCATCATAAGAGTTCCTTCTCTTGAGAGGAACAATTTATCATGTGTACCTGTGTTTACCACAAACACAACATTGACCAGAAATCAATTGTTTACGGAAACTTAAGCAAAATGGGGCCGTTACTCCTGTAAAACATGATCGACGTTGACAATACTTTGTTGACGAACTTGGCCTCGGTGACAGAAATATGACCCTAAATTTACACCTTTTATTAACTCTATTAGTATCATCTCTGTAAATAGGTCACTGATTACAACGAACCGACCGACCTAAAACTATCTTCTAAAGCGAGGAAGCTTCTATTTCTAATCTGGCACCATTTTTCAAGTCTTTGGGATGACCTGGTCGTGGATTGAAACTACGACCTTCCGCCGCATGCGATGTGAAGGCTATAAAATTAACAATGATATCACATTGTCACACATAAACGAAATTAAGTCACTGATTGCATGTACCTACCTAAATAGTTATATTACCAACCGTTGCATATGTAAATGGAGAATATTGGTATAAGGGGAACAACTCTTTAATTATTATGAACACAACTGCTTACTTACACGGGGCTGCGTTCAGTTCGGTCAAACGTTTGATAACGTTAACATATTTTCCTGGACACTGGTCGAACCTCACATTAGCACGCAGTACGTGTCAATTTTAGGGAACCAGGCATTTAACGTGGTGCTGAACGCAGCCCAGATGTGTTGTTGAAGAAGTGACATGTAGTAGCTCAAAGTGAAAGTATATGAGGTGCCGTTTTACTATTTAACCCCAATAAGTGATATCACTCATTTGAAACGAATAAGTGATAGCACCTATTCGAATAAGTGATATCACTCATTCGAATAAGGATATCACTCATTAGTTTTGAATAGGTGATATCACTTATGCGAATAAGTGATATCACCTTTTCGAATGAGTGATCTCACTTATTCGAAATGAATTTAGACAATGATTTCTCCAAATGATGTTAATATATTTAATACAATACAGATGTAGATCTATAACGAAAACAAAATGGAAATATCAAATATATTGTGTAAAACATATCATGCTATAAAATAAATACCATTGTGAATGTAAAATATATATTGGCTTATTCTTTAATCATTTTATAAGACCATTAATTTTGGCGACTGAGGGTAAATATTTACTGCTGGATCACATATATCTATGTCTGCTGAATCATTTTCATCATGTTTTCACTGCTGAATCATTTAAGCAGAGATCAGTCTGTTTTTTCTTGCTTCCAAAACCCTACTTTTATGGGGTGCCGTTTTACTATTTAACCTCAATAAATGAAATCACTCATTCGGATAGGTGATGTCCCTCATTTGAATAAGTGATAACACGTATTCTACTTTCAGATTGAACTTACTTTGAAATACATAATGTAACTTGGTTATAGGCTGTTTTAAATAGATAATTGAGCTAAGAAAATATAGCATTCAATTTTAAGGCCGAAAAGGTTTTTAATAGACGCTTATCTTGGAGATATTTTATAAATATACACAGTAATGTAAACTTGAAGATTGACGTTTTATGATTACCGATGGAGATATAGATCATCTTGGAGATTAAACTGTTTGTGGAATATAATATTCAATTTTCTTGAAAAATATATAACAATAGCTATCATCTCTAAAACTGAACTGTCAAATGTTATTTCAAAGATAAACATTCTAAATAAAACTTAGTTAAACTAAAATATTGTCCTGTCGTATGTATTCTTTTGTACTAATACAACAAACAATGATATGGATAAACTTGGTAGACAGTTGGGTCTTTTATAAATGCGAGACCGCACTATTGGGTCCAGAGTCGATTGTTGGGTCAAAAAGTCGATTGTTGGGTCTAGACCCAACAGTTCAAAATTATTTAGTAGTGCAGGGGGTAGACCCAATAATTAGGTGTAAAATGAACATATCACTGTGATCATGAACTGTTGTGTTGGACCCAATAATTTAATTTTTGACCTAATACTGGGACGAAATAATATGTATATATATTCTCAATTAAAATGAGTTTTTAAAAACTAAAAATCATCAATAATATTAATGCTGCAACTGGATGTGGAAATTTCTTAAAAGGAAGATATATAAATTAAAGAATATTAGATAAATCAGATACACTGTTTTACGATACACCAAGGTTGAATTTGTTCATACATCAAATATGCAAAAAAAAATTTTTTTTAATTTGAGATATATCTTGAATTTGATATAATATGTGTGGCATTTGAATGCTATCTATATACGAGAGACTTTCAATAAATTCTGTCACTGATGGCCTTCCGCAGAAACAATGTTAGCCCGAGTTTCTTTGCAGTTATCGCCAAAAGAGATTTATTCTGAATTGTGTCGTATACATGATAGTTCTACCGTAACAATAAGAACAATTTTTGGGGGCAATGCTTTAGCAGCCGCTCTCAGAGCTAACATGGTTTTTTCTTATACCGCAAATCTACAACCGTGTATCGTGTTAATGCAAACCTGACATCCACCAATCAAATGGTTTCACATCCTGATAAGCCTTCGAACTCACTATAAACAGTAGATTCACTTTTTTCAATTCCGTACATCATGTGATTAATGAATGCGAGATAGAGGTAGGGACTAAGACACTAACTCTGGCGGGTTCCTTGTAATATGGGGAACCTACGATGTCCCACTGGGGCCACTGCGGCATATTTATTAAATTAAGTAAAGACGAAACAACGAAAGAACTAAACTACGATGGTGAAAAGTCGAAACAACAAAACAACGATGGTGAAAAGTCGCAACTACGATGGTGAAAAGTCGAAACAACGAAACAACGATGGCAAAAAGTCGAAATCATCATTTCGACTTTTTACCATCGTAGTTTCGACTTTTCACCTTCGTAGATTCGTTGTTTCGACTTTTCACCAACGTAGTTTCGACTTTTCACCATCGTAGTTTCGCGTTTTCACCATCGTTGTTTCGACTTTTCACCATCGTAGTTTCGTGTTTTCACCATCGTAGTTTCTGACTTTGAACGTTGGGTTAAACATAAAGTAAGTATAAGCAAAGTTTAGTTGATATATTTTATCAATACCGTTATATCATTACACCTTTATGTAAATAAATGAATTTGGTTTGCGTATTTTATATAAATCGATAACTGCTCTTCTCTTAATAAACCATTAATTACACAATGGATACCTTTGTAAACGACAGGTACATGAAGGTATCCGATATGACCCAGTATTTGTGTAGAATGTGCACGCGCCTCGTTCATCTCATATCACCCTGTCTTTTTTTTCCTTACAGGTTAAAACTGTAAACAAAAGGACAGACACCGTGTTAGAGGAGAGCGTGTGTTTTCGTGTGTGTGTGTGTGTGTGTGTGTGAGAGAGAGGTACGAAACGGCAATAAGTCAGTTAGTCATTCAGTCAGTCAGTAACAAAGTAAGTGAGCAAATGAATTAATGAGCAAACAAGCAAATCAGTAGTTTAGTCATCAATGAATCGATCAATGAATCAATAAATAAATAAATAAATTATTGATTCGTCCATGCTTTTGATTTCGACTGCGCATGAGCAATAGGAAGACGAAACTACATGGTGAAAAGTCGAAACTACGATGGTGAAAACGCGAAACAACGATGGTGAAAACGCGCAACTACGATGGTGAAAACGCGAAACAACGATGGCGAAAACGCACAACTACAATGGTGAAAACAAAATTATTTCGACTTTTCACCATCGTTGTTTCGACTTTTTACTATCGTAGTTGCGACTTTTCACCATCGTTGTTTCGACTTTTCACCATCGTTTTTTCGTTGTTTCGACTTTACTTAATTTCATAAATATGCCGCAATGGCCCCAACGGGACACCGTAGGAACCAGTCCGATGTATGGCCTTATGATTTTACACAACTAAAGCATTCTACGAAAAATGATGCTTGATATTTTTGAGTTTAAGCGTTTTAAACGATTCTGTAGCTACTTATGGATACATAAAAGACCTATGGAAAAAACACACAAGCAAAGGTAAAAATAATCCGTACGTGGATGAGAAATGTTTAATACTCCTTCTTGAGGCATAGAGCCACCATAGGAAATGCTTCCGCGGAGTAGACGCATGATGGCGATTAAAAATAATTCCTGTGTCTTCCGGTTTAAAAATGCATTTTCCCTTATTTTAATGCTTATTATTTTTATTTGAATAGTATTGTTGATGTATTTTGAACATTTTGACAGCATTGTCATTTTCGAATTGTGAATTTAGAGGGGAAAATTGATACTTGAAAATTGTGATATGAATACATGCTTTCTGGCGCCTACTTCACTTTGTCAACAGTGTACGCACTATCCAGAAAAACAAAATTACCTTATAAGTTACATGGCCCCTACTTTTCACATCATATTTTAGTAGTGCAGATGTTATTGTAAGTTTCACCTCTTTCATTTGGGTCATTATATAAATGACAAGCAAGTCGCGTTGTTTTATTTACTATAGAATAAAGAGCACAAATCAATGGTGGACTTACACCCTGTAACCTTGGTAACTCTTATCAAAGTGTACCATTTCACTTGTCTGTAGTATGGATCCAGCTCTCCCGATCTGATCTGGGATAGACTAAGCATGTCATTTAGACGTAATTGTTTCACCGTGGACATGCGTAGTGCACATATTGACAGGCAGATAATGCACACTTGGTTGAAGTATTGTTGTTCTTTTTGTTTTAAATACAACAACAACTGTAGTAAGAACTAACGTTTTATGTAATAACTTAATATAATGGCGAATAAATAAGTTTTTTAAGTCCTAATTTTAATTTTTGATCTATTGATTATTCACTTTTCGATCCCTTGATTTGTCCAAGGGACTAGTCATCACAAAAAAAGTATGCTACCTTCAAAATAAACAATTAAAATAATGAAGGTTTCCTGTATACAACTGAAAATACAAAATATACAGTTAATGTACTTGGAAAATTTCCATTAAACTTATAATATACTACATTTTCTATATACAAGTTTATGAATTCTTACAAATGCCTGCCCAATACCGTTACGCAACCCCATTCTAGAAGGTTTCCTACTGACCCCGCCTCGTGGCGGCAACCAATAATGCAAACAGATATCCCGCCGTGTGCAATGTTTCATGTCTCTGTATGCCTGATCAGTCTAACCAATAATAACTTGCTATTCTCTTGGTCATTAATAACAGACTGGATATGAGATAATGATATGCGCATGCTGTGTTATGTGTCAGTGGTGTGTGTGTGTGTATGTATGGTGTGTGTGTGTGTGGGGGGGGGGGGGGGGTACGGGAATAAGTTGTCTGATAACGGAGGTATGACTAATCGACAATGTGTGTGTGTGTGTGTCTGTGTGTGTGTCTGTGTGTGTGTCTGTGTGTGATGTGTGTGTGTGTGTTCAGGGGGGGGGGGGGGGGGGGGGCGGTCATATACACTATATACATACTTATATGAAACAGTGTATACAATATATACATACTTATATAAAAATTGTATACAATATATACACACTTCTATAAAACATTTTATTATATAAATTTCGTATAAAACAAAGAATATTTATATAATACATACATCGTATACAATATAGACATAGTTATATAATACGTACATCGTATACAATATAAAACAGTTGTATAATATATATATGCATCGTATACAATGTAGAAATACTTATATAATACAAACATCTTATACAATATAGCCATACTTATATAATACACACATTGTATACAGTATAGAAACACTAGTATAATTCATATATCGTATATAATATAGACATATTAATATAATACATAAATTGTATACAGCATAGAAATGCTAATATAATTCATACATCGTATACAATATAAACACACTAGCATAATTCACATATCGTATATAATAAAGAAACAGTAGCATACTTCATATATCGTATATAATAAAGACATCCTTATATAATACATATATCGTATTAGTATAGACATTCTTATATAATACATATATCGTATATAATATAGACAGTCTTATATAATACATATATCGTATATAATATAGACATTCTTATATAATGCATATATCGTATATAATATAGACATCCTTATATAATGCATATATCGTATATAATATATACATCCTTATATAATATATATATCGTATATAATATAGACAGTCTTATATAATACATATATTGTATATTATATAGACAGTCTTATATAATGTATATATCGTATACAATATAGACATCCTTATATAATGCATATATCGTATACAATATATACATCCTTATATAATGCATATATCATATATAATATATACATCCTTATATAATATATATATCGTATATAATATAGACAGTCTTATATAATACATATATCGTATATTATATAGACATCCTTATATAATGCATATATCGTATATAATATAGACATCCTTATATAATGCATATATCGTATATAATATATACATCCTTATATAATATATATATCGTATATAATATAGACAGTCTTATATAATACATATATCGTATATTATATAGACAGTCTTATATAATACATATATCGTATATTATATAGACAGTCTTATATAATGCATATATCGTATATAATATATACATCCTTATATAATATATATATCGTATATAATATAGACATTCTTATATAATACATATATCGTATATAATATAGACATCCTTATATAATGCATATATCGTATATAATATATACATCCTTATATAATATATATATCGTATAAAATATAGACAGTCTTATATAATACATATATCGTATATTATATAGACATCCTTATATAAAACATATATCGTATATAATATAGACATCCTTATATAATGCATATATCGTATATAATATAGACATCCTTATATAATACATATATCGTATATAGACATCCTTATATAAAACATATATCGTATACAGTTGAAACATCCTTATATAATGCATATATCGTATACAATTTAAACATCCTTATATAATGCATATATCACATACAATTTAAACATCCTTATATAATGCATATATCGTATATATTATAGACATCCTTATATAATGCATATATCGTATATAATATAGACATCATTATATAATACATATATCGTATATAATATAGACATCCTTATATAATACACATATCGTATACAGTTGAAACATCCTTATATAATGCATATATCGTATACAATTTAAACATCCTTATATAATGCATATATCGTATATAATTGAAACATCCTTGTATAATGCATATATCGTGTCATGAATATTAACATGGTATATATATATATATATATCATATACAGTACAGAACCACTAGTATAATACGTATATTTACATAATTACATGTAATTATAGTATGAAATATAGACACAAGGCCATACAGCTATTGTCAACAATATCCTACACTATAGACCCACTAATATAACACATATCTTAACATGACACATTTGGGCAGTTTCGTACTTAATAATTCCACGAGTCACTGATTTGGGCAATTTTATTTAATATATTTCATTCGCCACTGGCTGTTTTTTCACCAACCATAACATTTTAAACAAATGCTAGAATATGTTTTCTATAACAAGTTAGCTACATGACATTTATCATATCTTATATACTGAATAACCACAATGTTAGTCAGCGGACCATTACAAACCACAGATATAAACATATTAACGCATCAGCGAATGTGCTATACCTCCGGCTAAAAATAGATCGCATATATTAAATACTGCGCAGATATTTACACTCGTCTGAGCGAGGTATTTACTGCGTGGGGATATGCAGATTTACACATGTATATTCAACAGGCTGTGAGTAAATGTGGGACGTAATCAGTACCAGACTATTGGAAATGTGCAAATATACACCCGATGTTGCGGAACTGTAGTAAATATACATTACCAGAAAGTTTGCGAAGTTTTAACGGAAGTTGTTAACCTTTATCTGTGTATTGGGTTTGTGTATATGACCTTAATGCGTGTGTACTGGCGCAAAGACGGTGTATAGTTAGTTAATCACTTACGCCAGAGAAAACGTGGTTTTAAAAAGGATTTAAATAGTGTGTGTGTGTTGTCAGTGTGATTTATCATTCTGTTTTATGTAGGATATGGATATGTCGAAAAAGAAAGAGGATATATGAAAAGTTCACGGATGTATTTTGTGTTCATTCACATTTAAACATTTCACTTTTTATACATCCACTACAGGATGTAATTTATTACTAAGATTTGTCGTGTTAAGCACAAAACATATATACAGCTCTACGTGTAGCTTGTTTTTATACTCGGAACAAATAGACACTGACACAACTTTTGAAGAACCAATCCGGAAAAAAAAGAAAAATTGAAACAAACGCTGGCTTCTGTGAGAAGGAAATCAAATATTGACACTTAATTGTGAAGTGTTTGTCTATTATCGGAGTTAAGCAACAGGAAGCGTTACTTCCGGAGAGCTATCATTTGAATCATAAATTAATCATCAAGAAACATTGTACTTAACTTACAATAAATATAAAATAAAAGTAACAAATATTTAACAAAAATGGAATCACACAAGAGCACGCCAACAAACGCTTTAGATTGCGAGACTGCTTGTCTGGTAGAAGTAACACCGGCACCAAAATGTACTGATATTAATGAAGGCGAGAGTGAATCAATATCTAAAAATGACGAAAATCAGGTACTGCAGATGGAGAATTGCGCAAGAACTAAGGACAATACAAATCCTGAAACTACAGATGTCGGACGTGACCAGACTGCTTACGTTATTGGAAATACAAATAATACCTCACCGCTCACCGTCGATGTTTCTGTTGATACGTCGACTATAAAACCATCTCATGGCAGAGGTGCGTCGGCGTCACCATCGCAAAGTCTCAGCTCAGCATGTAGTGTGACTGCTTCACCATTGTCATCTCCGAGAAGTTCCATATCGTCACCCATCGGTAGTGTTATCAAAAGAACGGGTGGAAAAGAGGGCAAGGTTAAAACAAAAAGGAGAGGATCCGCATGGAATGACGACCAGACAGAATTCTTAATGGAAATTTGGGCCCGGAACACTGAGCCATCGACGGGGAGTGAAGAACTTAACCACAACGCTCCTGTGTATAGATTGATTGCTAAAGAGATGGTGGGGCATGGATTTGAGAAATCTTGGGAGCAGTGTAAAACGAGAATTCACACGTTGAAACGAGCTTATAAATTAACCAAAGACGAAGTTATTGCCGGTGCAACAGCGATTACGTATTGCAGACATTACGAACAGCTGCAGATAATAAGTGGGGACAATCCGAATACCACCCCTCACATGCTGGCTGATATGCTAAAATTAAAACGAAAAGAAAAGGAGGCCAATGCAAAAGCGAATAAAACATCCAGTAAAAGAAAACTTAATATGTCAAACAAAAATCAAAAACGTTTAAACCAATCTCAAAATTTGAACAATGGCACCCCAGGATTAAATACGACAGAGCAGCCGGTAATGAATCAATCAAGTGTTATGGATGCGAACTCGTTCTGGTACAACCAGCCTCATGCTCCCGAACAGCAACAAAATCAACAACTTCAGCAACAGGAGCATCAACAACAACAGCAAGTAGGTATTACTTACCAGTATCCAACACCGCAAATGACTTACCAAAATCAACAGTTACCGGCCCCTCCGCCGTACCCTAACCAGGTGTCTTCAAATCATTCACAAACAACACAAGTGACAACTGAAGTAAACAATAATGAAATAAATATTAAACAAGAGAAGGGATATAACTCATTCCAAGGACAATATCTTCCGTCTGTGGGTCCCAATTGGGCAACGTTTAGCACACCAGCTGCAACAGTAGTTAGTTCTAGTAATAAACCACAGCAGCAAACGAGAGACGATCTTGAAAAAATGAGAATTGACCTGGAAATGAGAAAAGTTGAAGTAGAGAGAAATAAACTTGAAATGGAAGAGCGACAGCGGCGCGAGGAAAGAGATCACCAATACAGAATGATGCAGTTGTTGCTTTTCGGCCTTGGCCAACAAAATACGAACCAGCTTTCAACTGGGCAAGGGGTGGAACAGGACGTCGCGAATACCCATAACAGTACGACGCTCTCACGTGCTCTTGAAAATGGACTCGTTCCAGGGGGCTCTCATATAGTGAACGAAAAGGGACTTTCATTCAATGAGATCTGATAATGATAACAAGATCTGATATTTTCTACCTAAGGCCACACTTAAAAAATATGTATTTGCTGTGCTCCGACCCAATATTTCTCATGTGGGTAGGTTTTTTTATAGTCATTTTAAAGAAAAATGGACAGAAATCATGAGAAAAAAAATAAACACTTTGAAATACAATAAAAAAATTTGGGTAGCTGCAATTTCGAGTGAGTAAGTAGGAGCACGGCAAACAATTTATTTTCTAAGGATGGCCTAATTATAGCATGAATCTCAATGTTTTATATGTATGTGAAAAAACATACAATGTATCTTAGTTTACATTTTTTTATATTGAGAAATTTAATATATGTAATTTGAAATTACGGCGCATGCGCATGTCATAACTATTGATTAATGCTTTTAACAAAAAAACAATTGACTTGATTACTTACACTTGTCCTTGAAAATGTTGTT
Source organism: Panopea generosa (assembly GCA_029582155.1). Classification (NCBI taxonomy): domain Eukaryota; kingdom Metazoa; phylum Mollusca; class Bivalvia; order Adapedonta; family Hiatellidae; genus Panopea; species Panopea generosa. The sequence goes on along the minus strand of CM055909.1, from coordinate 26,833,630 downwards.
GTATATATTTGTTATAGTTTTAATGATACATTTATTTACTTGTATTTACACTATTATTTTCTTTGTTTATTTGATTTTATACTACATATAATACTCGTTGATAAATGCATAGTTTTAAAGTTTTCCTGAAAAAATGCATATCAAAATACTAGTTTATAGAAAATCAAATATTTGAAAGATTTAGCACACATCTCCAAAAGATTTCACGTGCATGTCTGAGATTAATAAAGGCAAATAAATGAATTTGTACACATAACAAGATCATTTTATTTTTAATAAAATGTTAAAACATATCAAAAATTCATTGATAGCGTCTTTAGTTGACCTATTTGATCTTAAAAGTGACTACCAAATCACTCCATTTTCACTGTCAGTATTGAGTGTGGCCACCGTGGGCTCCCTTTGCATTGCACATATCGTCCACCCAGCCTACCCACCTGTTGTTACTGGTTTTCTCGTCTTGTGATATTTTTGTACTGAACATGTGTTTTAACCAATGAGTGAAACTTTTTTTTTCATTTGCAATTCATGATAGTTCGAAAGCTGGTGAATCGTATGTAACGCAATATTGTTTCGTCCGTTCACGGACACACTATCCCAATTAAATAATGGCAATGGACACTCAGTTGATAATTTAGCATAAATATATATTTTTTGATGAAATTTGATATGAAATGTTAAAGATATTTTGGAATCAAAACTGTAAGATTTTTTTTATTTGTGTGTATATACAATATAATTTCATTTGTTAGAGAGGCCAATGGGAAAGGAATTATTATTATGGCGCCTCTTTTTCAATATTGAATATTGCATAACCATGCGTAATTATTGAAATAATTTTCAAATAATCTATAAAATGTATTTCAATATTTTGTTAATATTTCTATGTAAATTTTATACAAAAATAATTGTCTTTCAACGTAGATTTCAAAATAAAAAAATTGGAACTAAATTTATAAAGTATTTTAAATCGTTCTTGCACACTAAGTTAACATGCATAATGACGTCAATGTGACAAGTTTTAAAAATGAGTGAAATTTTGAAATTCTTTTTAAACTACATATTAATATTGTCTTATTATTTCTATGCAAAACACCTATTAAGCTCATAAATAAATGTAATAAAAGTGGTTTACACACATGGGAACATTTTAGTTTTATATATACAGCGTTTAAATATGTACTTTTATTAAAAAAAAAGTAATGTTGAGTAAAAAGTTTTCAAAATTGTCATGGTAACGAAACTTTATCCTGGCGGAATTTCACAATTACATGTCATGGTTATACCCAGTCGTGTACGACATTAGGTTAAATGGCCTGTCCTACCAGTATAGTAATTCATCAACATCGGATCTTGTTTAAATGAATTGACTTTGTTAACTTTATAAAAGTTTTTTATGTAATTGGCCAGGTAGACTGCATAATGAAGACTTCCAAACAATATCGCGGTGCATAAATTGAACACGCGAGCACCCGTTAAATACAGCAAACTATCAGGTTACAGGACATGCACAATAGAAATGGCAATAGAGCTGAGTAAAACAAACAATGCATTTATGGAAAACCTATTTTTACTTGTTCAATGAGATTTGTTTGTATCAATTTCAATATAAAATGGAACTAAAAGAAATATTGCATTTTATGGTTACTTTGTTTTTGATTTTGTTCGCTATTTTGCATGTTACATATAACATATCCAGATTTATTGAGAGAGAAAGACTTGAGTAAAAACGCAATCATTCCGAAAGTAACTGGTAAATGTTCTCACATGAAGTTTTGGACCGCTCGACTCGAACTCATGACCTCAGGGGTGACAGGTCATATTAGAAGACATCGCCGCTTAGACCACTTGGGCATGAAAAAGTCTTGGTTAATTTTTAACAATGTGTATTTATTCCTCTGACACTCTGCTCTGCGGTTTAATATTGTTCAAAATGCGTTATCAATGCGCAGCACTATGTGTAAGAACCAAACTCAATAAAACATTTAGAATTTGAATCTGTTTTTATCTGCGTACTGCGTGTCATCGGTTCGAGCCCAGCAGACTCTGTCTAAAAACCTTATTTGAGAAAGCTTGCAAGTTACTTGCTGAAGGACGATGGTTCTATTCGGATTCATTCTGAGGTCGTCCTCCATCTGTCAAACTGGATATGTCATATGTTATCATCGTTAAACCATCATTAAGTCATTTTTATCTGTGTATTGATACCAAAGTTAAATAACGTTAGATTTTAATATGACAAATATAGGTCGGTTATTGTTATTTAGGGTCATGGCGGTTCATGCGACCAAATCCGTATTTCATATAAATTTTGCTGGAACTTTACAGTTCTGCTGGTATCAATGTTCTCGGCTCCTTCTACAAAACAAGGCTATGTTTTTATTATTTCATTCTTATAATCATGGTAACTTGCGTCTGTGATAAAACTTTATCTTAACATCTTCGCCATGTGCTGCTATTTAATTTTGTTATATGATTTTGATTTCTTTGTAGTCTATTTCTTAATAACAAGGAATTATATAGTGAGTCTATACAAGTACTTGTTAATAATAATAATAATAATAATAATAATAATAATAATAATAATAATAATAATAAATAACAAGAAATTAGATTCTTAGAATTCTTCTATATTTCCTCTGTAAATAATAATAGTAATAATAACAATAATAAATTAATAATAATAATAATAATAATAATAAATAAATACTACATAATAGTACATGTATGAAATAAATGAATAATAAAATAATAACGTGTGAACATAGATTACTATTTAATAAGAACGTATTTGATAGAGTCAATATTCAACAAGACTCGATGATTTGAACCAACACAGCAAAACTTATTGTGTGAATTTATCGAGCTAGTAAACCCTGACATAAATTATTACGTAATAATTGCACATTTTATCCAGATGTATGAAATGCAAGTACGTCGGATATTATCAGGTATCTGGTATCTGGTATCTGGTACTTAATCAGGTTAACTCTATGTGATATCTATGAGTAATATATTATCTGCTTAATACGCCTGCAGGATTTCTGAGTGGAAATAAAGATAAATATCTCTTTCATTGGGCAAATAGATATTTTTAGCGCTGGTCATACAAGTTCTTATTGTCATATTCTTCATTAAAAAGGAGTATATAAGGGAAAAAAACTATAAATGTCTTAAAAAATAAAATTATTTATAAAACAATTTCAATACATCTCATTATCATTAATAGAAAAATCCGAAAGGCTTAGCATACCAAAATTCGAACACAAAGATGTAACAATTTTTAATACGTAAATTAAAATAAAAATGAAATCACGTGACTCAATTGATACGTCATAGAATATGTTGCAATGTAAACGGGAAATCTATTTTAGTGTAATCTAGGAACGTAGCTAGTTAGGAAATCCCTTTTTTAATATATTATTTTGGCATGTTTAAATATATATTCTTATAGCAATACGGGGTCAGTGAGTACATATAGGCATACTATATTGGAAAAAAATGTTTATAACTAATTCTAGAAATTTGAAAAACAGAATAGAATAAAAAAGGGCTTTGCCTGACCCCTCCAACCATACCGTTAAATAGAAAATGATGTTTACATTTGTTTTATATAATTTAAAAATATAAAAAAAAACAACAACAAAAACCAGCAAAAACTACATTTATTTATATAAATCGAATGTTCACACTTGAAAATAAATACTATTATTGCTGATGAGAGGGAAGAAAGATGGTGAGGGGCCAGGCATGGGATCGTTTCCTTTCTACTTTGGGGTCAGACTTAGAAACTTTGGGATCAGACTTAGGATCAGTCGGCTTCTCCATTCCTAATCTGACTGAATGGGACGTGGATGGAGTGCTTTTTATTATTAAATGAAATTCATGGTACTGATAAAAAAGATTAGGATTTGTGTTTCACTGAGAACATATTTAAAACACGGTCGACACAAATGGCATATGCATCCCAGCACTAAAAGTTGTATCATCTTAATGCCTTATTCAAATAAACATATTTTTCCCCGGCAACATTTATGATTGGTTTATCTTTTTAGCTCGTCTTTTTGAAAAAAAACAACCGGTGAGCTATTGTCATGACCCTGGTGTCGTCGTCGTCCGCTGGTTAAAGTTTTATGTTTAGCTCAGCATTTTCTCTGTTTCTGAACAAACTACTCATGTTTTGGTGACTAAACTTATTTTTTTTATGTTGTAGAAACAATGTATATAGCTAACTTACATAAATCTCTATACTTTGGACTTTAAAACCTTAGGTTAAAGTTTTTTGTTTACCTCGGATTTGAATTTATTTTAAATCAATCACTGACCTTGACCTATTAAATGGACTTTCCTGCCCGAGTCCAACCAAGACCCCCACCCTGCTGCCCATATATATATTTTTGTTTAAATTTGTTTTGCATTAAATCAAATACTCTGCCCCATTTCAACATTTTTAAAGACCCTCACCCCTACCCCCCACATCCCCGCCCATTTTTTAAAAAAAATTGTTTTGTATTATTTGTATTAAATCAAATACTCTGCCCCATTTCAACCTTGTTACCAGCCCCAAGACCCTCACCCCTAATTTTGTTTTGTTTTAAGTTAAATACTTTGCCCCATTTCAACTTTGTTACTGACCCCAAGGACCCCCCCCCCCATTTTGTTTTTTTTCTTTTAAATTTTGTTTTGTTTTAAATTCAATACTATTCCGCCCCTTTGTTGCCAACCCCAAGACCCCCCTCTCTAATTGTTTTCTTAAAAATTTGTTCTGTATTGAAGTAGATACACTGTCCCTTTTCAACTTTGTTACTAACCCCAAGACACCCTCTCTCTCCAACTGTTTATTTTAGATTTGGAAAAAAGACGAGCGTCGGCACCCGCTTGCGGTGCTCTTGTTTAAACATATATAACATATATTTTAATCGCCGAAGATTTAAAAGAAACTAAATATCAAGTGAACTGTGATGCAAAAAAACATCAACAACACCAAAAATGTTACCAATATAAATTGAACAGCTTTAATGTATGGATCTGGTACTATCAGATAAACTCCGCCTACTTAGTTGCTGTTACTAAGCCCTACTAGCTTTCATTCAAAGTACGCGGAATTACATGCTGCAGCGTAGTAAATTCGTTAGGTAATATTTCTGCGTATTCTTAATAAATTCCTTAACAAAACGCAAAGAACTATTCTGTCGGAACGAGTGAGAAAATGACATGGTAACATAATGGTACAGATCGATTCAATTCAAAGTGCATGATTTAAAAATGAAATACTAGTATACTCAGCGCTAAAAGCTTGACCTATGACTGAGAAGAAAATGACCAACCTAATAACAGTCATTTTGAAATTGCCATTGGGAAAAATAGTGGATTTCTTAAGAAGGTGGTTTAGTTTTATACCTCATGTATTTATCCGAAAACAATACAATACATGTACTTATTAAACTGATTTTACGTACCAAGTTAACTCATCATAAAAGCATCACAGGTGTAAAGTGTGTGACAGGTCAGTTTAGCTTATCATCTAACTAAATATGCAAATTATTTTCTCTGCACCTGTTTTTCACTGTTTAATATAACATTTTTAATACATTTGCTAGATAAGATCTATTTCAATCGGGTGCAATACAATTAAAGGGACACAACTCTCACTATTTTTTTATAAACACGAATACTTAGTTACGGCTCTTGGTTTACTAAACACAAATAAAAGTCGATTCACAATAAAAGAGCAGTTTTGAGATTTACTGTTCTCCCATCATATCATCAGAATATGTGCCAATTACACGCGAATGTTGATTGTGTAGGTGTTTTTTCGGCTTATCAGCACAACGTTTGTTTAGAGTTGCCCCAGAGAGCGATGGCAGTGGGGATATTTTGCCCACTTCTTTGACTGAATATTCATGACTTGCTTTTATTTACAATTACACACTTTTTTACACAGGTCATAAAAGTACTTCCAATGGCGTGGGCGAAGGCATTATCCATAGTTGGGGTAAGAGTGGGTGTGGTGAGGGGAGAATATGTTTGAACACCATCAAATCAGCCACGGGACAACTATTCTAACTTCCATAGTGATTTATGACTGATTTAAAGTAGAGTACTTGGATTGGTACCAGTGTTTTGGCACTTTTTGTCAACCATTGCCGGATTATACCTGTTAATAGCGGTCACAACTGTACCATTGGGATGTACTACACGTATTGTCAATTTCTGCCGATTCGGCAACATGTGAAATACAATGTAACTTTACTTGAGAATATCTGACTGACTATTCAGGAAGAACACATAAGACTGCATCCTCACTAGTTTATATTAGCTCATTGTGGATCACTTTTTGCGTCTCTAAGTCTAGGTAGTAAAATGTTGTGTTTTTTTTTGTTGTTTTTTTTATGAATGGTTAATAGATCGATTGAATATTTAGCGTCATGTTTATGCCACCGATGGCTAACAGACGATCATTGAAGCCTAAACCACTCTGTCTTGTGATCCTGGAATGTTAACCAGTACTCGAGCACATTTATTTCTTCAGGTACCTTATAACAGTTTCCCACTTGAATCAGCGTGAGAATGACGAAATACAGTGAGACGCAATACCCTATGTCAATCATCACGGAGAGGCCGGGCTGAGATTCTAACTCACGACCTCTTGATTGATAATCAGACACGCTACCAACTTGTGTTTTTATGAAAGTGGACATTGATTTAGCGTATTCTACATATTATACTTTTGTCTCCAAACGGCGCGTATTCTATTGTTTTATAGACATGGATTTGCCATATAGCCCTCAGCCCAACAGTCCATCCATATCTGGGTCAGTGTTATCGTTCTGGTAAGTGATTAGATGAGATGAAAGCTTTCAAAGTCATTTAAATGAATTAGGGGCGCAACACGACACACACACACACACACACACACACACACACACACACACACAAACACACACACAGTGTGTGTATGTATGTCGTGTTGTAAGGAAGCAGACTCTTTACTCAGTTAGTAAACTATATTTGTTATAAATACAATTTGACTTGTGTTGATTATTATATCACTTGACAACCAAATGCATTGGTTCAAAGGACAACTTAACAACTTCTACTACGTGCCCTGAATAATTTCTATAATAATTTCATATATTTGCCGGTAGAAAAAAAGGAGATTCGTGTAAAGACGGTTGACACGCACATGCTCCGATTCCTCCCAAACACAACAAAAAGAAACTATTTTGGACTGAATTCAGCAACACGCGTCTACGAAGTGTCAGACTATGTAAAAAATCAATTAGTTTGCTCAAGAATATATGAGCTATTGCTTGCAAGGTACAACAAAATAAGTAGTAACTTTTTTTTTATAAAACTAGTGAAACTTTGAAAAGATATGTACATCTTTTTAAAAATACAAATGGATTTCCGTGTATTTTTATCTACGTGTATGTTTACCATATTTTTACCATACCATACTGACAAAAATTGATGCAAATACAATTTATCATATTTGAAATATGATACTTTTATTCATTTATAAGATACATGTCCCCGTAACGGTTTGTTTGTGTGAATTTTTAACGTAATTTTTATGCTATCGAGGACTTACCGACGATCAGTTAACCTAACCACTGTTTCCTGGGTTAACCAGTTCTCGAGCACACCACTCTCCGCAAGTAACTGATAACTTTCCCACTTGAATCTGCGGTGAGATACGAATGACAATGAGACCGCAAAGTCTTATCTAAATCATCACAGGGACTGTGACCGGGCGATGATTCGAACTCACGACCCCTGGCTTGATAGTCAGACGCGCTACCAACTGGGTCCGGTTTTACAAAACTGAAACAAATTATAGGGCCTGTACATCTAAACTGATGTTGTTTTCGCATCTGTAAGATATTTAAAGTGTTTTTTCTTCAAATTCCCGTGTAAAAAGCATTTAAAGCAGTCACACCATCACTCCTTTTACTTTGGGATTGTGTGTGTGTGTGTGTGTGGGGGGGGGGGGGGGGGGGGGTATGAGTGAAACTATATATTGACTATTATGGATGGTATATGGATTGATTGGTTGATTGATTGAATATTTAGCGTCATTTTTATGCCATCGAGGGCTAACAGACGATCAGTTAACCTAACCACTGTTTCCTGGGATTAACCAGTACTCGAGCACACCCCGTCTCCGCAAGTAACTGATAACTTTCTCACTTGAATCAGTGGTGAGAGACGAATGATAATGAGACACAATGTCGTATATCAATCATCACGGAGACTGTTGCCGGGCGGGGGATTCGAACTCACGACCCCTGGATTGATAGTCAGACGCGTAACCGACTGAGCTAATCGGGCCCGGCTGGTTTATGGAAATTCAGGTATTTATTTAAAGGAAATTGTTTATGAAATTCATTTATAAATAATAAAGTTCAACCTCTTATTGAGATATAAACTACAAATGTACAGATGCTACTTTATGTGTTATGAATATTTACATATTATTTACTAATGGTTCATAAACTGTTTCGCGTGATAAATAAAATAAATATAATGGATGTTTGTAATAATATATGTATGTAATGAGGAACTTTATATGTTTAAAGTTGCAAATAAAGAAATCTGGAATCTCAACAAGCCTTGAGTCTGGATCATATAGCGCTAACCCCCGAAGTAATTAAACTGTTTTTCAGGCTCAACTCAAATTCGTATACTCGACCACAATTTTTAGGATCTATACACAAACAGAAATTAAACATCAAACACTTGACTCAGCCCCGAATTCGACAGTATTAGTACTGATTTGAATTAGAAAGTTACATGTACAGCCAAACCTGTGTAAGCGGTCACCTCTATAAAACAGCCACTTGTCTTAAGCAGCCACATGTGCTACTTCCCATTTCTATGTTTTTCATACAATCTTTAGTTGAGTATGAAATAAAGTTTTATAACTTAGGACCTAAGGGCCGGCTGCGCTAAACATCTCAAACTGGGATTTCCCTCAACTTAAAAATCTCAATTTCTTTCAATGACAACTTGACCTTAATACACATGAAATGATCGTACAGAATTTTATTAAGAACACATATTCATACATTTGTTATAAATAACATGCACGATGGCCATGTCATACATTTGTTATAGAAAACATGTACGATGGTCATGTCATACATTTGTTATAGATAACATGCACGATGGTCATGTCATACAGTTGTTATAGATAACATGCACGATGGTCAATGTAATAAAGTTATAGCGTTTCAGACATTTGTTAAAAATAACATGCACGATGGTCAATGAAATAAAGTTATAGCATTTCATACATTTGTTATAGATAACATGCATGATTTCATACATTTGTTATAGATAACATGCACGATGGTCATGTCATACATTTGTTATAGATAACATGCACGATGGTCAATGTAATCAAGTTAAATCGGTTCATACATTTGTTATAGATAACATGCACAATTGTCAATTTTATAAAGTTTTAGCATTTCATATATTTGTTAAAGATAACATGCACGATGGTCAATGTAATAAAGTTATAGCGTTTCATACATTTGTTAAAGATAACATGCACGATGGTCAATGTAATAAACTTATAGCGTTTCATACATTTGTTATAGATAACATGCACGATGGTCAATGTAATAAAGTTATAGCATTTCATACATTTGTTATAGATAACATGCACGATTTCATACATTTGTTATAGATAACATGCACGATGGTCATGTCATACATTTGTTATAGATAACATGCACGATGGTCAATGTAATAAAGTTATAGCGTTTCATACATTTGTTATAGATAACATGCACGATGGTCAATGTAATAAAGTTATAGCGTTTCATACATTTGTTACAGATAACATGCACGATTTCATACATTTGTAATAGATAACATGCACGATGGTCAATGTTATAAAGTTATAGCGTTTCATACATTTGTTATAGATAACATGCACGATGCCCATGCCATACATTTATTATAGATAACATGCACGATGGTCAATGTAATAAAGTTATAGCATGCCATACATTTATTATAGATAACATGCACGATGGTCAATGTAATAAAGTTATAGCATGCCATACATTTGTTAAAGATAACATGCACGATGGTCAATGAAATAAAGTTATAGCATTTCGTACATTTGTTATAGATAACATGCACGATGGTCAATGTAATGAAGTTATAGCGTTTCATACATTTGTTATAGATAACATGCACGATGCCCATGCCATACATTTATTATAGATAACATGCACGATGGTCAATGTTATAAAGTTATAGCATGCCATACATTTGTTATAGATAACATGCACGATGGTCAATGTAATAAAGTTATAGCATGCCATACATTTGTTGAAGATAACATGCACGATGGTCAATGTAATAAAGTTATAGCGTTTCATACATTTGTTATAGATAACATGCACGATGGTCAATGTAATAAAGTTATAGCGTTTCATACATTTGTTATAGATAACATGCACGATTTCATACATTTGTAATAGATAACATGCACGATGGTCAATGTTATAAAGTTATAGCGTTTCATACATTTGTTATAGATAACATGCACGATGGTCATGCTATACATTTATTATAGATAACATGCACGATGGTCAATGTAATAAAGTTATAGCATGCCATACATTTATTATAGATAACATGCACGATGGTCAATGTAATAAAGTTATAGCATTTCATACATTTGTTATAGATAACATGCACGATGGTCAATGTAATGAAGTTATAGCGTTTCATACATTTGTTATAGATAACATGCACGATGGTCAATGTAATAAAGTTATAGCATGCCATACATTTGTTAAAGATAACATGCACGGTGGTCAATGAAATGAAGTTATAGCGTTTCATACATTTGTTATAGATAACATGCACGATGGTCAATGTAATAAAGTTATAGCATGCCATACATTTGTTATAGATAACATGCACGATGGTCAATGTAATGAAGTTATAGCGTTTCATACATTTGTTATAGATAACATGCACGATGGTCAATGTAATAAAGTTATAGCATGCCATACATTTGTTATAGATAACATGCACGATGGTCAATGTAATGAAGTTATAGCGTTTCATACATTTGTTATAGATAACATGCACGATGGTCAATGTAATAAAGTTATAGCATGCCATACATTTGTTATAGATAACATGCACCACGATGGTCAATGTAATGAAGTTATAGCGTTTCATACATTTGTTATAGATAACGTGCACGATGGTCAATGTAATGAAGTTATAGCGTTTCATACATTTGTTATAGATAACATGCACGATGGTCAATGTAATAAAGTTATAGCGTTTCACACATTTGTTATAGATAACGTGCACGATTTCATACATTTGTAATAGATAACATGCACGATGGTCAATGTTATCAAGTTATAGCGTTTCATACATTTGTTATAGATAACATGCACGATGGTCATGCTATACATTTATTATAGATAACATGCACGATGGTCAATGTAATAAAGTTATAGCATGCCATACATTTATTATAGATAACATGCACGATGGTCAATGTAATAAAGTTATAGCATTTCGTACATTTGTTATAGATAACATGCACGATGGTCAATGTAATAAAGTTATAGCATTTCGTACATTTGTTATAGATAACATGCACGATGGTCAATGAAATGAAGTTATAGCATTTCATACATTTGTTATAGATAACATGCACGATGGTCAATGTAATAAAGTTATAGCATGCCATACATTTATTATAGATAACATGCACGATGGTCAATGTAATAAAGTTATAGCATGCCATACATTTGTTATAGATAACATGCACGATGGTCAATGAAATAAAGTTATAGCATTTCGTACATTTTTTATAGATAACATGCACGATGGTCAATGTAATAAAGTTATAGCGTTTCATACATTTGTTATAGACAACATGCACGATGGTCAATGTAATAAAGTTATAGCATGCCATACATTTATTATAGATAACATGCACGATGGTCAATGTAATAAAGTTATAGCATTTCGTACATTTGTTATAGATAACATGCACGATGGTCAATGTAATAAAGTTATAGCATTTCGTACATTTGTTATAGATAACATGCACGATGGTCAATGTTATAAAGTTATAGCATTTCATACATTTGTTATAGATAACATGCACGATGGTCAATGTAATAAAGTTATAGCATGCCATACATTTATTATAGATAACATGCACGATGGTCAATGTAATAAAGTTATAGCATGCCATACATTTGTTATAACATGCACGATGGTCAATGAAATAAAGTTATAGCATTTCGTACATTTGTTATAGATAACATGCACGATGGTCAATGTAATAAAGTTATAGCATGCCATACATTTATTATAGATAACATGCACGATGGTCAATGTAATAAAGTTATAGCATTTCATACATTTGTTATAGATAACATGCACGATGGTCAATGAAATGAAGTTATAGCATTTCGTACATTTGTTATAGATAACATGCACGATGGTCATGTCATACATTTGTTATAGATAACATGCACGATGGTCAATGTTATAAAGTTATAGCATTTCATACATTTGTTATAGATAACATGCACGATGGTCAATGTAATAAAGTTATAGCATTTCATACATTTGTTATAGATAACATGCACGATGGTCAATGTAATAAAGTTATAGCATTTCATACATTTGTTAAAGATAACGTGCACGATGGTCAATGTAATGAAGTTATAGCATTTCGTACATTTGTTATAGATAACATGCACGATGGTCATGTCATACATTTGTTATAGATAACATGCACGATGGTCAATGTTATAAAGTTATAGCATTTCATACATTTGTTATAGATAACATGCACGATGGTCAATGTTATAAAGTTATAGCAATTCATACATTTGTTATAGATAACGTGCACGATTGTCAATGTAATAAAGTTATAGCATTTCGTACATTTGTTATACATAACGTGCACGATGGTCAATGTAATAAAGTTATAGCGTTTCATACATTTGTTATAGATAACATGCACGATGATCAATGTAATAAAGTTATAGCGTTTCATACATTTGTTATAGATAACATGCACGATGGTCAATGTAATAAAGTTATAGCGTTTCATACATTTGTTATAGATAACATGCACGATTTCATACATTTGTTATAGATTACATGCACGATGGTCAATGTTATAAAGTTATAACGTTTCATGCATTTGTTTTAGATAACATGCACGATGTTCAATGTAATAAAGTTATAGCGTTTCATACATTTGTTATAGATAACATGAACGATTTCATACATTTGTTATAGATAACATGCACGATGGTCAATGTTATAAAGTTATAACGTTTCATACATTTGTTATAGATAACATGCACGATGGTCAATGTAATAAAGTTAAAGCATTTCATACATTTGTTATAGATAACATGCACGATGGTCAATGTAATAAAGTTATAGCATTTCATACATTTGTTAAAGATAACGTGCACGATTGTCATGTCATACATTTGTTATATATAACATGCACGATGGCCATGTCATACATTTGTTATAGATAACATGCACGATGGCCATGTCATACATTTGTTATATATAACATGCACGATGGTCAATGTAATAAAGTTATAGCGGTTCATACATTTGTTATAGATAACATGCACGATTGTCAATGTTATAAAGTTATAGCATTTCATACATTTGTTAAAGATAACATGCACGATGGTCAATGTAATAAAGTTATAGCGTTTCGTACATTTGTTATAGATAACATGCACGATGGTCAATGTAATAAAGTTATAGCATTTCATACATTTGTTATAGATAACATGCACGATGGCCATGTCATACATTTGTTAAAGATAACGTGCACGATGGTCAATGTAATACAATTATAGCGTTTCATACATTTGTTATAGATAACATGCACGATGGTCAATGTAATAAAGTTATAGCATTTCATACATTTTTTAAAGATACAGTTATAACAGTTCATACATTTGATATGGGTCCTATCACCTAATAATTCACCTTGAGATTTTCATCAACTCAAAATTTTGAAATATCATAATTTCATTTCCATTGATCATTTTGCATGTTATTCTTTTTAATAAGTAAAGCTGTGTTCCAACTTTACTTATGTGTGGTCATTCAACGTGTAATGAGTTTGAATAATGATTTAGAAAAAAAAGTTAATTTTGAGTTGAGAAAAATCTAAACTTGAGATATTTAGTGTAACCGGTCACTGGTCCCATTTTCACTAAACACCCCAACTTGAAATTGTCCTCAAGTCAAAAATTATTGAAATGCTATAACGTCAGTTATGGTGGTAATTTTGCCAGTTGTCATTTACTAATGAGTAACCATTTGTTTGGATTTCGAATATAGACTTTTATATATTTTTTTTAAACTTTTATATTTTATTAGAGTGTCACATACAACTGTTAAACAATAAAAGTCATATATAAATTACAATCAATCTTTCATATCCGGCCGTAATTACGACCTATGAGACACTTGGATTTTTTTATTCACAATATAAAACAAATATACACCTATACATATATATGCATACATATATACATATAAGTATACAAATATAAACGTATACACATACACATAGTACACACATTTTTATTGAATTATTTATATAATTAAGATAAATAAATGCAATGATTTCATGCGATTAAGTAATTATATTTTTCTAAATAACATACATTCATTTACACACTTTTAATATGATAGAACTAAAAAAGGGGTCGTCTACTATGTTAAAAAAGAGAATAAATTCAGGTTAAAAAGGTAATTATTTACAAAAAGAAAGAGGTGCATAAATAACTTAGTATTTAATATTTAATTCAATCTTAAATAAGTCCTATATAATTTACTAAAACACCAATAAAACACTAATAGTCACCTCTCTATATATGGTCATTGAACGTGTGATGAGTTTTTGTTATCCTGTAGAGAAATTGAGATTTTTGAGTTGAGGAAAATGTTAAGTTGAGATGTTTAGTGAAACGGTCCCTGGACTAAATGCTTTATCCCTGAGTAAGGTACTTTAGCAGTTCCCGTTCTCTCAACGAAGACATCGAATGTTATTTTTTTCGGAGCTCGTTGCACACTTGTTGTTAAAATAGGTAAGTTTACATTAAAGGGAATATATCACGAAAAAATGCTATAAATTTCTAAAAAAATAATATTATTTTAAAATGGATAAAAAGCATCTCATTATCATGAATAAATAAAATCCGAATGGTTTGGTATATCAAATCCACTAAAACGTGATAAAATCGATGTTTCAGGCGAAGTGGTAAACTTAAATCCCCATTCTAAATATAGACCGTATTTATATACTACTTTACAACTATTATATCGTCATTCGGACTCGTTCTAAGAGGAAACAAATTTTACAACGTGGAAACATGTATGCAGGATGAAAGTGCAATCAAAATGAAATGCTGTGACTCATTTAAAACGTCACAAAATATGTTACCATTTTAAGCAGGAAATCTATTTTAGTCTAACCTAGGTGCGTAGCCTAGGTTAGGAAACCCCTTTTCAACATAGTATATTGGCTTGTTTAAAAATATATCATTTCGGTAATACGGGGTCAATGAGTATATCTAACCTGATATGCTATAAAAAATGTTTTTGGTCAATTTTAAAATTTTGAAAAATACTGATATAATCCCTTTAAGTCATTTGGTAAGATTTCCAGTTGGTGTTACCGAGTGTTTCTTTTATTATATTTTACTTGACATGTAAAAATTTTCATCGCATCAAAAACTGTCTACTAATAGCTTATGCGTGATATGTAATTTAAATATAATTACATAAAACTACCACACACCTAAATATCACTTAAAATGTTTATCTTTAAAACAAAAAAGTATAATAATTTAGAAAAAATAAAAAAAGCATGCAAATATCTGTTAAAAGGTGACAGTCGGTGAATAATTGCCTGGCCTGTCATTTTATTACAGTACACCTGGCGAGCAACCTCAAACGATGTCGTCTGCGTACGTCATGACAATATGAACTGTGCTACTTCACTCACCCCATTTATCCCAATTAACTACTGTGTCATCATAAATGCATACCGTATTTCCCAAAATAAACACAATTCCCCTAATAAACGCCCACGCCAATTTTGATCCGGGAAATAAAACAAAACATTTATGAAGTGTTTTCAGTAAAAAGAAACTTACAAACTGTCATACTTTACGGTAATTGGTAACGTGCATTTGTTATTAAACAAGATTGTTTGTAGCACATTTAAAAAAAAGAAGATTTCTCGGAACCAAACGAACGCCCCTCTTTTGTTAAAAATATATCGTCCCTGGGTGGCGTTTATTCAATAGGATATGGTACACAAAATAGATCTAGTTATATATATTACTAATTAATTATGTTTTATAACGCAGTAAGTCTTTCTTAAAAATACCTCACCAATTATCTCCGGTATTTTGTTTTAATAACCAATATAACTGCATTCAATCAAATTCTGTAAGCGGTCACCTCTGTTGAGCAGCCACTTGTCTTTATCAGCCACAATTGGTACTTCCGATTTCTCTACTTTCAGTGCAAATTAACCTGCGTCAAGCAAAACCCTGTCTTAAAAGGCCACTTTTACTCCTTCTGTGGACTGGCTGCTAAAGACAGGTTTGACTGTATTTAAATAAAATGTATTTTATAGCCGACCATGGTCATTAACATAATGATGTGATATGTCTCAGTAATATGGAACTCATGATCTGCATTGACCATGCATAAATTGCGACCTGTGATAAAGTTTCACATACTGTATAATAGTAAAATAAAACAGCAAAAGGAAAAGTTGACCTGTTTATTCATGGTTTTCTAGGATGAAATGCTGTGACGTAACCAGTCATTATTTTATAATTTCATGCTCTTTTTATGATTCAATAAATATTAAGCGTCCTTTTTATGACACCGAGGGTTTATTAACGATAGGTTAACTTAAATACTCCTTTCTGGGATCCTGAAAGGTGAACCAGTACTCGAGAACACAAATCTCCGCAAGTAACTGATAGACGAATACTTAAGAGAAACAATGTCGTGCATCAATCATCAAGAAGAATGTGGCCTGGCGGATTCGAACTCACGACCCCTGAATTGATAGCCAAAACACGCTATCGGCGAATAATGCCGACCTGTGTATTAACGAATTTCTCATGAAAAATATAAACTATAATGATGAAAGTAACCATTATCTTCGAATGTGACCTTCCTGTTTGCGATTTGATTTACGTTCCATCATTAACTGAACAGAAATTTATAGGTGATGCACCTTTAAACATGTTAATGTAACGAAACGACTCGAAACACTAGATTAGGAACAGTTGTGGTATGAAGCGTTTGTATATGAAGTTTATATGAAAGATAAAGAGTTTATTTATGGGAATTTATGTTCTGTTTCGGCCGGTAAATTACTAAATAATATTCGGCTCTTAATTTATTACTGGTACCCGTGCATAGAACGCGTACCCAGTTTTAAATAGAGTGAGGTACCAGTCTTTCCCAGTTTCAGAAAATATGTCCTCTCTTGTTTTTATTTATAATTTTATATCCATTAATTTTGATCTGGCGGTTTTGTATACCCAGGTATGTTTTGATGTATATATATGTATTGGTATCAATGTTTCTCTTCTGGAATTAGATAATGTTATTTCCGGCATTTTCAATGAAAATGTCCATTACAACTTACTTGGTGTTTTGTTATTACATCTTTACCATACAAGCGACTTCGGTCCATCCTGGTCGCTGTCTATCTTTTATTAAATCCGAAGTAACATAAATGAACTTATTGATTGAATGTTTTGAATGTAAACTATCTTTTTTAATCTATCTATTCAATGAGTTTGCACTGACTTGCACACTTTCCTTTTTTAAATTAACATAGATCCTTCTTACATCCTTTAATACTGTGTGTTTAATGCAAATTCAAATTTTATTTTTTGTTTACATTGATTATGACAACTGGTGCCGGAATCTGACTGGCCTGAGCCTCGAAGTACAAAATACACTTCTGAGTGTTCCAGACGATTACTTCTGCAGATTAGTTACACAGGAGCTCGTTATTCGTGTTTCGTCTTTCGGATATTCAACTCTTCAATAATGGAGGACGAAAAGGTTACGGATAGGGTTAATTTCGTGCCGAATACTGAAAAACGAAACACGAATATCAGAGTCACTACAGGCTGTCCTTCTATAGAACAATTTGAGTTAGGGCTACAACGAAGGGTGTCTTTGTGTACATGCTTTATAATGGAAAATCAATTAAACTTTGAACAAAAATGATGTCAACATTGTTGTATGTCACATGTCCCGGAAAAACTCTTTGATAGTAACATTGTATGTTTTATACTAAATGAAGAGCATGTTGAAATATTTTAAGTCCAAAAAGGAGTATAAATTGAACAAGAAAACACACAGTCGGACCGGAATATCCCGATAATATGCGGATGTTCACTTGATGTTGATGATGTATACCAAGTTTGAATCCAATCCCATGTAAACTCTAGGTTGAGTTAAAGTCACATAGGCACGAATGAAGTACATACGCAAAAGTGTGAAATGACGAAATGACGGATAGTTTACACTTTACATGCCTACGTGTGCCACCGGGGGCATAAAAATAAACAACGGTCACGATATATATGTATACAATTATATAGCAGATGAATAATGTTTAGAACAACCTGCTTTCCTATGTACTCATACTAGTGTACTAATACATGTAGTTAATGCTGTTTTATATATGTGGTGTTGAACAGAATAATGAACTTTAATGTTGTCCATCTTTGTGCTTAAGTTATAAATAACTAAACACTTAAACATGTTTCATGTACATTTTTCAGGTACATTTCCATATGTATGTCGTCTGTTACGATGACGACAGTAGCAACCACACTAGGAACAATATTTGCATCAGTAACAGAAACACCAACAATAGCAGCAGCATCATCAGCAGCAGCATCAGCAGCAGCAGCACTACAAATAACATATTTTATTGATTTTAACAAAATCAAGCCTGCGGGACTAGGAAGTCATAAACAAAAGATATCCTCACACTATGCCCTATTAACATAACATTAAATGAACATTAAAGAAGTTATTACATAACGCTTTTCTGATAAGACTATATTTAAAAACCAATAACATATCCATTAATCAATATTTGTTTATTTTGTTTCATTGAATATGATATATATTGCAGTGTACATCAAATGGCGAAGTGTGGTTTAACCATAATATTGTTTTTATTTCGTGTCTTCCTTATTATTATTTTCATTTGTTAAATGTGGACACAGGAGAAAAAGACACCATCGAAGCTGGTAGTTAAGTTGATATTCATTTTTTTCTTTCGATATTTAATTTGAGTGTGTAACTCTTCAATACTGGATGCTGAAAAGATTCAGGTCATGGTAATAAGTTCCATGTTGAATAACGAAAGACGAAACACGAATAATAAGTTATCTTTAGTCTGCCCACGACTGACTGTTACAATTACATATGGTATATATAGGATCCTGCATAAGTCATCTTTTATTATTGAATTTATTGAACGAGTTGACAAAAAATATTATGCGCAGTTCTTCCGATCATTATCATTTCATTTTTACCAACGAGTTAGAGGAGTTAGATACATTAAATAATAAATGAGCACGAATATAAGATTCTTTTTATCACACAACTCAGTATGATGGTACATTTACCATTTATTTAAGATATCTACTCTATAAGAAACGGGAATAATTCGCCCATATTAGTTTCTGTTAGTTTTCATGTGACTAAACGTCTCAAAATAACGTCATTTTACCATGACAAATCATCGACGTCATATATGTTCTGGGAAGTCGGTAAGAAGTTTGGCAGAATTTCATGCATGAGAGCCGAGTTAAGCGACCAATCGGATGCGATGTTACACTCGGTTAATATAAAAATATGTCATGGTTTATATCACACTCCTGCACCGTAAAGTATAAGATAAATTAATGTACACAATCTATATGTCAGAGAACCGCCATTGAACCAACACTTTTAAACAAATAAGTAAAACATATGGTATATTGCTGTTCCATGAAATAAGACCATTCATATGTTCTGTATGTTCGATGATTATTAGATGAGACGTGAAACTGTTGCTAAATCAGTATTTATATAAATACCAAACGCAGCTAAGATATCTAAACAAACAGGGAGTAACAAGAGTAATATTAAATAAACCACAGTGTTAAGTATTCTATATATGTACGGCACAGGCGGATCTTAACGTATATTTAAGTCAGTTAGGTTTACTAAATACGTATTTTGTAAATCGCAGTGAGGGGGCTGGTGGTGGGGCGGTGTGGTCCCGAATTCAAAAGGTGTACAAATATATATTTTCACCCTTTTCACTAAAATAGTTACCCTTTTTTCATTATTCAGGACATTTACTAGGACGTTCGGACACCTTTCCCATTTTCGAAATACACCAGTGCACGAATGTACCCCGATATAAACTTCTTTGAGAAAACAATGAACGTAATTAAATCTACATATTTTACTTTGCGCTGCTAATTAAGCATTTCTTATTTATGGCAGTTTTAACAAAATCTTGTTTAAACTTCTACACAAAAACCGTTCATTCACGCTTAATTATTCTAACTATTGCGATATGCGTGTCACTGACAAATTTAGTGTAGTCAACCAATGTCATGGTGCTTCGTGTGGGGGTATTTCCAATATTGATATTGGGAATAAAGAACTATCAAAGAGATTATTTGAATCGTATTAGTCAACAAAAGTCAACACTCGAACTCATTATGTTAAATATAGTTGACGTATGATTGACTTCGAGAACATTCAAGTGAACATCTGTGTGTGATTTTGGCGATTAACGCTCTTTTTTACACACCACGTGCATTTAAGGAATGAGTTTTTATTATCCACAGGCTGAATAAAAAGTTTAAACTATGTTTTTTTTCTAACATGTAACAGTACATTCATGAATTCAATCATGAGTTAAATGAGTTGTGTGTTGTCCATTTTAAGCCTCGAGTCGGATTTGTTGATTTTACCACTTGGTGGCTCTATATGTGAAAGGAAAGGAAGCTGATGTTCTCTAGATAACTGCAAAAAAGATAAAGGAATATTTGAAAAATAAATACTCACATGTTCAAAGAGTTTCTCTGGTTAATCTGTTTAGTCAAACCAACAATTCATATTAAATCGAAATAGTTTTATATTAAATTAACCGAACAGATATGAGAGTGTGGTCGTGTTAATCTGCACGTGTTACTACTATACGTCCCTGCTCGTGTTACGTCGCGGTATATTTGTTGACAGTGAGGCTGAGGTACAAGACGTGTGGACGAATTAACAAGATATAAAACATGAAGGCGAACGTGTCTGAAGAAAACACGCAAGTCGTGAAAATGGGGTTGGAGTATTTCACTACTGCCGAAAAACACATCGTAAGTTTTATTTCTCATCAATATGCTGTGATTATCTTCAGTTTTAGTTCCAATTTTAACTTACTTAGTGATATATTCACTGGCTTCTAGGTATGTGATGTAACACTTAATCTGAAAGTATTGTTCATGTTTTTTTCTATTTTATTCGTCAATGTGTATATTATTTTTAAGTTGATTAGATTGTAATTTTATTTTGGTTTAAACTAGTTTATATAAGCTCGATCGCAGAGAACACAAAGCTTATATTAGCCGCTCTCGGATCCACTTCCTTGGTAGAACCAGTACTTAGTGTTTTTTAGAGACATCGGCTCGAGTTGGAGGTCGGACCCGCAACCTCTGACGTGAGTGGCCAACACTCTATCCATTATACTACCGATCTGCTTGATTGTTTCTTTGATCTTTGTGTAGAGCAAACATACCGTAAAACAATAACTATTAATATAAAGGGAGAATACACATCGATACACATTCTCTACAGCAATAAATATCAATTCAAAACAATGAGATACAGTTATATACATTTAAAGGGTCTAACTTTAAAAATAAACTATCATTGATTAAATATTAAACAAATACATATACCCATATTGAAACATCCATACGCACATATCATATGTTTGGAGGTAGCCTAACCAAACGTTCAAGCATGCGTTTTCAGCAAATAATAGCGCGCACGTGCGTGTGTGTGTGAGGGTTAAATGTTTAATGATTTTAGAGGGGGAGGGGATAATGGTATCTGGTAGTTTATTGGGTGGCATGTTCTAGGATCTGATTTTCAACCATTTGATCTACCCCCACCCGGATCCGCTAGCGTAATTTGACATGCCTAAGATAACGTAACTATGGCTTGACATGACATAGTTACATTCTATTTTGGTAATGAAGTTACTCACCAGTGTATTATAACAATTGACGTTCAAACTGTCTTATAACAAAAGAAAGTCTAATCTCTGAACTGCGGGGGATCTACAACTCTTTTATATCTGCTTTTCCTTCTGTTTATATACATTCCGAACTGATCTAGTTTCACTTCTTACATGTTAGATTAGGTGACCCTTTAACGGTCACATTGTCCTGCACATATTTCACACACACAAAAAAAGAAACGAAACACAAGACGTTGTTAAAATATGTCGCAATCAGTATCGGGCGATCAAGTCTGTCATTGGTTTTAATAACTAAATATTAATAATGAGTTGTGACAAAAATATAACCTTAAACGGAAATTGCGAACGTAATCAATACAAAAAAACGGTAAAACGATAGTGGTAATTATATTTCAAGATAATGACGTTCTTGTATCGATCGTTACTATCCGATTTCAGACTAATCTATAAAACTCTTTGTAAATAAAAGTGGGTCTCCTGAACGACAGTGGGAAAAGAAAGCAAGCATGCAAATATTGCTTCATCTCATGCACGTCGATGGTGGATAATATTAAATAGTCAGACGTTGCGAATGTTGAAACATGATTTTGAAGAGCTGTCTTTGTGATTGTATTTGACGCTCCTTTTTTAAAGGGACACTAGCAATCTTAAAGTTATTTAATTCGTGATCACGTATCAATTTCGTCGGTAAACCTACGAAAGTATAATTATTATTAAAAAAGTCAATATATTATAAAAAAAATATTTATTTAAAACTTCATATTTTAAAAATAATTTATAAGTTTATAAAAAACACCAGTGGTGTCACGCTGGTTTATCAAACATCAGGAAAAAAAACAATCTTCTTTACTCCTTTTTAAAACAGACAGAATTTTGCGACATCCTAAAATGTTCTTTTTTAATAATGATTTTAGCACTGTACAGTGATACATTCGTATTAATTAAAATTATTATAAAATGTAAATACAATGCAGTTATAAAGTTTAAATTTGCTGAAACTGCGGTGTGTCACTTTAAGATGAATATATAATAGACAACTTGAGGGATGGCCCACACGTGCCCTATCAAACCTATTACGGGTGACTAAATATATCACTTTCTAAGTGATGAAAATCAAAACAAATATGTTATTTTAGTTTGTTTACAAATTAAAAAAAAAAATTAAAACCCAACAGTCTATGATAGTATAGCGCACGTAAAATGTCTGGGGTGCGGGAAAGCCGAAAATGCGATTACCGCGGATTTGTTGTTCACGGTTAATCGAAACTGAAAAGTCACCAACTAGAAATTACCGGCTGTTACATATAATGGTTAATCGGAATGAATAATTCAATAATATTTACGGTATATATCATAATAAAGGGAGTATGCCGGCTTACGTTAAAACATTGTTAGACCTCTATAGGGCAGGATAATTTTATGGATCACCACATTAATAGGACTTTGTGTTGACTGTACTCAAACTGCACCTTAAAATCAAACAAGTGGATCGTGTCTCCAGCGAAAGGATTAGCAAACACATGAAGTTAAGTAATGAAATAAAGTCATTTTTCTTTTGTTTGCCTTTAATTGTACTCGGAAGGCGTTTGGAAAGGAAATCATTTTATTTTTAAGGAAGGGATTAATGTGTTTCGTTTATTTTGATCAAAATTTTGTTTAAGTATACGCTCTGGAAAATAACTCTGTCCACACAGATCTAGCAATTTTAACAAAATTGCACCAACGTTGCTAGTTTGATATTTGCGTTTACCTCTTTCGATAATCCTAACCCAATCGTGCATACTCGACCAATTCCGTCATCCGTCGGTATCAGAATAATCGGCGAGGTACTTCGAATGAGTCCTAACCCTAACTTTCTCTGCCTCCAAAATGAAAAGCTACACACTTAATAATCAATTATATTGAACGAGGAGGAATGAAGATGAGTAAACCAAGGAATTAGAGATAGGTCCTTGATAAAACCTACTTCTAAATGTTATCAACCATACATTAGTTGTTTAATAAGCACATATGTAACTGAGACAGACAGACAGACAGACAGACAGACAGACAGACAGACAGACAGACAGACAGACAGACAGACAGACAGACAGACAGACAGACAGACAGACAGACAGACAGACAGACAGACAGACAGACAGACAGACAGACAGACAGACAGACAGACAGACAGACAGACAGACAGACAGACAGACAGGCAGGGCAGGCAGGCAGGCAGGCAGGCAGGCAGACTCTTTTCATATAAATACATATAAAATATTTCAATAACCAGGCCGAAACCGACCTATGAGACACTGTGAATACATTAAAAGTCATATTAAAACATGCTGCTGGCAGATTAAAGTGTTTAGTGTTTAAAAAAGAGCATTATTTCATTTAAAAAGACAGCTTTACACTATTAACGCTATGTTATATATTTGAAGCAAATTTTCTCGAAAATATCCATTATATTCATATAACATGGCCGTCTAGAAGATGTTGTTGAACTATGTACCTGAGTTCACCTCACCCAAAGACACCGTGAATCAACAAAACATCAGTCAACTGTCTGTGACCCTAGCCATGCTCCGTGTACCAAATATATGACACATTTTATACACAAAATAATCAAAACACTGCTTTTAACTTAAAAGAAATGTCGAAAAATTAGCATGCAAATGACAATGCGTATGGTAATTTAGGCAAATCGGACTTGTCCCAGAAAGGCCAACGACCCGAACCGTCACGAGGTAAAGTTAAACAGTATATACTAGTACTCCAATGTAATTATTTAAAGAAGGCGTTACTTGAATTTATGTTCTCAACATTGAAATACCGCTAGATTAAAAAATCCACACACGCATAAATATGTTATACGCTTCCGACATGAATATATAATTTTTTTTATTAACTTGAAATCAAAGGCAATGAGGATTGAGGTAAAGCGAGTCTGAAGTTGTATTGCATCTTTTTCTTACTGTGGACAAATAAAAGCAATACCATGCTTTTAAAGGAGGTGTTTCAAAGGGTTTATTTTAGTACATTTTTAGTGTTTGATTTAAATATGGCTATTCATACCATCACCACTATATTGAATATATGGCCGGCACATCTGTGTTGGTTTCCCGTCCGAACAGGAAAGTTCAAGTTCGGTGCATCTAACTGATCAAAGAAAGCACGGCATTTGAATTTCAAAATATAAATAATTTATATATGTCGCGACAGCCTCTACATCAGATCCATGAGTGTGCGTTCCGATAAATCGATAAATAACTTAAGAAAGAATAAGTATATAAGCTGTCATATTTTGCGAACAACCTGTATTTATAAATGTTTTATTATCCACTAGTATTCTAATGGGGCTGGACATCAGTGAACACACAACTCAAGTAAAACATGGTTTCCGGCAGTATTAATGTAAGAACCCCTCAGTAACATGTACATGGATCTAAGTTACATATGGTATCTAGCAGTATTAATGTAAGAACACTTCAGTAACGTGTACACGAATTTAAGTTATATATGGAATCCGGCAGTATTAATGTCAGAACATCTCAGTAACATGCACACGGATCTAAGTTATATATGGTAACCGGCAGTATTAATGTAAGAACCTCTCAGTAACATATACACGGATCTAAGTTATATATGGTATCCGGCAGTATTAATGTAAGAACCCCTCAGTAACATGTACACGGATCTTAACCGGCAGTATTAATGTAAGAACCCCTCAGTAACATGTTCGCGGATCTAAGTTATATATGGTATCCGGCAGTATTAATATTAGAACCCCTCAGTAACATGTTCACGGATCTAAGTTATATATGGTATCCGGCAGTATTAATGTAAGAACCCCTCAGTAACATGTTCACGGATCTAAGTTATATATGGTATCCGGCAGTATTAATATAAGAACCCCTCAGTAATACGGGGTCAGTGAGTATATATAGGCATACTATATTGAAAAATAAAATATAGTTTAGCCAATTTTAAAAGTTTGAAATATCCCGCTAAATTCCCTTTATCAAACTGAAGTTTTCATTATTAATTTTTAACAAAAAATACACACTGATACTGATCATTGACTCTACGATAAAACACAGAAGGTCAATGTTTAACCTTGACTGAGGCGCTCCAAAATTGACGCTCTTCAGTATACAACGACATGCAATTAATGCTGTCATACTTGCATGCAGAGGGAGGAGAGGAAAATGGGGAGGGAGGGGGAGAGGAAGGGGGAGGGATAGGGTTAAATGGGGATAGAGGAGAGGGGGGAGATGGGGGAGAGGGGGTTGGGAGGGAGGGAGAGGGGGAGAGAAGGAGGGAGAGAGTGGGGAAGGGGCATGGGTTTGATAGTCACTGTATGAGCATCTCCGTACATTTGGTTCCGGTAAGATACAAACTAATTCACCACCATATTGATGTGTCTATAATTCATTCCGTAAATATGACCCACTCCAATCCCTATATATCAGTGCACGTATACTGTTATAGATCCGCATATCGACAGTTACGTGAACAAATTGTGATAATGGCTGTGAATGTCTTAATACGTGCTGCCACTATATCTTAGACTTGTGTGTTTAACATTATTGTAAGTTAGTGCTCCAATGTGTTATTCTACAGCTAATTGACAGTTTATTGTTTGTATCATCTTCCACTTGTATTTCATTTGTATAATATTCAGTTAGATCTGAATGTACATACTTACTTTAGTTGTATATAGTTATGTTGCCAGTCCCGGTCAGCACATTCGGTAACGCGTTTGACTGTCAATCCAGGGATTGTGAGTTCAAATTCGAATCCCCGCAACATCACAGTTTTTATAATGATTGGCCATGATAATTATTTTACGGAAAGGAATCTCCCACCTCTGAATATGTAGGGAAGTAGTAAGTGGTTTGCAGAGGTATTGCATGACTAGTACTGGTCAACCACCCGACGGGTCCAAGAAACAAGGATAAGGTGACGAAAATGACGAAAAAACACAAACGAAAGAACGAACGGACGGACGGACGGACGGACGGACGGACGAACGAACGAACGAACGAACGAACGAACGAACGAACGAGCGAGCGAGCGAGCGAACGAACGAACGAACGAACGAACAAAGAACGAGCGAACGAAGAACGAACAAAGAACGAAGAACGAAGAACGAACGAACGAACGAGCGAACGAACGAACGAAGAACGAACGAAAGAACGAACGAAAAACAAACGAACCGAACGAAAGAGTGAGTGAGAGAGCGAACAGACTAACAAACGAACGAACGCTCAAATAAACAAACAAATACATAAACAAACGGTATATATGTTGAGAATAAAGGTTTTATAAAGAAACTTGCGCAGTACATGTGTGCTAATATGCACAAGAACAAATTCTATCGGACGATAAAACTTGATTACAATAACATTTAGCTGGATTCTTTGAGTTGTTTTTGGAAATAGTTATACGATTTTACAAAGAATAACGCGTTATCTGATACGTTGTACATGCAAAACTCGAGTTAATTGTTTCGGATATATTTTGTTGAACGTACATGAAAACAACACGGTGTTTATTATTCATTTAGTGAACTAATTTTGGACATGGCCACTGCAGCTTTATATACATTTTAGGACATTTAAACAAAAACTTAACAAATGCATTACAAATCCAATGTCACGTTGTCTCAGTTTTAAATTTAGTAAACACAGCGTTAGAATAATAGCAAATTTAAAATCTTTACATTTGCCGATTGGGCTGTCTGTTCAAATAATTACTATTCCAATTGACCTTCTGTTTGCGGTATCTTAAAACACATCTCAATTGTCACAACTGTTTTGATAAGAATTGTAAATCTTCCAAAACCGTATCATATCATAGACCCCTGGACTGCATACTGAGCTAGATTGGACATATAATAGACTTCTTCCGCTAGCGCTGTGTTTACATTTGGCAATTGGTCTCAGTTTTTGATTCATCATGCCAATGCTCGGTGTTAAATGTTGTAAAAATAATGCAGCGTTGATAACATTCTACCCGTCCCTCATGATTCAGAATCGAAATTTTGTGTATTCAAGTTAAGATGTTTTGTGAATACTGGGCCAGTTTATTTGATAATTATTATTAATGATACACTTCCGATGCGATACCCTTTTGATACGATACGCATTTTACGATAGCCTTCTAATATGATACCCTTTCTTTCAATACGATACGCATGTAGGATATCCTTCCGATACGATATGCATGAAGGATACCTTTCCGATACGACACGCATGTACGATACACTTTCGATACGATACCCTTCCGATACGATACGCATGTAGGATATTCTTTCTATGCGACACGCATGTACGATACCCTACCTCTATGACACCTTTCTGATACGACACGCATGCGCGATGCCCTTCCGATACGTCACGCATGTATGATAACCTTTAGATACGATATCATTCCGATACAACACACATGTACGATACCCTTCCGATACGGTACCTTTCCGATACGATACACTTTCGAAACGACACGCATGTACGATACCCTTCCGATACGCTACCCTTCCAATACGACACGCATGTACGATACCCTTCCGATACGATACGCATGTACAATACCTTTTCGATACGGTACCCTTCCAATATGTACAGTATGCCATGAATGGAAATACATTCGAATGCTTATACCATAATGTATTAATTAAGACTGACATTGGAGGTAAAATGAGCCACGTATGTATTACTATATCATACAATAAACCAGTTTAACTTTAAGGTTTCAGGTTATAATTTAAAATACACGTTTTGCTTTAAAGGTAACTGATTTGATCGTGTTTCAACTATGCATTGAATAAATGTAAAACAGTTGGTTTATCAGTCAATCAAAATATTTACACTCCTGCCGAGGATTTATAACGCCGCCACTCGCAGAATAATGCAAACAATACAATACTATTTTTTTTAATGGGATTTTACTAGCAGTAGTTTCTGTTTGTGATTTTGAAATATTAAGATAGGCTCTCTTTTGAATTGCGTTTCGACTTAAAATATTGTTTCATATTGAATGTCTTTGATAAGATTTAGGAGAAAATGACGTTATTACATAGTTTGATAGGCAAGTGAAAAAATGCAATAACATTTAATACGAAACAAATATATGTTATATTTATTATAAGGGTTTGTTTGCAATTTAAAGCCGCAACCCTCTCTCTGCCGCCGCAACCCTCTCTCTGCCGCTGCATTAATCGTCTGTATTAAGCCTGCTGAATATTGTATACGGTAGTTGTTCAAAATGCCCTCCGTGGTTGATTGTTTTTATGCACTCTCGCCTCATAACCACTTGACCTCTCATCACTGAAGGGTCCAGCTCGTGTCAAAGTTGACCTTACGCCGGCTGTCAGTCAAACCATTCGATAATCCAATCAACGATTGATATTGTTTCCATATTCACCATTTTCCGCAGACAAGCGAGCGAGTCTCTAAATTAGTTACTGCATTGTATTACATTGTATTTACTTGGACAAACAACGCAATGTGGCCAGTGGGCGGAGCGATGTTGGCTCTCTCGTCAGGTCATTTATTTATACAGAAAGATGTTTTGTTACTTGCTGAATCACGGTTATTCTATTCAGGTTGGTATTTATCTATATGAGGGTTCCCTAAACCAAACTCTATGCCAAAATTGAAAGTGGAAAGTGTCGAATAAATAACATTAATAATATCCATCCTCCATCCTTGATATTTTTACACCAATAGCAAATTTAACTACACCAGTCTAAGACAATGGACAGGGCTCTGATGCAATACACAATATTTACAACGAACAGGTTTTGTTAATTGCTTAAATCATGAAACAAAGTAACATTAATAACCAATTAACGTTAATCTATATTTATCCGTATGATATCAAACACGACACGATGTCAGTCATGAAAACAACAACACCCAAATACCTTGTTTCGACCTACTGTGGGAAGACAATTAACTTTCAATGTAGATCTCTCCCACACAAAACAATAAAACAGCATGACAAAGTTTCACGAAGTGCATGTTTCCCATCATTTATTTATTGCTGGACGTAAAAAATATCGATGTAGGCAACTATTAGCTACACGAATAGCGTGAGTGTATTTCATGGTTTGGACATGGAGATATGTGTTATGTCGCAAATAACGATTACTATGGCGTCTTTCGATTCTACCATCAAATGTCAGGTCTCTTAATAATATTACAACTAAACACTTAAGTATAAGAATAAATATATTTCATTACAGAGATCTCGTCCATATTGCCGATATTATTTCCGATCTTGGCAGTAAAACTGCGATAAAATCACTGATTGACCAGTATTGGGTTATGCTAAAACATTAACGAATAAAACGGAAAATGCCGACATGTGTATTAACGATTATATCATAAATAAGATAAAACTACAAAGACAAAACCAATCATTATCTTCGAATGGGACCAACCTCTTTGTGAATCAATACATTGTCCATCATTTTCTGAACATAAAGGTATAGGTGATACATCTTTAAAGATTAAAAAAAGGAAATATGTTGAAATATCAATGAAGAGCATTCATTCTTTTTTGTACTACAGCAATTACAACTGACATAACCACATAATTTATAATATAAAGCGATACTTAACATTGTGTCGAAATAACACAACTCGGTGTAGATCAAAACTATCGATGTAAGGGAGTAACTACTCAAACTTAAAGATCAGAAAATTATCGATTCTTATGAACGTATCGATATTAAATAAGACGGTGTCTGTCGATATGAATTTAATCGAAATCTAGTAAACCATTAATATATCGAAACAAATGTCTATACTAAATTACATGATTCTGGGCGCACTTTCGGTTTGAAATTAACCGATTTAGAATTAACTTTTAATATGATATTACACCAATTGAAATTAAATCCGTTTTAAATGATTTGATTACAAAAAAACATATCAATATTATCAATTCGACGTTCAACAAATCAAATATTGGTGTCGAGTCAGATATAAAAATAAACATAATTTACATTGTAATTGCATCAGTGGCTAAACAACTAAATAAAAATTAGGATCACCCGAAAAACGAGATGTTCAGCATTTTTCAATTGAGTGGGTGAAGTGCAATTTGGATATGAGAGCTGTTGTTCGTCATGTTTTTTACTGTGTGTGTGAGATGCAAGTTGAATATGAGAAATGGTTTTGTAACAGGTGGCTCATATGAACTTCTGTTGAAGATTACACATTTTCATCAATAAACATGTACTCTTGGATCGAAAATGGCTCCACTTAATTTATACGAAATGTTCGATTACAAGCTTGGTATTAGTTTTAAGCTATGATTCTTACTATACTACAACCGCGTGGTCACGTGGTAGAACATCGGGCCTCAATCATCCGTCAGGCTATGGGTTGTGTCCTTTAGCAAGACACTTTGTCCGCATATTCTACCCACTACTGAGATTTCGAGTGTGATTACACGTAAGTTGTAAGAAGTTGTTTCACAGTCGATGTCAAATAGATAAGTTTAAGACAACACTTTACCCCCCCCCCCCCCCCCCCACACACACACACAAACCCCAACAACAATATAAGTATAGCCACGTGACTTACTGTATACTACAACCACAACTGGTGAAGACGACGGTAAAGCTTGACTGGAATAGCTATATACTAATGTGTCGGTAACTAATTACTGAGATAATCAAACTGACGCCTGGCTTCCAGCTTATACATCTACTTACACGATTGTCATAACTAAGACAGCCACAGACGCTTTAGACGCATTTACCGATAAACTCAGTTTAATAATGCATCATTAACGGATAATCTCTGGTTGATTTTAATAATGTATCATTAACGGATAATCTCTGGTTGATTCTAATAATGTATCATTAACGGTTAATCTCTGGTTGATTCTAATAATGTATCATTAACGGATAATCTCTGGTTGATTTTAAAGGAAATACATAATGATTGTTCCAAATTTTAAATTGGCTAAAACATTTTTTTCCTATATATAATGCCTATATAAACTCACTGACCCCGTATTGCTAAAAGGATGTCTATTTAAAATACCAAAAGTATATTCTGAAAATGGATTTCCTAACTAGAGCTACGCGCCTAGGTTAAACTAAAACAGATTTTCCGCTTAAAATTTTTTGTCATATTTTGTGACGTCTTAAAATAGTTACGTGATTTCAGGCTGAACCAATTTTGCTACGATTAAACAGTGACGTGTAAACCTGTATAACAGATCAAATTGAAATTCAAAATGAAATAACGTAACTATTTTAAGACGTCACAAATCATATTAAAATGGATATCCTTTTAGCAATACGGGGTCAGTGAGTTTATATAGGCATTATATATAGAAATAAAATGTTTTAGCCAATTCTAAAATTTGGAAAAGTCCTGATGTATTCCCTTTAAAAAATCAATGGGGATTTCGTTTCAAGTTTACTTCACCAATTTAAATATCGAGTTTGTCACGGTTTGGTGGTATTGACGAACCAAACCTTTCGGGTTTTATATAATATTGATACTAGATGCTTTTAATCCATCTCAAAAATAATTTAATTTTTTAAGACATTTAAAACGTTTTTTCTTGATATATTCCCTTTAGTTATGCATCATTAACCGATAAACTCTTGTTAATTTTGATTATGCATCATTAACCGATAAACTCTTGTTAATTTTAATTATGCATCATTAACCGATAAACTCAGATTAATAATGCATCATTAACCGATAAACTCTTGTAAATTTTGATTATGCATCATTAACCGATAAACTCTTGTTAATTTTGATTATGCATCATTAACCGATAAACTCAGATTAATAATGCATCATTAACCGATAAACTCTTGTTAATTTTGATTATGCATCATTGACCGATAAACTCAGATTAATAATGCATCATTAACCGATAAACTCTTGTTAATTTTGATTATGCATCATTAACCGATAAACTCAGATTAATAATGCATCATTAACCGATAAACTCAGATTAATTATGCATCATTAACCGATAAACTCTTGTTAATTTTGATTATGCATCATTAACCAATAAACTCTTGTAAATTTTGATTATGCATCATTAACCGATAAACTTAGATTAATAATGCATCATTAACCGATAAACTCAGATTAATTATGCATCATTAACCGATAAACTCTTGTTAATTTTGATTATGCATCATTAACCAATAAACTCTTGTTAATTTTGATAATGCATCATTAACCGATAAACTCAGATTAATAATGCATCATTAACAGATAAACTCTGGCTACCTAGTTCTGGTAAATTGCACAGGTTTCTAGTTGACAATACAAATAACTTCCCGCTAATGGGAGATAGTGTTATCCTATGCAGCATCCCGACTTCCTGTTTCTTCGAAAAATCCGTGCAGAACATGGCAACAACCATGAATTATTCAGACAAAAACTGTTATAAGTATGTTTCCTTAATGAATAGAGTCCCAAGAATCATTGATTGAGCCATCATTAAGGAATCAGCGGCATGCGATTGGATGGCGATTCGCGTAGCTCTGGCGTAGTCAGGAATCATTTCGTTTTCTTTTGTTTACAGACATATTGCACCGGTTACCTAAAATCGATCTTCAGCAACGGCTGTTGATCAGAAATGAAATTGGATTTCTCGACTTCGATTTGGACGTAAAGTTAAGTGTGTTTTGACTGTTTAGAGTTTTTTTATGGATTGTAACAGCAAAAAGTGATAATATATCAATGATAAATGTGGTGATATAGTAATAAAATACTGGATACATATACGAACTGAGTTGATAACCCGTTTAATGTTTCACTGTTATTAAATATGAGATATAGAAAAAAAGTAAGCGTCGTATGCTTGTGGTAACAGTTGAGACAATATTTAATAAATAATGGCAATTTATGAAAATTAAAGTAATGAAGTTTATTGGGGCCCTGACATGTTAAGAATAGATCGGAGATAAGAAAATAAATACGACAACGTTAACAAAAAATACAAGAAATAAACTTTAGATAGTCATCGCGATTATCGTGATCACCGCGATCATCGTCCTTATCGCAACCACCACCATCACCAGTACCACGATTCATAGCTGAAGTTGATATCAGCATGGAGACAATACCTGAGATGTCAGGAGTGGGTCAACAAGTAAACGACCACGAGAAGGACGGTTTGGATAAGACAGCGGAAGAAGAAGAAATTGAAAGAACGATATTAAGCAATAATTTTATATTGCCGTTGGTAAGGTCACCATTAGATAAAATAATCGGAATGTAAGATTTAATTAAAAAGAAGAGAAAGACAATCTTTGAGAAAGCGCTTTTTTCCAGAAACTTTCATTTTATTTTTGATATAGATCTATGATATTTTCCGAAGAAGACTCATATTACGTATACGGTTAAATTCCCCTTTTTAGCTCACAGTTTCCAATTACATTCTATAGTTATTAAGGATAAGATTCTTTTTTGGGTTAAAATTCATACACCCTTAGTAAGTCAACATGTAACTCAATAACTTACTACATTCTCTTTAAAATATCATATCCGCTCATCAATACTGACAGGATAAAGACACGCAGGGAGAATATCAGAGCCACCGTATCAAACTATTGTGCGCGACATTTACATGTTTAGAATCTGTTTAATATCAGGAAACACGCTATAAATGTCTAAAAAAATAAAATTATTTTTAGAATGGATTAAACGCATCTGATTACCATAGTAAAGACAATCCCGATGGTTTGGTATGTCAAACCCACAAAAACGTGACAAAATCGATATTTAAATTAAATTGGTAACTTTGAAACGAAATCCCCATTATATAAATAGAAATACTTAAATACTGTTCGACGACCTTTGTGTCGTCATTCGGACTTTTTCTAAGATGAAACATTATTTATTAATAGAAAACATGTAAAACAGATTAAATTAAAATCAAAGGAAATTACATACGTCACAGCATATGTTGCAATTTTAAGCGGGAAATCTGTTTTAGTCTAACCTAGGCGCGTAGCCCAAGTTAGGAAATCCCTTTTCAATATATTATTTTGGCAGTTTTAAATAGATATTCTTATGGCAATACGGGGTCAGTGAGTGTATAAAGGCATGATGTATTGGAAAAAAATGTTAATATCTAATTTTAAAATTTTGAAAAATCCTGATAATTTCCTTTTAACATATTGCCAAGTTTGAACCGTCTTTTTATTAAACAATATAGCCAGGCCTGGAAAATGGAGTATAAAACATTATGACATAAGACATTATGTCTTATATAAAACATTATGTATTACATAACATTGAATTCGTTACCAGTGGATATACTGAATAACAAACAATCTCTCAGTGGGAGGTACATGGCCCTTGCATTTCTGATGTTATTTTGACACTGTAGAAATAAACAAACACTAACAACAAAACGTAAGTTCGCGTTTTTTTATTTGGGTCAACTATGAATTGTAACCATGTACAAAATGTTTCGCCACAATAAAACAAGGATGGAAAATCAATGGCAGTATTATAATGTAATAAATAGTAGAAAAGCCAAACACAATGTTTGCCAGTATTTGTGTTAACCAAAAGTCTATATAAGATATACCATCGTGATCTTATATAAATGATCGAGTGGGACATTATTTTATTAAATGGGCAATCAGAGATAACACGCCTTTTACAATACTGTTTATTTCCAGTTTTTAACGTATGTATATTTCAAAACATGTAACAATCTTTTTTTCTTCAGTAATTTGACTCTGTAGACGAGCTTACGTTTATATCCATATATTTTTAAATAATAATTAGCATTTGATATTAATAGTTAACATTTGATGAAAGCCGATTCTAATAACAAAAGTACAATCGTATTTAAATATAAAATAAGTAAATCAGTCCCGATTGTAATGTGCCACAAATACCAGTTTTTGACAAGTATCTGTCTTTTTGGTTCAAGGTTTAAGTGAATCCGTCTGAAGCAGTGTTTACAGAAACTTGTCTGATTCTAGCTTAAGTACGAGTAGTTGAGTTGTAGTTTAATGTATGCATGGTGATTAACCTAACCAAGAACCTACACGAAAAGCCTTTCTCTCGTATCCTTTGACTTGATTAACGATCTGTTAAATGGACACTCTAACAACTCCTGAGATTTTGAGATGAATCATATTTTAAAAGTAAATTTATGAGAAACTGTGTTATTTTGTACTGTTATTATGTATTTTGCGAAAACGTTTAGTTTTAACTTGTTTATTTTACGTTTAATGTGAAACAAGTTCTTACAAACTTAAACATATCACGTGTAATGCTTTTCTGGGCAGAACAAGATTGATTAATTTGTACATGTGAATTACATAATTTAGCTCAGTTAAGGATAGTTAAGCTAATTGACCTTTTACAACTGGACTCAGAACACCAGCAGTTCAGAATGACCAAAATATCTGGCAAAATCATACTCTTATCTGTTTAATACTTTGATAATCTTTCCTCAAATCAATTACAATGTACAGTAAAACTTTATTCAATTATATGAATTCCTTTCAACACCGATACAATCCTATACAAAGCGTATGCTACTTGGTAAAACGATTTATCCGACAATAGATAAATTTTGAATTAATCTTATTTGATTTGCATGTCGTTTTTTTTTGCTGAAACTTAAATTGGCTATTAACAATTGGAATCTACTTGTGAGCATTATTTACTGGAAACTTGTATCATTTTTATCCCCAGGTGTCTTTTGGTTTCATTTACATAATCTGACAGTTTCATATTACGCATAATTCCTATTTAGAGACATTTATTGTTGGCAAGACCACTATATCAGACAGTATTATCACACAATTTGTCTAGGTCTTAAATAAAACATTAAACGTATGTTATATTTTGATATCACATGTTTAGTGCATTAATACGCATCTCCTGACATCTTCTCGTGGTTGTGAAATAAACACATTACCTTTTTTCTTTTTACACTAAATGTCTTCTGTTTTAATGGTTTAAGACAGTTTACATGCAACGCCTAGATGTAATCATTGAGATAAAACTGTATAAACGCTGATACGTCAGCTTGTTGATTTCACTGTAGTGTGCGTCGCACGTGATTTTGTTTGCCTATATTATTATTTTTATAAAGTTTATGACGTTCACCTTACAAAAATATAATAAAATAAAATAAAATAAAATAAAATAAAATAAAATAAAATAATAAAATAAAATGTAATAAGATAAAATAAAATAAAATATAAATAAAACAAAAGATGAAATGAAATGACATCAAATAAAATAAAATAAGATGAGATAAGATGAAATAAGATTAGATGCGATAAAAATAAAAATAAATGAAACCCACATTTATCTCCCAGATCATTCACTGACACCTCCAACAAAACTAAATTCAACCAACACCGACAAGCCATTCAAAATGCTGTAGAGAATGGACTTTACATTCTTCTATCTAAAACCGAATTAGTGCGTACAATTTAATAGTTCATAAATGGCATTAAAGAAGGATTAACGCCGTTTGTAGTAAAATATAGTATAACGTCAACATTCACGACCTTTCGCATAGTTTTCCGTTTTTATTTATACGACTATACTAGCCAAACAACACAACCGTGTCAACTTCATCAGCAAATATGTAAACCTCGCCCATCCGCATGTAAACACATTCTTAAATGTCCACATGATCAAGGTGTCAGGAACGTTACCGGCAATACTTTTACGTAGAAGACAATATGTTTACATTAAGTAAATTAGCTTTAAGGAATTCATACAAGGTCTTATTACGTGTACATATGGTGGATGGGGTGTTTATTAATGTACCAGTATGATATCAAAGGTTACAGTCACCTGGCCAAAGGATACACATGATGAATTGTAGATTATATGTTTGGATAAAACTCGGATTTTTTTGGCATGATAACTTTCACACTTAAATCAGCGGTGAGAGACGAACGATAATGAGACACAATGTCGTATATCAATCATCACGGAGACTGTTGCCGGGCGAAGATTCGAACCTACGACCCCTGGATTGATAGTCAGACACGTTACCGACTACTACTAAACAAAGACACGTTTTACATTATAGTTTGTTCTTTTTCTGTGTTGTTTTATAGATGTAATTAACTTGAAAATTGTCATGTTGCGGGTACCACGAATAAATAGAACTTTCTATCTTTATATTGCTAACTATATCAGTTTACATTAGCTGTGCAAATATCACCTTTAAACCGAATATAAAGACCATGACTGGCATGTTTGCTTTTTATACTTTTTCAGTCAAAATGGGTATATGTACTGTGTAATCCTAAACCATGTAACGAAGGGACGTATAACCCCCCTAGTTACCTTCAAATATTTACACAATATTAAGTTTGTATGCGTTATTATATTAAAACAAGACTTGTGATGTGAGTTAAACAAACAAAGCCACACACCTTATATTGTCCCTGTCTCTGGTTAATCTTACTAATCGTGTCATGTTCCGGTATAAGAAACTATATAAGGTGATAAAAGGAGGTAAGTATGTATGGATGTATGTAGGTAGGTAGGTAGGTAAAGAGAGAGAGAGAGAGAGAGAGAGAGAGAGAGAGAGAGAGAGAGAGAGAGAGAGAGAGTGAGAGTTAGATAGTCGAACGAACAGACAGACGGACATGCTTTTGTCTAAAGTGAAACACTCAATATTAAAAGCGATATATGACAGAAGTTACTTTGTCATATTTCTGCACCCAAAAGTATATAAAAGTGAAACAATTTACGATAATGATACTACTCCAACAACAACAACAACAACAACAACAACAACAACAACAACAACAACA
The DNA here is from genome assembly GCA_029582155.1 of Panopea generosa. NCBI lineage: Eukaryota > Metazoa > Mollusca > Bivalvia > Adapedonta > Hiatellidae > Panopea > Panopea generosa. Next base: position 26,794,466 of record CM055909.1, on the reverse strand, counting down.
ACTACTACTACTACTACTACTACTACTACTACTACTACTATTACTACTACTACTACTACTACTACTACTACTTCTTCTATTACTACTACTTCTACTACTACTTCTACTGCTACTACTACTACTTCTACTACTACTACTTCTACTACTACTTCTACTACTACTTCTACTACTACTACTACTTCTACTACTACTACTACTACTACTACTACTACCACTACTATTACTACTACTACTACTACTACTACTACTACTACTACTACTACAACTGCTACTACTTCTACTACTACTACTACTACTACTACTACTACTACTTCTACTACTACGACTATTGATGATGACAATAACGCATATGATAATAAAACAATATTTTCGTGAATCATTAATTAACTAAATGTGACATACACTTAACCTAAGATAATATAACATTTTATCATAATTGATAACGTTTTTTAAAGCACGTTTCCAAATGTCACCTAATTAAGCAAACCATTAAGAGTCAGAATGCTAACCGACGTTTAACCTGTTACCTATATTTTGTATTAATTACTGACCATATATCAAAACACCACATTTCAATTCATCTCTTTCTTCTTTGCTTCACGCACATCTGGTTTATCAGTCAGGCAAGAATGGTATGTCTTTCATATATATAAATCTTAGTTTTATAGGTTAGTAATACTACACCGCGTGAGTAACCGAATTTCGTGTTAATTCTGCCTTTACCCTTTTCAAAATTACGTCTATGTGTATTATGTAGCTATTGTATACACTCAACAAAACCTGCATTATTTGATATGTCTTCAGAGTTTGTAATGATCTACACTCTAATATATACCGCATCGACACACTAGAACTGCTGAGATATGGAAGGGTATCACCGCCATAACTCTTAGTCTGAAATTTGTCGTTTGTTCTTTGTGCAATGGGTGTAAATGTTTCTTTCTTCTTAGTTCTCTGTGGGAAATGAAACATTTCACCTTTGTAACTTTGCTTTTTGTCTATCCTATTATATCTTATCATTATAAAAGCTACATACGTCTTGTCTCATTGTGTCAGATTAAACATTACTTGCTGCGTAAAATGTATTTTTAGAATTTGATGCATGTTTCAGTATGTTTCGGCTAAAGTCAGTCACGAATATCTTTTTATTCCAATTTTCACTCCCTTTGTAATGAGTGTAGGGAATGTACTTGGACAGGGTACCGGACTATTTCGACTGTGCTGCCACTGAACGTCATCATTGTAATAAGTCCTAACCTACCATAATAACGTTCAGTGGCGCTGCAAAATTACAGACTGGTCCCCTGTAAACAACCCAAAAAGTTGCGAATGGAAATATTTGCTGTAAACAGTCATCAGAATTCGCGACTCTAATTACAGCCTTACACATTTAGGTCAGCTACCACCATTGCGGTTTCGATAGTTTTATATTATAACGTTTGGCCTTATTTTTACTATTTATACCATTCGTGGACCAAAAAGTCTTACATTATATTAAAGTACTATCCTAGACTCAAATTAAAATGTCCCCAAAATGGGGTAAAAAGTACCCCCTTTTACTACTTTTTTGTTCCCTTAATTTGGGTACCTCCACTAATTTTCACTATTTCTACCATTCGCGGACCAAAAAGTTTAGTTTAAACTTATTTATTTTACTCCGATTGTGAAACAAGTTATAACAACTTAGGCAAATCACGCTCGAAGTCTTCCTGGTTAGAACCAGTACTAAGCACATGCGGAAAAGTGTCTTGCCCAAGGACACCACACATAGCCGTGGTGGAGGATCGAACCCACGATTCTCCGATCATGGGTTCGGTGTTTTACCACTAGATCACGCGCTCCACCAAGAAGACCTACATCATAGTAAAGTACTATCCTAGCCTTAAATCAAAATGTCCCCAAAATGGAGTCAAAAGTATCACTTTTTACCTCTTTTTGCCCCCTGAAGTTAATAACCCAACTTTCAGCATGAAAAAAGTAAATTTCACCAATTTTACTTTCCACACAGTTTCCATGATAAAATGAATTAAGTCAGTCACAGAAACATAATTTTGATTATTAATTGACACAAACATAATAAACTTATATTTTATTGTGATCGTTTGCCAGTTTGACATTTTCATCCAACTAAAATTAAGCTTACTATAAAAATATATACCCTGAACACCCCTATAGTTTTTTTTCAGCCGATCAGAGAGCTCCTCTCAATGGTGGTAACTGACCATATGTTCCATATGACCAACGATGAAAACAAAGCAACGCCGATTCCACTAGGGACCAGTCGTCATTCTTTCATATACGTCTAGCGGCACCTGTCGTTATAATTGACAATGCCAACTGTGTATTTCGCATTGTTACATATGCCCAAGTGCGTTGTACAACATGCTTACAGCATAGTTTAACGTTTGCAATTCGAATCCTTTTGAAACACGTGGTTATGCTTAACTCGTCATATTATGACATGAAGTATGTAACTTTTTACAATGATAGGATATACTAGCAAAGTTAAAAAGGTGAAATATTTCATTTCCAACAAAGAACTAAGAAGAAAGAAACATTTACACCGTTTGCACAAAAGAACAAACGACAAATTGCAAACTTAGAATTATGGCGGTGATACCCTTCCATACTAAGTGTGTATGGGATGACAAATTTCACAACTGTATCAGAACATTAACCAGGTCTGGAATAACATTTTCCAACGACACTTGAAGAGATACTTTGATTCAATGAGGTCGAATCGCTGCAAATGGTGAATTTACATGATACTGATATAGTTTGGCACCAGTGTTGACGAATCTCATTAAATCGAGGTGACCGACTACAACATTTGTTGCGCGCATGCAGTTGATTGCAGACATTACGTACTAGTGAGATTAACAAACACGAACTATTTCAAAGTTCCAGTTATTTTCTTCATATTTAACTTATTGACAGTAGTTGGTATTCATAGATAAACAGTGAACTAAACGTGAACTAATTTAAAATTTCTAGAGCGACTTTTGATATACTAACACATTCGCTGGCGCCGCATCGATAACATATTAATTAACAATTAAATCGTTTGAAACTTATATGTACATAATTATATTATACATGTAATGAGAAACATTATATGTTTAAGTTACAAATAAAGACATTTTGAATCATGAAAAATGAGATATGAATATGAAAAAGTTTGAAGGGATGTAAGCATGTCTATCGATATATTTTACGAACTGACGTGAACTTATTATACAAAAACCTATCATCGGAGTAAATATGTTTTACATAATGTGGACGAAACGGTGTATGAATGATGAATGTGAATTCGGCTACAAATCGATCAGTTTGCCTGTGTACAAGTATATCAATGCCATATCGGTTATGCCTCTTTTGAACTAAGATGCTAAGACTTGCAGGTCATGCACGTGATCAATACACTTTATATAGCGCCTGTTTGTTTATTTACTTGACAACAACGCGAATTAAAGCAAACGCATAACGACGTATATGTACCGCCGTAACACATGCAATCGTCTTTTCATGTAACTTGTGTATTTCTTCAAAGTATCATGTGGCGTGATTTAAAATTGATAAACTAATTCCGCTAAAGTAAGTTACTGCTGTATGGTGTTTAACAATTATTCAGCCATATCGTGTCCACTTGAGATAATATTCTTAGTTCTGCCACAATGGAATATCACGCCGCATATATGGTATGATACCCAACTCAGTCATTTTATACTAACAACCGGCCGACCAGGCCTAGAACTATCCTCTAAACACTGAGCGCCAAGCGAGAAAGCTTCTTGTACCATTTTTAAAGTATAAGGCATGGCCGACAATGGGTCGAGTCCACGACTTTAGCATGCGAGGCGGACGCTATACCACTAGAACACCTCTACGCCCCCGGTAACATTATTTGTTAAGGTTTTATATTCGCGTAAGTGTTATAGAATATAAAATTATTTTTTTATAGTGATTCTGTTATTTTTTTTTCATTTTAAAAAGTTGCATTACGTAAAGCAATACGCTAAGATTTAAATAAAATCGCGCCTAAATTTCTGCTTTTACGGTAAACTTATATCGAAATTAATTATCCATTATGTGTCTCTGTGTCAGCACATTGCACAAACAATCATACGTCATTTACGATATTTAGTATGCATTGCCATGTCCATAACTATTAATTTGCCTATTGTCACCGTGGATGCATACAGATATGATAAGGTTAACAAGGCATGTGACAGTGCTGACCCGATAGCTGCGTCACTCCTACCTATATGTCAGAACTAAGATTCGCTTCATAGGGCGCCTGACAGTCGTATTAATGTTATATGTCAACCATATAAATGTATTAATATCATTATAGTTGTAGCAGATTCCGGTATGAAATACTCTAAGCGATTCTTACAAAAAATCTCCACAATGTTATCCGTAGCCATATATTTGAAATCGAGGTGGCCTGGGTCCAGGAACATCAACTTCAGCGCATCTCCTACGTTTTCCCGTATTATTTCATATCAATATTTAAGCGCTGAAAGGAAAAAAAATATTTAATTTTTCATGTCATTTTTTTTAGCAAGATGCGTCTCAGTTTGAGTACACTTGTCATATAACTAAATCAGACGGTTATGGGCACTTTGAAGACTGACTAACTTATGAATAATTTATTTAAGTTGTTCAGGTTGATCTTCTTTCTTTCCTGTTTTTCATACAATGCGATCAAGCGAAAGTTAAACTGTAATGCTTTATGTTTTGCAACATCTGGAAATATCGAGGAAGGGACTACCTCCTCTCCTGCCTCGGTGGACAGTCCATTGAAGTAATTTAGTTAGCGCGCTAGTGGATACTAAGGGGTTATGAAGACGGTACAACTGATTCATATTATATTTAGAGTAAGTCAAGGAAGGAATATGAGTGGAGATGCATAAGAAGTCACTTTTCATCTTACTTTGAAAATTAGATTGAAGTTATAAAGCAGACTGACGAAATGGTCGTAGCTATCCCCGCCAAGAACCGTTACATAACAGTGATATACGAGCACGCTGATTGGTCAGTTGCTTCACCAGGAGTTGAATTACGTCGTACTTTGGTCAACAAGTTGGAGTTGTATGAATTGTGGCACTGACAGAGCATTCTTTTACATTAGGATATAGCATACCTGACTCAGGAGATCTCATGCACTAAGATATAACAGGGAGATATAAATTTATCCGACTGACACTGATAGAATATATCTAAATTATCTTATATAAGAAGCACCAAAACGCCACTAAGAAACGAACATAAAAGTTTGTAAGTTTGTGTGAGACTTTGCCGCCATTTTTCAACAATATTCCAGTTACTTAACAGCGATCATAGCACCTTATTTTGGGATCGTTAGGCGTCTAATTGTCAATCAAGCAGTCGTGAGTTCGAATACCCGCCCGTCCACAGTCTATGTGATAACTGGCCATGAACTATTTTCTACACTCATGTATATCCCTCTTTTGAATATGCGGGGCAGTAGTCAATGTTTTTGAGATATAGTGTGTCTAATACTAGTGAATGCCGAACGGTTATCAGTAACGATAATCAGAAGGAGTAGGTGCGCTGACCGCCATGTATAAAATACCGTCGAAATAATACGCATAGCCCCATAAACTAATAGCCAAAGATAGCTATCCGCTTAAACGTTTAAGCTATAAAAATAAGTTTGCATTGATCACACCACACATGGTCATTGTTTTAAGATCACAGGACGCTCCGGACACGGCACACTGATCATCAAGGATTTTGTCAATATTTGATAAAGTACCTACCCGCGTCTGTCTTAACCGAGTGTTTGGGAAGATCCACCTGTAGTATTGGATTTGTGACAGATCGGAACCAATGGATACCCGATACACAGACATCTATCAACGTTATCTCTTTTTTAATTGCATTTAAATCAGTGGAGCTCGGCATGTGGTTGTAAATGGTTAAATGGTAAAATAGTTTTTCAAGTGGCGGATTGATAGTCCGGCGGATATCTCAGGCATTTATAACAAGTATATGTTTATACCATCATCTCGTTCTTGAATTGTATGACCTGCGTAGATTTTACTGATGAAAGTGTCGCAAACTATATAAGTGTTGAATTTTATCATTGATAAATGTGAGACGGAAGCGAATAGAATTTATTAATGTGAATAGTGTTTTTATAGATATTTAAAGATATCATGATATCTATTTAAGTCTATTGTTGCCATTACAAGGAAAGTTACTATGTGTCGGTGAAAGGTCCAGTGCACGTCGGCATATATCAAAGCTAACGGATATTAATTAGACATCAAACAGAACGGAAATGGTTAGAACAACTACACATATATATCTGTTTTAAATTAATTATTTATTTAGATTTGACAACACGTTTACATAATTAGTATGTGTATAATTGCAGCAATGTTCGTTTGAAATGAAAATGCAATAAACTGCAGTTAATTAGTCACGTGTGGCATACTATATTTAATTATAGTGACGTAGTTGTTTTAATGTTTGCCTATCGTGTTAAATTATTCTCACTCACTGTTTTATTGTCTTAGGGGTCTTCCGTGGCCAAGTGGTCTAAGAATTAAACCGTCTTAGATCATTTACCTCTTACTGTAGTTTTGAGACTCGCTCGCTCAAAAATAATTATGAGAGAAAGTTTGCCAGTTACTTGCGGAAGGACGGTGGTTCTAATCAGATTCATTCCGAGGTTTACCTCCACTTGTAAAACTGGATATACCATATATAACCTGAAATGTGTTGAAAATGGCGTTGTAAAACCCCATTAATAGTTTTTGTCTCATCCAGGGTCTGTTTGTATAAAAATGTCAATAACGTTTAGACACCGTTAAGTTTAATTGATAATTTACTATCTTTTCAAGTCCCCCCCCCCCCCCCCCCCCCCCAACACACACACCAGAGCTTTCACTTTTTTTAGAAACAAATACTAACATAGTTTCATGAAATCCAAAGCATTTGTTACTTTAAAATGCATTTTGATATCAAAATAATCATGATTAGTTAATAAATACCTTTTAATAGATATATTATTAAGCTTAAACATAAAATTAGAACTAATCGGAAGAATTCTACTGAACGTTTCAGTAATTCAAAACAGTATTTAGCAATGACATGTTTATAACGAATGTCTAATCGGTGATTAAACTGAGGACGTCTTAGATGTAAGCAACGAAACAACTGAAGCAATGCTAAATGCCTGATATTAATAATACATACTCATTAACAGTGCACAAAACAATATAATGTGAAGAATGCAGTTAAAAAAGTGAACCAGAACTCAAACCACACATGTAAAAAATGATTTAACACAGAGTCATCACTTTATGCAATTATGCAATACGCAATAACTGACAATATGAATTACTTGTAAGACAAATGACGAAAAGCAGAACGTATAATTAACATTGTAAATTAATCATTGTTTGACACATTAGTGTTTAAATGAGCATGACATGCATATGCATAAAATACGCATTTGTTAATGTGACTTTCATATGATATAAAATTAAATATGCTAAAAAGAAGATTTATATTGACATGCGTTATATAATATACTTTGCACAGAGGGTTTCAAATGACTAGAGACTGTCATTGGTGATTTTCCGCTCTATCAGTTCAAATAACCTGCCCATAGAAAGATCGTATACGCTTTACAAAATTGAGAAGGTCTATCTATGAATACGACGGATATTGATTTCCTGTGAACTGATGTCTAAAATCGAATCTCGAAATCAGACGTCTCAGTTTAATTTTCAATTATACTCCATGCGTAAATCACAGAAAATGCACATCTTATTGTGTTTTATATCGACAGTACATCATTTAAAATTGGCTTCTTTGCTTGGGTTGTTGTAACAATTAAATATAAACACTCAAGCACATCTCAGTACAGTATTGTAAGTTCAACTGTTCAATTGTTTGACTTTGGTTTTTAGTTTAAAATCCATATTATTTAATTGTTTTAGATATTTTGTTTTATTCTTTACCTTGTACACGAATGTGACATATACATAATTTTCCTATTTAATGCATGCAACAATGCACGAAATAGAACCAAACAAAACATTACCATTTTAACGTATACTATGACGCAAGATAAACGTCACAATACGCAGTTGACTTTTGTTCTTTGTTCAATATAAAATCACGTCTAGGATTTCCACTGTAAAGCTATTCCACATACTAGTAAATCTTTTCTAAAGTATTTTTTTCATAGCAGGAATGTATCCACACATAAAATGCATAATAACTGATAGGTTGACCAGTTTGTTTTTTAAAGACAGTGCATGGATAACTCAAAGTCCCCAAAAGCTCATAAATACATGGATCTGTTAAAATCCTATACAATTCACTTTTCAACACCAGCATTATTTAACTACAGTATATGCTATACCAGCTTTTGCTCTACTTATCTGCAACAAGAAATCACAACCACTATCAACTATTTTGAAAATATTTCATACCAAATTATACGCGCAAGAATCATGTTACCGTGGCAAAAAAGGGGTGCAACTGTGTAGCGAAACGTTAAGGGATACACTGGAAGCAAATACGCAAGTACGCGTCCAGTAAGTGAAAATAGCACGTTTTTATTGGATCTATTTATGATATATAATGACATATACTCGTAGACCCCCTCCTCACCACACCCACCCTAACAGCGACTTAAGTAGTAGCACATTTAATCGTATTTATTTTGATTTCAGGAACCTGTAGAAATGATGGGCAGCAGTACCTTGATTGACGTTAAAACGTCAAAGAAGAGCAAAAAGGTACGAACACTAAACTGTATGATCTGAATTTGATTTCTGCCATTGTATAAATGTTAAAACATGTCACAATACAAAAACGGCAGGAAAACTGAATTGTATGTTTAAGATATATTTGGTTTCTATCATTATTTAAATATGAAAACATGTAGTAATACAAAAGGGCACGAAAACGATATTGTTTGTCGTGTATGTGTAAAAAGTGTATGATTTCTGTCATTATATAAAAGTTCAAACATCTAAGAAAACAAAAATGCACGAAAACTTAATGGTTTGTCTTAGATATTATTTCTGTAAATGCATAAAAATATTAAAACATTTAGAAACAAAAATGCAAGACATCTAAGAAAACAAAAAGTCTTATGAAAACTCGAACTTATGTTATTAAAGCATCTCTGATTATTAATAGAATACTCATCCAAGAAAGACAAAAATCATTAAATACATTAGGCCAGTCTTTGATAAATAAGATGAATCCTTCAACTAGACAAGAATATAAGACACCATTCTTACGCCTAAGAAATTAAAGCTGTGTAACACGGTTGGGCAATTTGTTTTGTTAAAAATGCATAAAATGTCATATTTCTTTGTGCATATGGGAACATTGGAACATTGGAACATTTTCATGATTTCTGCAAAGTTTGGGTGACATTGGGAACTGTTTGATGATGTAAATGGGCAGAATTGTCAAAAATGAAGGGGTGCCATCAAACCATCGAAATTGTGAAAAAGCAACCTGGTCAACCTATGTTTTTTTCTGCATAACTGGACCAACAGAGGACTATCTATGGGAATAAGGCACTTTGAGAACCATTGGTAATGTATCCATTGTTCCAGAAGTGCATGTCTCTATATGTAGAACAGTACAAAATTAATTGGTGTGTGAGACGTAAAGGCCAACTCTTTTATCTCAAATACGAGATAACCAGTACAGAAACGAAAAGTCTTAAATGCATAATTAATTATACCCATACGTTGCCAGGAAACCACCGTGCCTCTTAATTACAATGTTACCTGTTTACAGTCAAATGCAATACGGAGTATTATTAATTAAACAAAACATGGTGTTGTGTGATATCATTATAAACATTAACAAGAGTTGTCAGAAGACCAACAAAGCTCGCCTCTGTGTGTCTAAGTCCAAAAAGGGCCATAACTGTGCCAAAATGCAATCAAGAGTTATGATTCTTATCTCTGTGTGTTCCATTGATGATGGTAAAGACACATGCAAAGTTTCATTCATATCCAATGAGTGGTTGCATAGATATCTGAAACTTGTACGCAAATGTTTAACCTGGGTGTCTGCAGACGACGACGACGACGACGACGACGACGACGACAATAGCTCTCCTTGGACTCTGTCCCTGCGAGCTAAAAAAGTGTATTATTATTATTATTTTATTCATTGCATATTGGGTATATATATGTTATCAATGATGAAACATTCTCTTTTAATTCAATGGTTTCTTAAATGGTATGTAGTTACGCTTTTTAATTACATTTTCACGGGGTAAACTGAATCATAATTATAGAGAGAGAGCCTAAACATATTCTGAAATATAATCGGATCTCGTTTATAATGTTTATTCAATTGATACATTTTAAAATAAATATATGTATATTATAATATTGTATACTGCTGTGTGCATTTTACTTAATTTATTGGATCTAGATGACTCCTATCCGATAGATAAATTTAATTAAACATTACATCGTACGCCATTAAAACGTATTATTGTATTCCATGGCAACCAGAACAGATTATTGAATCAATGATTGGCTATTTAGCCTCATTTAATGCCATCAAGAGCTATCAATCAGACGATCAGCTAACCGTTGTTAAAACGTATTTAAGTTACTTCGATTATGAAACAAATCACGTCGAAGCCTTTCCGGGAAGAACCACAACTAAGCATATGTGGTTAAAATGTCTGGACACCGCACATAGTCATGGCTGAGGATCGAACCCAAGATCCTCCGTACCTGGGTCTGGTGTTCTAACATTCGAACTCATTATCTCTAGAATTACATTGAGACGGCTAACGAATAAGTTTACCAAACCCTGCGCAAGCGGAATAAAATGATCATGGTTTCGGTTTCCCGACATTTGTTGTATCCTTCAGCAATACACCTTCTTACAATTAGTACTGTTCCGTGATTTGTCCGAATTGCAAGTATTTGTATCCATTTCGATTTAAATAAGTAAGTTTATATATTATCTATTTCATTTTGATTTTCAGGAGAAGAAAGATGGACGATTTTATAAATTTGTTAAAAAACATTTTCTCCAGAGGAGAAACAGTTCTAACGACGTTAGAGAAATCCATATTGTGCCGGATGACGATGAACTTAAATGGGCGCGACGCTCAGGTGGAAGCGCTGCATCGCGATCTAGCGATGAAACTGTAAACAGCGAAGAAGATCGTCTAGAAGTAGTTCATGACATGGCAGAAGAGTACATTCCTGATGTTTGATGTTTAATATGGCTATAAGACAAGTTGGTGCTAATTTGGTAAGTAATATATGTAGGTACATATATGATAAATTTATAGCATGTTTAATTCGAACTACACATGCAGATGTCGACTTACTTTCAAAATACATAAAAAGAACTATTGATATAAAATAACCCTGTTATATATTCGCTGTTGGTCGATATGCATCTAAACCATAGATGGTGTTCAACCTTAAACATTGAATAAAAAATCTTTGCAGTAGGTCTGGTCGTCTCACCTGTAACTTTTCCATGTAATTTTGTTTTGCTCCTCGGAATTCCACACAATGCTTTTGAGAAAAATCCGTTCACGCTAGTTTACAATGTTTCATACAGACGGTGTAAATGAGTTTAGATACAAGTACAAAATTGACTTTACATTGCATTACTTAAAAGGTGAGGCAAGGCCTACAGTGTATGTGTTTAGCATTTCAGATATCGCAGCAGCATAAAAATCTGGATAGGTATACTATCAGCAAACACTTTGTGCAATGCTATGCGGCATCCGTAACACAGTTACAAATGTACAAGTTGTGTGAATATTCTCGATTTCCCATATCAGTTCACGTGTTCACTTTATTTCAGGTGTATTTGTCAAACAGATTACAGCATAGTAAGGTGTCGACGAAGAGAAGGTGAAGAAAACCGGAACTCGTCTGATCTCGACATTACCAATGATTTAAGTATACATATTGATGAAACAATGAACTGTGTCGGAGCAGTTAGAATTGTTGCTAAGTACGATTGAGAAATCGATGCAATGCAACCTGATTGAAAATCAATGCAACTAAACTTTCGTGATGAAATAAAACAAGAGACAATCAGCACGTTGTTCTGACGTTATCACATGTACTGATCAGATAGATATATCTGGAAAAAGGAAACGTACTAGAGTATGTCAACACGGCTTAGTAGTTATATTCACACCATAGTCAGAGAGAGAGAGAGAGAGAGAGAGAGAGAGAGAGAGAGAGAGAGAAAGAGAAAGAGAGGGAGGGAGAGAGTGAGGGAGGGAGGGAGGGAGAGAGAGAGAGAGAGAGAGAGAGAGAGAGAGAGATTGCAGTGATGTAATGATCATTTCCTTTAAAATATATGCCTCGATGTGTGATTTTTATATCGTTGGTTTACAAGGACCTTTTTCAACATAAGCCATCGAATGATTTGATGGCACATCTGATCAACATGGCAGACATTACAGCAAGTTTGATCTGCTATCCACTAACATTTCTTGACTCGATGATTATCTATATTTTGAGTTATCAGAATAGACCGTAACAAAGAACATAAGAGGACCGAAAATCATTGCTGCATGTGTTTGTACCACATGTTGTACTGAACAGACCCCCCTCTCGCCTTATGCAATGTGACTGCATGGAAATCATATTGTTCATAACAATTGGAATGTAGGAATAATTAATAGGGCTGGTGACATTCATCAACACAATTGGAGGATGAAATACAATTAGTTAGGCGAGCATCATGCTAAAGTCGGTGAACAGTTATATGAGATGTGTTTAACAGCTTCTTTGCAATATGAAAGTGATTTGACACATACATTAGCAATGATTAAATACCTTTAGTTCCACACTAGTTCGCCCTTTCTATATGGTGTTTGCATTTTCTATTTTCACCATTTGATGGAATATAATATTGTTACATTTTTATATTGTAATGTGTTTATTTGGTTGAACTATTATCACTTAAAAAGCTCAGAATAACTTTTAAAGTGAAGGTTGGCGAAAAAACATTAAATGTTATAAATAAAATCTTATACGTTGAAATGGAAAAGACGAGGGATGAATCAATAGAACCATTAAGTAAACGTTTTTAAACGAATATTTTTAGACTTGAACACGAGAATGAATTTTGAAAAACACATTAACGACCATTGTTGAGACAAAAATTTGCAACCACGTCAGAACACCTAATATATAGTAAATAAACCTTTCACACATATTTTATCTTTCATGGTAAACTAGATATCTAAGATTGAAGGATATACGAGAAGGTCTTCACCAAACAGAGTCTTATTCTAGTCTATGTTATTCATTATCAACAGGTCCAGGATTTCCACAAAACAACAAATTATATGCCGAACTACAAAATTTGTGTTATGATTTTTCCTTCGACGAATTTCAATTGAAATTTTAAGATAAATTCTTTATTTTAAAAAAAGCCGACGTCCAGTTGCAGCTTTATACCTATTACTGATGATTTTTTTTTTTAGTGTCCTTTATATGGGATTTATTGTCAGTCTTTGATGGAATGGAAGTCTATTGGTCTATTTGTTTTGCTTCTGAAGAAAAAAACATGCATTTGTTAAAATAAGGTCCATCAACATTAAATGACTTTACAAACAATTAAGATCCAAAGTGATCATTTTTTCTTCAAATTGGTCGTTAAGAGATAAACTTTAAATTGATGTTTGCCCGCATTTAACAAATTACTTGTCAATCGGCACATGATTTGTCCTTTTGGTGATTTCACATGGTGAATAATTGTGAAATAGTCTAGTGATATAATGTCAAATGTTTATCATATGTATTTCAAATTTTACTGGCAATCTGTAAATTATTATTTTTGAAATCAGAGTTATATTTAACTGTTAAGTTTAACCTGTTTGCAATATTTCTATGTGGATTTTCTGTATAAAATATATTTCAATTTGGCACATGGCAGTTCTGAAACATTTTTACCGAAATTTATTTCTAAAAATTCTAAATCTGAATGATGCAAATGTGAAAATAGATTACCCAAGCATCTGTAATGGTCCTGAATTTCTTTTTATATTATGAAAAGGTACATACTTCTTGTAAAGTATTGAAAAAAAACCACAAAAAACATTATTATTGGTTATATATGATAGAAAAGCACAATTTTTATTTCATAAGCTTCTATCAATATGATAAAGAAACATCACATATAATATCAGATTGCATTTAATGAGTTTTTACTAACATTTTAAAAACTAGCGTGGCTTGAATAATTTTATAAAATGTGTTGATTTTTTTTTTTACAATATATAGTTTGAGATAGTAACATTAAGTGATTGAAAATGTTATTATTTCTTTGATATGGATATCGATTTGATTTCTTTGATATAGATATCGATATGATTTCTTTAATATATATATCGATTTGATTTCTTTGATATGAATATCGATATGATTTCTTTGATACATATATCGATTTGATTTCTTTAATATATATATCGATTTGATTTCTTTGATATATATATATATTATTGATTATATATATATATATATATATCGATTTGATTTCTTTAATATAAATATCGATTGGATTTCTTTGATATATTTATATATAGATTTGATTTCTTTGATATGTATATCGATTTGATTTATTTGATATGTATATCGATTTGATTTCTTTGATATAAATATCGATTTTATAAACTGCCATGTGTCCCTTTAATTGATCAGTAATGAGTTATTTTATCTTATGTTATGTTTTGTTATGTCAGACTACCTACAATGTGTTATTCTGAACGATTATTTGTTATCAAAGTGAATAGTTTGTTACATTTGGTGTAAACATGTTGTATTTCCAGTATTCACCGATAAATAAGTACACTATTTAAAATACAAAGTGTAAGAATGAAATAATACACGTCTTATAGAGTTAGTATAAAACAGCCGGTTGGCGTTTAGCTCATTGTTGCTCTATGACAGTATCGTCAATTACAAAGGTCATGGCTTTTATTGATATGATTCTATGCATACCGACTATTTTTTGTATTTCCTTTTTATAAATCAAGTCAGTCAGCGACACAAAACCCATATTAAAGGGTACGATTTAAAATTTCAAAAGAAGAAATAAACCATTAACGAATCGTTAGAAAACTGTTAAACGATATACTTTAAAAGTAAAAAAAACCCACAAACATTATGTAAATATAAAAAGGTAGTATAGAATTACATAATTCCGTTGAAAATTTCGTAAATGAGAATAGAGAAATAGAGCATAATATTATTTAAAAATGCTTTGCATGACGAAAATAAAACCATTGACACTGGCATTATGGGTAAGATTAAAAGTAAGTTATGAAAGATTTATTATGTTGTACTTTCAAAACTTAGACTCTTTCTTATCTCTTAAATGTGTGTTATGCGTGAATTAAACTCCCTGATAAATTGTCTTTTAACAATTACAGGATTAAAAAAATAGAATGAAAAGTACTTAATAAAATAAATAATACAAAAACATCTGAATGTATTGTTATTGCAAAAATGTAGACAATGGCGAAATGACATGAATGCACTTAAGGCATGTTACTTTTGTTTATTTATGAAATAGATATAAAATTGCATCAGAAGTATTTCTCCGGTAATGTATTTATTAATTGTCTCTGACAATAATATTTGACGATTTAAAGTAATTAAAACTACAGAAGTTAAAATCCTTTCCAAAAAATATCTATTAAAAACAAAAAATAATGATGTGATTAATGTAATGAGCAACACATATTCTTGCATACCGGAATTTTTGTACATTTAACAGGGATGAGATTAACATCTCAAGCTATATATTAGTATAATAAACTCATTTAAAATAATTATCAAATGTATTTAACACGTAAATATAAAAAATAATCTCATGGCGCTTCTGGCTTGAATTGAACTAACCACCCTCGAGACAACTGTCAGCAGAGTCTAGATTCCAGCTGAACTAACCACCCTCGAGACAACTGCCGACAGAGTCAAGATTCCAGCTGGACAGTTATCCCGTGCGATACAATCATGACATATCTTAATAATCCATTTATTGCATTATTTAGTTGTTGATCAAAGTCCTAGATTAGTTGATCAACTTCAGTTTTTGTTATCACAATATATATTTGAAAATATACGCGTACCATTGAATCATTAAGTCAACCTATTTATTCCATAAGTCATTTTTGTTTTTTGCTGCTACAAGCTGATTAATTCCAATAAAGTTATAATTATGTTTTCACATTGCTGTTTTGTTTTGTATTACTGTAAGCCACATTAAAACTAACTTATATTTAAATATCTCAAGTGGAGATTCGAACACACTTGTACTGTCACAAGCTGGATTGGTTCTCAGCCGATGACCACAAAATAAGGTTAGTGGCAGTTTTGGTCTACTCCTATCTTATATAACTAAACCCAGTACCAACGTATATTTTATTCTACTGTTTAAATATTGTATTGTATTATTTCTATTTTCCTTTCATCTCTTTGGTTTTCATCGTCAATCACCACTCACAATCCCGTTGAGTAATCGTCAACTTTTGATAGATCAGTGTACCATATAGATGTGTATTAGTAATCCATGTATATATTTATATGTACAATACTAGTGTAATAAATAATCGTTCATGTATTGTCCAATCAGGAGGTGGTAGAGTCTCACAGAAGGCAGTGGTCTTTGGATGAATGTGTCTTTGCTGTGTTGTGTCCGTCTCCTTGTGGACATATACTTTATTATCATACTGGCTTTATCAAAAAAGATTTTAAAGAACTGGGCTGAGTTGGTCAAAGCTCTGTTAGCTTAACACTACGTTATGTGAACGTGTGCATGTTCAATGTATATAACAGTTATCAGAACAAGTCCAAATAGAATATCATTTCGTTATGGTCACCGGTAAATAGTTACATTGAGTGTATTAAATCTCAAAATACCGCGATTTACCGCGATTTACAACTACAATTTACCACGATTTACCACGATTTACCACAATTTACCAAGATTTACCACGACTTACCAAGATTTACCACGATTTATCAAGATTTGAAGATTCGTCTTAACGTGGCGTTAAACTGACAGTGCTTATGACAGAAAAGGTAGTAAGCAAGTAAGACAGTAAGTAAGCAATCAAGCAAGCAAGCAAACAAGCACGTAAGTATGTAAGCAAGTATGTACGTATGTACGTACGTACGTACATAAGTAAGTAAGTAGGTAAGTAGTAGGTAGTTTATAGTGACATGTTCATGACAAAACAATAACCCATAAATTACAAAATCATAAGTAGAACTCTTGTACAATAGGCACTGCAAATAAATAGAATAAAATGAAAAATCACATAATAATAATTTAAGAATTAAATATGTATACAATAGTGTATGCAAAGCACCAATACACACATGATAATAAATCAAGTAGTTGCATAAATAGGCTCAACATTTCTCCATATTAACCCGTTACTCCATAGAAACGCGTTTTCCCGCACCAATCACAGAAGGCCTTTGAAAACAGTGCAGGAAGAGTTCAGATTGCTCGTAACGAGCAATCTGAACACTTCTTGCACAGTTATCCACTCTGTCAGTTAATACAAACCTAATTCACCCAATAATTCAAAAGCCTTCTTTAGTAGAGGTATCCAAAGGCGTCTATATAAGAGGTGTCCAAAGGCGTCTATATGAAGAAAAGGGTTAACCAAGCCAAACCATTCCAACATTTCTTTGACAAGCGTCAATTAATTTTCATCCTTTGAATCATGGAATCTTACACTCTATATCATTTTGTTTCATCGGCATCTCCTAGGATATTATTTCTTATGTCTACATAAAAGCTCAATTGTGTGGTGGTTTAATTGTGAAGTGGTTTCAAGTGATAATTAAGAGAAACTGAAAAAAAATGGCTGAGGAGGATTTCAGTTTGATAATTCATATTAAATACATGAAACCGCCACCTGAGCTTTCAGCCGCACAAACGAATTATCTGGAATTAATGGACACTGTTCACAGACACTTTATGGCTAAATGGCTAAATGCATACATAATTCTCATGACATATTTATGTATTAAATGTGGTTCATGTTCTACTTCACCTGTGCCACAGAATCAGCAGAGTCTCTGAATCTGACTTCTACTCACGCATCGACCTGTTTTAATCATCATTTTGTTTCAGAATTCATCGTTAATGTTTAATAAGCAGCATGTCCACATGTGGTTTACGCACAAACTTGTTTTTAAACAAAACACAGCATATATTGTGCCTGCTACATCATTAAGAGACCAAAGGTAAAATACTGTTCTCTTCATAAATAACTACTTCTCAAAATAATCATTTCTTATAAAGTTGGAAAAAAATAATATTAATTGCCTGTAGCTGCATTATGTAATAAACAGAAAGGCAATATAATAGCTAGTTAAAACACGAATTCTTGTCATAGTTTTGGTTCTTTTTATAAATGCCATATTACGGTGTCAATTAAGTAAATTGCTGAAGAAAAGAAAAACAATGCAGACAGTAAGGTTTTATAAGTGGCTAAACACATAAACCGCATGGTGTCCGCCAACGATGTTACAACACATCGGTATAAAAGTGGTAATAACGAGAGGTCAAACGTCACTTTATTCATTTAGCACAAGTTTTATAAAGGGTGACATCTTTAAATGCAACTGCAGTCAAGTAAACCAATAGCAACACCTTTAACAGGTCTGCCTGCCTGCCTGCCTGCCTGCCTGCCTGCCTGCCTGCCTGCCTGCCTGCCTGCCTGTCTGTCTGTCTGTCTGTCTGTCTGTCTGTCTGTCTGTCTGTCTGTCTGTCTGTCTGTCTGTCTGTCTGTCTGTCTGTCTGTCTGTCTGTCTGTCTGTCTGTCTGTCTGTCTGTCTGTCTGTCTGTCTGTCTGTCTGTCTGTCTGTCTGTCTGTCTGTCTAATACTGCAATACCCTCTCACGAGGATTATGTGCAGGCACAAAGTGCACAGGTTTACGGGCATTTCAATCACTGATTAACACAGAAGTTCAGGGAGATCTTTTACGTGCACTGGGTATGACTCTGCGTGTACACGGGATCGGTTGCTTTAAATCTCTTCCGAAGATTGTGCATGCCTTACCCGACTTAGGCACTGTTGGAAGGCGTTTGAAAAAATAACGGGTACGAAACCCCACCGGGAATCGATCCGGAGACCTGGGTCTTGGAGCAAGCATGCTAACCACTTACTACCGCTGCACCACTAATTGTATTTTTTTCTACTTACTGTACATGTACTGAGAGTATAGTTACTGGATATAAATCTGGACATAAATCTGGATAAAAATCTGGATATAAATCTGGATACAGATCTGAACATAAATCTGAATAAAAAAATCTGGATACAGATCTGGACATAAATCTGGATACAGATCTGGACATAAATCTGGATACAGATCTGAATACAAATCTGGATGAAAATCTGGATATAAATCTGGACACAAATCTGGATACAAATATGGCTATAAATCTGGATACAGATCTGGATACAGATCTGGACATAAATCTGGATGCAGATCTGGACATAAATCTGGATAAGAATCTGGATAAAAATCTGGACACAAATCTGGATAAAAATCTGGATATAAATCTGGACACAAATCTGGATACAAATATGGATATAAATCTGGATACAAATCAGGATGTAAATCTGGACGTAAATCTTGATATAAATCTTGACAAAGATCTGGATATAAATCTGGACATAAATCTGGATATAAATCTTGGAAAAAAATCTGGATTAAAATCTGGACACAAATCTGGATACAAATATGTATATAAATCTGGATACAAATCTGGATACAAATCTGGATGTTAATCTGGACGTAAATCTTGATTTATAAATCTGGACATAGTTGTTGTTGTTGTTGTATGGTGTTTAGCGTCGCTTTCAACAATTTTTCAGTCATATCGCGACGGTGTCTACCTGAGACAGTATTCTAAGCGCTGTCACACTGGAGTTTCATACCGCAGACACATGGTATGATACTCCACCCATTCAAATTATACTGACACCGGGCCGACCAGACCTAGAACTCTCCTCTAAATGCTGAGCGTCAAGCGAGGAAGCTTCTAGTACCAATTTTAAAGTCTTTGGTATGATTGAACCCACGACCTTCCGCATGCGAGGCGGACGCTCTACCACTAGGCCACGCCGCGGTCTTTCTGGACATAGATCTGGATATAAATCTGGATATAAATATGGATATAAATATGGACTCAAATCTGGATTAAAATCTGGATATAAATCTGGACGTAAATCTGGATATAAATATGGATATAGATCTGGACATAAATCTGGATATAAATCTGGATATAAATCTTGATACAAATATGGATATAAATCTGGATACGAATCTGGATACAAATCTGGATATAAATATGGATACAAATCTGGATATAAATCTAATAATATTGTATCCAAACATTAAACTTTGTTCACAATTCAATACATGTAGTCACAATTTCCGTAAGCTCTGTGATTTTCCAGAACTTTTACTCCTACATAATAGTTACTACCGGAAATGTGCATGGCTTGTGCAATTAAAAACATATTAGCGGTTCACTTATCTTTCAGGAATAGACTATTGGAAATAGTTTAATGATTTGAAAAATGTTTTGTGATGCATCGGCATTACAGTGTTTTTCTTTCCAAAAAAAAAAAGAGAATTCTCAGTGAATTGTTATTGAAAGTTTCACTTTTATAATACTAAACTTACTTATGGTAATTGCTAATGTTACAATCACAGAATAAATCAAAGTTGGTTAATATTTGTTGTTTCTGGTGTCTGTGTCCTTTGAACTTTGATATACATTTTATAAGTTTAGAAAATCAATTCAAAATTTAGCATGTTTTTTGTTATTAAGTTATTAACAATGAAATTTTACCCATGGACATTACACTTGGCATACACACTCACTCTTGGCTTCAGAAACTAGTAGAAATACAATTTTCACTCGACAATGAATATATAAAATACAATTTCAACATCACAAACAATACGTATTCTCTAAGCGATCAGGTCACTCATATTATTTAATAACATATATATATTTCGGGGTGTTTTATGAGAATATGACAAAACTGTCATTTAACAAAATGTGTGAAAAATGTAATTACAAAAACAGCTTTAAGTTATATTATAAAGCCTTTTTTTTATTTTTACAAGCAAGTCAAGCGGTCTGCTGAGTCTGACTCACAGTGTGACAGGTGTAAGAGGCATTGTAGGCAGTTAACGGTGATAAACGAGCCGTAATAAGGTTAGTGTAACAACAATGACAGGTTGGCCATTTATTATACAATGAAGATATAAAAAACTGCATCTCTACCAATTATAAAACGCGCTACTTGTGACGGGTTGATACTACAAGTATTGTCCAGTATGCATTGTCCAGTATGTATGTTACACACACCCGGAAGCGAGATGGCCGTAGAGTTTATTGACTAGGTTTGTCAGTGTCCAGTTTTTTATATTACAAAATGTTGTTGACAGTTTCATACCATACAGGTGTGACAGGTGTGGTAACACCGTCTTGTAACACGGCTTTATCGTCGACCTGGAGACCGATACAGGCGACCGACAGTGTACAACCTAATTTATTGTGGCAGCATTTTAAACCGATGCCAAACTAGAGATTTTAAAAAATATGACCAATTTATTTTCATAAAATGTTTCGTAATTGCACAAAATTGACTGACCCGCTTATGATTAAGTACAAAATAAGTATTTTTGAAAATCCATGGCAATGCCGAAAATACAGGAACTGTCAAGGAACTATAATGCATTGGGACTGTGTAGCAATAAATACGAAAGAAAATAAACAGAATGAGTAGCAATAAATACGGAAGAAAATATACAGAATGAGTAGCAATAAATACGGAAGAAAATATACAAAACTGTAGCAATAAATACGAAAGAATATAAACAGAATGCGTAGCAATAAATATGGAAGAAAATATACAGAATGAGTAGCAATAAATACGGAAAAAAATATATACCGAATGTGCAGCGATATACACGAAATAATGTATACAGAATGTTTAGCAATTAATACGAAAGAAAATATACAGTATGTGTAGCACTACACCTAGAAAACAATTAAAAGAAGAAATAAATAAATGAAATATAATTTGTAGCATTAAAGAGATACATCAATATCATTAAACAACTTTAGATGCAAACTAGTGTTCTTTTATAGTGTAAAGTACTGGTTTAAATTGACTCGTATTGACCTTAACAGAAACGCTTAACAATGTTATTTTATATTACAAAAAGTTGATGATGTTGCTAGAATGAATTTGGCTTCACGTGTTTTAGACGGTTTTGCCTGGATTTACTATGTGTCATCTTTGCATTATTCAAACAACGTGTCATTGCCTGTGCTGTACATGATTGGCGGTGTGATATTTTAATGTCACACAAATATGTCCAAAAAGAATATGTTAATATCATGATGTTTCTTTCGAAGATAGAATTTGTATACTTTGTTAATTGGAGAAGTAGAAGACGAGTATCATGTATGGTCGACATCTTCCAATTATGATGATTTACACAACGCATTTTCAATTCATGTACTTTGAATGCAACTTACACAAGAACACACATAAATTTACATATTAATGAGTACAAACGAACAAAAAATTTAAAACGCTATGTAATTTTGTGTTTGAAATATTTAATTAAAGACAACTATTTTTCCAAGTTATTAACATAGACACATAGGTGATAGTATACATGTTAATGTTATAAAACAAATAAATTGTACTAATCTTAATTAAAAAAATCTTATGTAAACTAATTTGTATTCTTTTGTTAAGAGACATTTTATATTATATAAAACTGTAAACTAATATATTATGGTCAGGAGGCCATAGCTACCTTGATAAAACATTTGTCTAACATTGTCATCACGAAATAAAATAGAAAGAAAAAGAAATGATCTCATTGCTTAATCTCATTACGAAATAAATAGAGTTTGCAGCATTATATACAAACATAACGAAACACTATTGATTTAGAACAGTATATAAACACATAACGAAACACTATTGATTTAGAACAGTATATAAACACATTAAAAAATAAAATAAAATGTTTAGCATGAGATATGATTTAGTGTATTAAATCTCCACTTCTGTCAGCTACGTACTATACTGATCAACATTAACGAAAGGAAACGGAATATGTGGAATTTGTGGTCAGGTAGAATTTTGCGTATAGACATTGTTTTCTATTTGAATGCTAAGTTTATTCAGGTTATAAGACATGCTAGGAAATAAATAATACACAAAATTAATGTTTATGAACATTTAAAGCAATTAATGAAACGTTTCAATTAAGACAACGTATCCTCCAAGCCCTCATTCGGTATTTTTACAACCAATAACCTCATGTAGGTATTATTACAATAAACGCTCTTATATAGGTAGTATTACAATCAACGCTCTTATATAGGTAGTATTACAATCAACGGCCTTATATAGGTAGTAGAATTACAATAAACGCTCTTATATAGGTATAACTACAATCAACGTTCTTATATAATTATAAGGTATTATTACAGTCAACGATCTTATATAAGTAGTATTACAATCAACGTCCTTATATAGTTAGTATTACAATCAACGCTCTCATATAGGTATTATTACAATCAACGTTCTTATATAGGTATTATTACAAACAATGTTCTTATAAAGGTATTATTACAATCAGCATATAGGTATTATTACAGTCAACGATCTTATATAAGTAGTATTACAATCAACGTCTTTATATAAGTATTATTGCAATCAACGTTCTCATATAGGTATTATTACAATCAACGTTCTTATATAGGTATTATTACAAACAATGTTCTTATAAAGGTATTATTACAATCAGCATATAGATATTATTACAGTCAATGTTCTCATATAGGTATTATTACAATCAACGTTTTCAAATAGTTATTATTACAATAAACGCTCTCATATAGGTATAATTACAATCAACGTTCTCATATAGATATTATTACAATCAACGTTTTCATATAGGTATTATTACAATCAACGTTCTCATATAGGTATTATTACAATCAACGTATTCATATAGGAATTATTACAATCAACGTTCTTATATAGGTATTATTACAATAAACGCTCTCATTTACATGTAGGTATTATTACATTTCCTGTTCTTATATAGGTATAATTACAATCAACGTTCTTGTAAAGGTAGTATTAATGTAGTTTATTTGTATATGTTGATTCTGTATCATAAACGTACATATCAGTAAAACAGCCGTTTGTTCCCCAAAGTTTTATCTTATAAGGATTTGCGAAGTTAGGCAAGCACGTTAACCAGATTTATGCCCCACCCAGGGATGATTTCTCTACCGACCGTCCAAGAGAGCTACTAGTACCCCTGTTGATCTACCGTATGTATGGGTTTGCTGTTATGGTAGCTCTTACTGCTGAATGCCGCGTTTCTTATTAAGATTACTAACATACACATATGCCAGGACAATGACGTGAATACACAGTTAAATTGTCGTTATTACAATGAATGTACATAGTTAAACACCACGCTATACAGTTGACCGAAGCGGTAGTCTAGTGATAGAGCGTTCGTCTCATATGCGACAATCGTAAGTCTCGATCCCTGACCGGATCATACCAAAGACGAATTATTAGAAATTCCTCGCTTGTCGTTAATCATAAATAAGCAATTCCAGATCTTATTGACCGGTGTAAGGATGATGTGACTGGGTGGGGTGTTGTACTATGTGTCTACGACATGATACGTCAGTACGACAGCACTTAGAATACTGTCCCAAGCAGACACCGTGGTATATGGGTGTATGTTTTTACGGCGTATCGACACATTGTATTCGACACCAACAAAGAGGAAGATTCTAGTCCACTCTACATGTACAAACACAACAAATTAACAAACAGACTAAAAAAACACATCGACAAACGAATATACATAATGAACCTAGAACCTTGATACCTGCAGAACTGCAGAGTTTCGGCAAAGTATGGCGTATTATTTACATTGTCGGTTCTTACTACACGTATGCGCCACAGTGATCCTATTCTTGTCATCACTCATATGGCTTCCCGGAACCACACAGGGTTTGGTAAGTGGAATAATGACTAACAGAGTTGTTGAAGTCGACGGATAACACCATAAACTACAACATTTGTAACACGCTTTAGGTTTACTGTGATACTTGCTGTTGTTATCCACTTTGCAAGGTTTCCATGTATATGGTCACTGTAAAGTATTCATCTATTTCCTGATCAATCGTCAAACGACCCAGCTCATGACATTAATTATGCATGTCGGACAAGACACTTTTATGTGATAAGTATATATATAATAACACCTCCAACCAGAAATCATGCTCTACTAAAATGACACTTAAACAACAAGGCTATTCGATGCAATTATATATATTATATTTGTTTTTTTCACTTTATGGTTATCATTAAAGAAAATATGAAAAATTCTTAAAGAAAGTCCATATTTCCATTTGTTGGATTTGTTAATGTATATTGATAATATTTTTTGTAGACTGACATTTAAAGAAAATATTTATTCATAATTTCGACGAAATTGGTAATGAACATATAACATCACACATATATAGCGAGCGTCTAAGGTAACACAGAGACGAAGAATGAAAGAATGAGTGAATGGGGTTTTACGGAGTACCAACACATTAAAGGTTATTCGACGCCAACAGGAAGGACGATTTCAGGTTCACCCTACATGTACAAAAACAACAAATTAACATACAGATAAAAAAACATCAACAACTGATTATGCAGAATGACTCTAGAACCTTGATACCTGCAGCACTGCAGAGTTTCAGCAAATTCTATCTTATACTCAAATTGTCGCTTCTTGCGAAATGCATGGGCCACAGTAATATAGAATATAGAATATAGAATATAGATTCATACATGAACAAAAACAACAAATAAACATACAGATTAAAAACACATCATGACAAATGAATATGCAGAATAAACCTAGAACCTTGATACTTGCAGAACTGAAGAGACAGACGAAGAGAAAAGATGGAAACTATGAAAAATACCTACAACACTAACATCTGAAAAACAGGTTAATAATTGGAACTAGAATTGATATGGCTGCTATAAAACACGAATAATCACGAATTGAACTAAAATAAGTATGAATTAAAAGAAATTAATTGTTCGTGCGTTTTTTTTCAATCGGAAGAACGCTCGGTCATTTTCGTGTATTATCGAAATTTAGACGGAAATGGCCGAGAGTTGATTTTTTTGTTATCATCAGAGCAGTTTATATATATATATATATTGAGTGGTAGAATGTTTTTCCTTAGATCAAAGTTTCGTGGGTTCGATCCCTAACAGGCACAGCATCTGCACATACTTAGTATTGATTCTTTGTTTTACCTGGGTAGCCCCGAGTGGTACTAGCGTATATTTCAACAACGTGTTTCATAATTGATAATAGTAGTTTGAGAGTTGTTATATCGGGAATGAGGTTTGTTTTTCATTCTTTGAGGATTCAAGACGGTGAGTTCGCAAAAAAAACAACAGAATACCGAGAAATGAGAAATACTGCGTATCCTGTAATGTTTTTGACATAGAAGATGAATACCACTTTATATGTACATGTCCACGTTTGAATGACCTAAGAAAATGCTATACAAAACGATACTTTTTCCAAAGACGTTTTATGTTTAAGTTTATTTAATTAATGAAAACTACAAATAAGACTAATAATAATAATACTAATAATACTAATAATAATACTAATACTACTACTAATAATAATGATGGTAATAATAATAACAATGATAATAATAATAATAATAATAATAATAATAATAATAATAATAATAATAATAATAATAATAATAATAATGATGATAATAATAATAATAATAATGATAATGATAATAATAATAATAATGATAATAACAACAACAATAATAATAATAATAATAATAATAATAATAATAATAATAATAATAATAATAATAATAATAATAATAATAATGATAAAAATAATAATAATAATAATAATAATAATATTAGTAATATTAATAATAATAATAATAATAATAAAAATAATAATAATAATAATAATAATAATAATAATAATGATGATAATAATATAATAATAATAATAATAATAATAATAATAATAATAATAATAATAATAATAATAATAATAATAATAATAATGATGATAATAATAATAATAATAATAATAATAATAATAATAATGATGATGGTAATAATATTAATAACAGTTATAATAAAAATAATAATAATAATATTAATTTATAATAATGATAATAATTACTTTTTTTAACGAAATATCTCTGTTGGACCAAGTTCGATCTGCCCGAGAAACATGAGTTTAACAATAAACGTTTTATAAATATCCATCATTCCCCCCATCAAAATGCCCTCAAGTTATATTTGACTAAATACAAGTATGTTCACCAATATATTTCTACGTAACAGAAAAAAGTATGTCGTAAACATTTACAAAATTGATAAATATGGTTTGACCTTTATTTTACTTCGTGATGAGAATACTCGTACATGTATGTTTTGACATGACATTGATATATATGTTTCATTTTGGAATGTGAAATTCATACTGAGAATTATGCTAATAATAAAT
Source organism: Panopea generosa (assembly GCA_029582155.1). Lineage (NCBI taxonomy): Eukaryota > Metazoa > Mollusca > Bivalvia > Adapedonta > Hiatellidae > Panopea > Panopea generosa. The sequence continues at coordinate 26,766,771 of CM055909.1, read as the reverse complement.
TAATCACTAATTAATTAGGCAGAATGGCGGTGGGTCTTTATTATGACTGGTTCTTGTGAGTCTTACTTTTATGTCCTCAACTTAAATATTCACCGATTTGCACGTCACTTAAATACGACTTACAATCAAACGCCTAATTACGTCTTTGTTAACATTAATTATTAACATAAACTTCTCGCCAGTAATGAATCGATAAATAAATTTCCAAAGACAAATACGCCAAGTCAGTGTCATTAACAAAACACGTTTCTCATTTTTTAAAGTTGTTTTGACGAAAAGTTTCCCCTGAATTAATGCTTTCGTCTGTTCATCAATGTCTCCATTTATCATCAAAATAGAGACATCCACGTTAGCCTGAAACCATAGATAATCATCAATTATCCGTCAATCAGACTTGAACCACTCTGAATGAAGACAAGTGCTCCGGGGATGACACTCTGCCTGCCCGACAGACGTTTGTAGATTGGAATAGTACAACAGGGGTTGCAGAACATAAAGTACACAATCATCACAACGGGATTAATTTTTGACCTATTGTTTGACAAACTGTTTCCTTTGCAGTTTTTTATGATTATAATGCATTTCTTCTTTTTTACAAATCGACCCCTTAGACTATTAGGTAGCTGGGTTGTCTCCGTGTTTCCTAGATACACAGTACTTTAATGCTCTAAGCAGTATCAATACATATATAGAATAATCATTAAAACTACAAAGGCAACATACGGGGGAAGAGACAGCAGCGGTCATCCCCTTGAAATGGTCGGAGTAAATCCACCAGCAGGGTCGCAAGGCCCAGTTGTTCATAGCACCGTTTACTTAACGCCACGTTAAGATGAATTTTCGAATCGTAGTAGTTTGAGATCAACTCCTAACAAAATGTTATTCTACTTGTATAACCCATTGAACTTGACAAAAAAATCCGTATCTTAATGATACTGAACATACAATCTTTAATCTTAAATACTGTTAAGGTATCACTTAAGAATTACCTCCCTTACATGATGGTAGCAAGATTCTTACTCCCACGAAGTTACAGCTGTGTACAGCGGTTGGGCATTTTTGTTATTGAACATTTTCATGATTTCGGCCAAGTTTGGATGACATTGGAACTGTCTGATGAAGCTATAACAGTTTAAAGATGTGTAGTAATACACTGTAACAAATGGACATAATTGTCACAAATGAAGAAGTGTCATCAAACCATCAAAATTGTGAAAAAGCAACCTGGTCAACCCCATGTTTTTTCTGCATTATTGGACTAACAGAGGTCTATCTATGGGAACAAGTCACTTTTAGATGATAAGTAATGTATACACTGTTCCAGAAGTGCAAGTCTCTATATGTAGAACAGCACAACATTTATTGTTGTGTGAGACGTTCAGTGTTCTAGAAGTGCATGTCTGTATATGTAGAACAGTACACAATTAATTGTTATGTGAGACGTTAAACTAACATATTTTTTAATAAATCAGTTTAGGTGTACGCTTGTATATTATATCTCGTTTCCCTCCTCCGTCATCACACCATAAATCGAGACGGTATAAATAAAACAAGCCAAAAAGCCGCACGATGTGTCTTCAGTGTAAAACACAAACATTCCCAGATAGACATATAGCACATGTATTCCCAAGTAGACATATAGCACATGTATTCCCAGGTAGACATAAAGTACATGTATTCCCAGGTAGACATATAGCACATGTATTCCCAGGTAGACAAATAGCACATGTATTCCCAGGTAGAGATATAGCACATGTATTCCCAGGTAGACAAATAGCACATGTATTCCCAGGTAGAGATATAGCACATGTATTCCCAGGTAGACATATAACACATGTATTTAAAGAAACGCATGATACAATGCGTAGATGTACTCAATGACGTTGGTGTCATATTTAAAGGTCAAATCTACTATGAGGAAAGACAATCCAACATAAACTGATTCATTATAATTGACGAAGCCGAGCATATACTTTATCATTGAGTATACAATCAATCATAAAGTACAATAAATGTTAAACTAACTTGTAAGTAAACACAGGTTAAACGAAGTTGATGGCAAAAAATAAGCATAAGACATTCTTTACAGTGAGTGTTAGAATTCTTTAACCTAAAATATCGTTGGATAAAGCACCGTTGAATAATAGAATCGGTATCGGCAATGGGTAAAACATAAAAACACAAGCACGAGGGCATTTCATATTGTCACACAACAATCCAAACAGCATGAACACACTCAATATACAATACTTAGGGCAATAAACACTGCCAGAAGTAACAAAATGGGTCACGCTCATTATGTCTTATATCTGTATTGTGGAGACAATTAGTGTGTACATTTCATCTAGTGCCTTTGTTATGTTGTTTCGACCATTACATGTCGTGTTGTTTTTCTTCTGTCATCATCTTATTCTGGTGGGTGGGGGTTATGTATTTGGATACATGTCTAGACACCCGTTATCGTTTAACAGTATTACTAAAACACTTTTATTCAGGTTGGATGAGTTGGTATAATGGTTCAAGAATGAATTGAAGAAAATGATTTCCATTTGTAGAGAGTTCACGACATATAAACTTATATATATATAAATATAATTAATGCACCCAGTTTATACCAACATGTCCTATTTATCAATCATCCAGCATCATGGGCTGGCTAATCAATCAGTGCCCGTATGTTCAAATCGGTTAATGAAAGAATGAAAGTCACACCTGCGTTGTGTCCCGGCGTCAGTTACAGATAAACTAATATCTGTGGAAGAAACGGGAACCAGATTATTCCTAACCTATCCCGATATGTCAGTAACAGTGTTTGTTTCTCTCTTAAATGTATCCGAAGCTTAAAATTACGGTGAGCGGGTATGACTTCATAGGAAAACGAAGGATTTGCGTCAGGAATATAAATACATATAATGTAAATCACAAATCATCTTTTGAAATACGTAAGATTAAAACTATGGATTCTTCTCTGTTATTTTCAAATACGTTGCACGCTTCTGGTGTATTTAATATACAGAATGAGTGTCATGTTTTTATTAAACTCAGTTGTGTGTTCTATATTCGGACTGTGTTATGTATGGAGTGTGTCCGATGTGTTTGTAATGTTGGTGTGCAGTTTGATTACGCCACTTGTTGTATGTCATACTTCCTACAATATCTTTAAAAATATAAAGAAGAGATTTGAACTTTTAAAAAAGTAAAATTAAATTAAAATCTCCTGAGAGACGAACCTCTAAGACAGTTTCGCATTTCCTGAAAACCAGGAATATCTTTAAAATAGCATGTGCCATAAATCATCATACCCAATACAACATTTGCCAATAATAAATATCCAAACCTTCAACTATACTGAACGGAACAGCTAACCCGCCGCCGTACATAAAATTATGATGTACCGGGCATTGTATATACTTTCTAAACAATATCAAAGCAACTTATTTGAAATTCGGACTTGAATAAAAACAGAACATTTAGGCTATGTAAAATAAATACATACTTGTTTGCTTATGCCGCAAACAAACTCTAGTAGTGCTACTCAGTAGTTTAACAAATATATTGGAAATACTAACGTGGCGGGTTAGCTCTTCCGTTAAGTATATACGAGTACATATATAAATGTATTCAAAGTTACACTATGGATATAGTTGCATCACATTCTGATTGTTTACTTGCCACTTTATTTCCGATGTATACATTAATCTGAATTAACATTACTTGCAAGGATACCGACACTGTTGACATTTGCTATCCCACGTGTCTGTACTTGATATATGCATTTTTTAATCTTTGAAACTTGCTATTTGCATATTAATGTCAGGAAAACAGATTGTGATATGACTTTCAGATATTTTTGTACGGATGTTAAATGCGTTGTGTTTTGTTTTTGAATATAGTAATGCAGATTCAAAGTAGCAGAACTTATTTGAATGGATAAAACAAATCTGCAGTACTTTTAAGATTTTACCAATCAATCCCATTTACAAATACATTCAAGAACACAGATGTATCTTAAGAACAGTTGTATTTATTACTGGCTAAGGCCGTTCAAGTTTAAGCCACAAACCGAACCCGACTATAGGTAACGCACAGGAGCTTTATTTTCTGATTTCTGATGTAAATCCTATTTGGCATATCAAAAATTATGAATCTGTATTTCTTTTTCCGTCGCCATCTTAGACTTTGTTGTGTAGTTGAAATGCGAAATTAGACGAGATGAAAAACTATTTACAATGTTTTATTCAGTTGATTTTTCTGTATGCTTAAATGAAAGTATTCTAAGTTGTAAACAAATCCTTGTGAGGATTTGCATTAACAGAAACAAAAATCTTACAAATATAAACATGGATTAATGCCAGATTAGTTTATAACTTATACCAAAGCCTCTATATGAATATGATTGTTTGATATCAATTTACTAAAATCGAACGTAAAATAAGAAATGAGACTAATGAAATATGGATATATTATGATATGATCAAATTTAGGCAAGTTTATTGTTTTCTGATAACTTTGGTAAATGTTTTGCCTGTTATTAAGGTGACAGTTACTTCGTTTTATAGTTACATTCATTTCGCACAATATTATTTTCTCTTGGAATCGTAGCTTTATCTTGCGTTAGAATACAAGTAATAAGTTTTATTTTCATATTTTCAGAAAGTCTTAGACCAATGAAGACATATATTACATGTACATGACGGCAAGCATAAATCAGTACATTGCAAATTAAAATATAGTATACATGTTTCGAATCGTTTAACCTTGTACGAAAACGAAGGCAAAGTTGATAATGGAGCAAATTATATATTTTATTTTAATATATATTCTATTTTTAATAAACATATTCGTCAAAAAAGAAGAAGAATGACATTGACGAAAACGAAATACAAGACCATTCATTGGACATATGTACATATATTGAGCCTCTCTTAATTATTATCACTATTATAATTATTATTATCAAGCCTTTAGGATCTGACCAAAAAAAAGCTTTATTAATAAAAAACCTATTGATAACACGTTCGTTTTCTGAATTCAATAATTCCATAGTAGACTATGTAAATACATACTATGCTGCTTCAATTGCTGTTTCACAAACAATTTTTATAACCTAATGGAACCTAATTATAACCTTTGGAACCGGTTTGATACACGTTATTGCAAGATCGACTTGTGACTGTTGTGCCAGCAGCATGCCGTTACGTTTACAGTCATTTAATTTTCATATTAACTCAGAATCTGCAATCGTTATTGTATAAATTTGCCTGGTTGCTCTAATAGGAATATCAGGTAAAAATAAACCCAAAACAAAAATAGTGGTCATCCAATTATGATATAGACACATGTGTACTCCGTTTCCTGTTTACAAAGAAATTGTCATACTAAGAATGTTGACGTTAAAACAAATTTAAAATTGCAACAAAACTGACATGTCTTGATATGTAAACATGATTTATAGACGTTAAGTTTTGGCTGTCACAACAGTAGTCTTGTGTGTCGTTTGTTGTTCCTTTTGGGTCCGGAAATAAAATACTGCGTGAGCTGGTACTAGCGAGGGTGAGTGTGCTACATATCCCCTTATGCACAGGCTCGATAAATCCGAGTCTGCTTAAGGGCCTGTCACACCTAGCCGATTTGGGTCGCCAGAGCTATACCGGAGCACAAATTTGGCGATTTTCGGGAATCGGTACTCGTACGGCAGCGCAACGGTATCACATCGCTAAAGAACGGTAGTACATCGTCAGGACATCGCCAGAACATCGGCGAAAAAGTTAGCAACGGCCGGCGACGGAAGAAATTTTTGAACATGCTAAAAAATGTCCGTCGTTGCGCTGCCGATGCGGGACAACAACGGCAGTACAATGGCAGTACTCCGGTATGGCTTCGTTAATGTCGATAGAGCACCGGTAGCGCCCCGTAATGGATCGACGGCTTTCTCGCCGGTTTAGTCCCGGCGAGGTACATCGGTAGTGTGTGACAGGCCCTTTAGACTACAGAACGGAACCATCTCTCAGGCTTGAGCCTGTTACAAAGAAATGGGTTTGAGCGCGTTGATTGGTCAGTTACTTGAGGGAATGTTGAATGATGTCACCGTTTAGTACGAGCTATGAATTGTGGGACCGGCATAGAATTTCCTGCTTTGTATTGGGAGATAAACGGACCTGATTCGAAAGACAATCACGAACGGGGACAGAAAATAATCTGCTATTTCCGGTTCTTAGATGCGTTCAGTGTTCCCTAATGTTCCTTTTATCAGATAATTTTACTACATCAAAATGTGTTGTGTAAAGTTTTTTTAAAAAGTTTCATGGTGGTAAAATTATTTCACATTCATGAACATTTTCGCATTTGGCGGTCAAGCACTGTGCTCTTGTTAGAAATCTGCAGAACCACGGAAAACAAAGATCCCAAAACGTAAGATTGGACATTAAAATAATCAAAATGGAAGATAATGCGTTTCAAGTTATATTATACGAAACTCGTGCATTGGAAAAAGTTAAAAAAAAAAGATCAATTTTAGCTACCATTATATCGACAGATATGTATGAATTTATTTGTGGTATACCATAACTGTTACTCATTTTAAAGAATTATAAAATGTATAAGAAATGTCCATGTTAGCATTTTATATTTCAAATTGTGTTGGATTGTCGGTAATGTAATGTTCATACAGTCAGACGTTTCCATAATCCGCAATTTAAAATGTTTGAAAAGGTCAAAAGATCTTGTGGACGAATTATATTTAAATGTCCGAAATATCCAATAAATAACACGAAATTATTTCCATTTTTCTCTCTCGAATATTTCATTGCTTGAATGAACAAGTACTAGTAGGGGCCGGGATCCCAAGACATCCTAGGTGTTGTCAAAGAATATATTCCTTAATAGACTTGTCCGATATAACGATGCGCCATATCGTAAAAGTGGATTCATTCCTGATATTTATAGGGTATTGGCAAAATATCGTCTTCAACATATATTCGATGATTTCTTTAAGGATGGAAGTTTCCCATCAAAATACTGTTGGAAAACTATAATTAAACATTCTATCCGCGTATACGAAAATAATGTTCGTCAAATAGCCATGCTAGAAGATCCTCAACTTACTGAATACATTGCTGCTACTGATGTGTTTTCTCCGTCAGCACTGTGGATGTTGAGTAAAAGATATCCATTGCTTTTGGGTGAATGTCAGAGTACCATGAAGCTATTAAGTATGTTGTACTCTCGTAATTCTTATTATCAGAATTGTTTTAAGTGCGGTGCAGTTGTGAACTCGCCAGCAATACACATTGTATTTGAATGTATAACCAATGAAGATTTGCGCGAGGCACTGTGGAAGGTAATTTACACACAGTTTGGGTCGATTGTTTTTAACAACTTTATCAATCTTAACATGAAAAGCCAAATAACTCATCTATGCGCTGGCCTACGTCAATTTCTAATCTGTGACGAATTACAAGTAAAATGTTTAAAGATTATTGTAAGGTATTTCCATCGCATGATGGATTGAATGACGACTCCTTGCTATTCTTTAAGTTCGTTTGTATTAACATTTTCTCCTCATACGTTTTGTTATTTCGTTTTGTCTTCTGTTTTTTTCCCAATTTGAGGCCTTTCCTCTGGTAATATTAACATGCTTTTGATTAATGCACGCGCGTGTGTGTATGTGCGTGCGTGTGTTCGGGCGAGAAAATGTGTGTTGCTTTATTGATATATTGTATTGTATTGTAATGTACTGTATATTTTGTTTTGTATAATTGTATGTTGCTTTTTCATTTTCTCATTAACTCTTCAGTATTGGAGGTTAATAAAGATTATATACAATAACTCTATGTGAGAAAGTTTGCCAATTCCTTGTTGATGGACGGTTGTACTCAGATTCATTCGGAAGTAGGTAAAACTGAAGAAAATATTGATGAAATAGAAGCCAGGCCGGTAAGTTATACTTGTGGCACATTCAATACTAGGTAAGAAATAACTTTCGTCTTGACGTAATTATTGCAGTTAATTTATTTATTATCATGCATAGAGGTGGTAAAACTGAGCGATACGTATAAGACCAGCACGTTGAAGTCATGTAAGACGGGGTCTGTCATCATATATCATTACGCTTTTTGTTTCGTTATGGCAAGTCACGACGTTACAGTGCAGTTCACGATGGCACTTCTTCTGCACGGTAGTTAAATGGAAAACCATAGAGCTTCTTTTCCTCGTCATATACACTGTTTTAAAGGAAGTATGTTTATTTGACTGACAGATGTGCAGAATATTGTAATTTTATAAATAACTATGAAATACAAATAACAATAAAACTTAAACAGGATATAAAGTACAACTTTTCCTTATTTCCTTCAGGTGCGTTTCTAGATGTTTTTTTTAATATACGCCCGGGGGATGGTGTGCGAGGTTTTTATCTCCTGTGGAAGGGTTCTCCCACTCCTACTTGCGAGGGTTTGGGATCCTCCCTCGAGAATATTTTTAATATAAAAACTGCAAATGAGTAGTTTTTCTCGACTTTTGACACAGAATGTGAAGTCCTTCAAATAGTCAGAAATTATAGGGCTTTTCTATTCCATAAAGCACGAACCCAATGTCCCATTCGGCTTCATTTTTATTGCATTTTTCGCATCTAACCTTTGTTATTTTCCACATTCAACTCCGATTTCTACGCTTGGGCGTATAGGAACGCCCCTTTTCTCAAAGCCATATGTCACATCAAATGTGTTTCTTCCTTCTCTGGTCCTTTTATTTACCACTGCAACAGGTATATAAATACAGGCACATATTTTTGACGAATAACTGTATATTTAATTTCAATATAAATTGTGTTTCTTTCCACAGCTCTTGTACACAATTCTACCGGTGACATTAGTATATATCACATAAAGTAGAAATCTTGGTAATTATAATGCAAAAACTATTTGAAATGAAACACTTATCTTTAACAATCTAGTAAGAGGAATTATAACGACTTTAGTAACCTATTTGTAACAGAAAGAAATAACAATGACTTACTAGTAATATACTCAAATTAAATATATTACAAACACTACAATAATTAGTCATCCAAAATGCAATTCACAGTACACCTTTGTGACTACGCTCTCTGGCCAGCGGACGATTAAATCTACGTTGATATAGAAGAGAATCAAACTATTGAGTCGATGCTTCTGGAGAGTACACTGTGACCAGCGCAATGTCGATTCTTCTGGATAGTACATTGTGACCAGCGCACCGTTGATGATCAGGAGAGTACACTGTGACAAGCGCATCGTCGATGCTTCTGGAGAGTACACTGTGACCAGCGCACCGTCGATGCTTCGGGATAGTACACTGTGACCAGCGCACCGTCGATGTTCCGGGAGAGTACACTGTGACCAGCGCACGGTCGATGCTTCGGGGGGAGTACACTGTGACCAGCGCACCGTCGATGCTTCATGAGAGTACACTGTGACCAGCGCACCGTCGATGCTTCTGGAGAGTACACTGTGACCAGCGCACAGTCGATGCTTCTGGAGAGTACACTGTGACCAGCGCGCTGTCGATGCTTCTGGAGAGTACACTGTGACCAGCGCACTGTCGATGCTTCGGGTGAGTACACTGTGACCAGTGCACCGTCGATGCTATTTTTCGTCCAATTTCTCAGTCAGTTCAATATATTCAAAGCTGAAACTTTGAACACTGGTTCTATGTGTTTGACTGAAATAAATCGTTCGATTTAGAATTTTCAAAAATGTTAAAACTACGACGACGTTGAATGCAATGTGCACATCATACAAGTACCAATTTGTCAATTGATAAGGTTGACACTCAGCCGTGATTTTTAACATTTCAGCACAGCTTTGGTTCATGATACGTGCTTCGGGACATTGACAAGCATCAATAAGCTGTTAGTTTTGACAGTATGCACCATAGACAGACACTTGTCAGGTTTACATGTAATATGTCGATTATGTGAGATAAAGCAAGTATGTCTAAATTTCACTAATACACTTAGTTTATAATTATTTAGCACGATTATGAAGAAAGCTAAGAGCTTTTATATATACCTTTCATGAATCTACAACTGAGTGCTTTTTGAGAGGCATAGGGGCCGAGCTGGGGATAAAACCCACACTTTCTGGCTCTAGCGGTTTACCACCACACTACCGCCTTACCAACACATAATAAAAGAAAAAAAGATTTAGTTGTAGTGTATCAAAATCTCAATAATGTACGGTAAATAGAGGATCTTAGATACGTGCTCATTTATTATTTAATTTATTAAACGAGTTGGGAAAAATGCATTATGCGAGGTTCCGTCGAGCATTTTATATCATTTTTGCAAACGAGTTTTATTTTAAACACGCATTTTCTTTATTTTAATGCTTACATGTATTTGAAACATTTTGAAAGCATTGTCTTGTTGGAATTGTGAACAAAAAATAAAGTTTGTTAATTAGGGTGTGAAAACATAATTTTTGAAATCTCTACTTTTTCAACAGTGGGTAGGAATAAAAAAACTCTTTGCATGACCCCTGTTTTTTCTAATGATGAATATTCAGATGTCAACATAAACTGAACGGAACAGCTAACCCACCTCCTGGCATTTGATATATTTTCTTAAATAGTGTAAATGTAATTTCCTTGAAGTTTGAACTTGAATACGAAAGATAATCTAAGCTATATAAAATAAAACACTCAAAACTGTTGATGTCGTATACAAATTGTAAAGTTACTGCTCAAATATATACAAAGGTATTGGAAATACAAACATGGATGGTTAACTGTTCTGTTCAGTATACAATAGAATACAAGTTTCCCTTCTTACATATGGGTCTTTCTATCAATGAAATGCCTTTAAAAATGTTTTACTCACTATGGAAATAAAAAGAAAAAACTCAATAGTGGTGTTACACGTAGAAGAAAGACATCAGGGAGCTGAGATAGATTTTCAAAATGTTCATAGAGATAAAATTGCCTTTTTCTTTACTTTCATGGCCTGAAATGTTAAATTAAGAGACATTTCTTTATAAAAAATATATGCTGACATGTTAATGCTTTAACTAAAGTAAACATATGCATTAGAACAATCACTATATTTTAAAGAAATGTCTTTTTTTGTATTATTGAAACGTGAAAATTTCACCATTGGCAAACTTTTGAATAGAGTATTCGTGGGTCACAGCTTAGTGGAATGTCGGCCGATATCTCTTGCTTGCATATATGACCATACAGCAAATGGTCTTCTAAGAATTGTCTCGGTATTTTTGCTTGAATATCTGCAATATTACTGGAAATTGATAAACAATAGATCATTATACCGGGCAAAAACTAATGACCCCTCATTTGCATAACACAGCCAGGAGACACACCAAGTGTTTAATGGTGGTAATGAATATTCATTGTTTCTTTTTATCAAAAAAGGCTGGGCCAGATTAGCTCAGTCGGCTACGTGTCTGGACATTAATCCAGGGGTCGTGAGTTCGAATCCCCCGCCCGGCAACAGTCTCTGTGATGATTGATATACGACATTGTGTCTCATTATCACTCGCCTCTAACCGCTGATTCAATTGGGGAAGTTATCAGTAACTTGCGGAGATGGGGTGTGCTCAAGTAGTGGTTAACCTTTCAGGATCTCAGGAAACAGTGGTTAGGTTAACTGATTGTCTGTTAGCCCTCGATGGCAGAAAAATAAAATATTAAATTAATCGATCAATTATCTAAAACATGTACTTTCCTTATTTTGATGCTTATTTTGTGGTTTGAATTAATGTTGATGTTCGGAACTTTGGATATGAAAACATTATTTCTGAAGTCTATTTTCACTTTGTATAAACACTGAACAGGAATACAAAACTTTGGTGAAGCATAAACCCTACCTTTTTAATGGTATTTCTCCCGGCAGATGCCAACATACAATAACGTATAAGTTTCCCTTCTTTAATTTGGGTCAGCACAAGCGCTTTGTATATTCGCATGGCCTTTGGAAAAACAACAACAACAACAACAACAACAACAACAACAACAACAACAACAACAACAACAACAACAACAACAACAACAACAACAACAACAGCAGCAGCAGCAGCAGCAGCAGCAGCAGCAGCAGCAACAGCAACAGCAAACAACAACAGCAACAGCAACAGCAACAGCAACAACAACAACAACAACAACTACAAACAAACAACGTATTCGATTGATATTGTATGACGTTGCGTTACCTGTGGCACCAAATATGAACATTAATTCGATTAGTCTAAAGTTCCTAAACATGATCTCGTTAATCGATTAATCTGTTTATTGAATACTGCATTTGTATGTCCATCTAAGATGTCCCTAATTAGGATCGTGTGCACTTTGGAATAGCGTTTTAGAACGTAAGTTTAGCACATCAAGTCGACCTTTGTGTCGGAGAGATGCCCACGCCATGTGGACCAAATGACCAAATAAGATAGCACGCACGTTGACGGTGGACACGTTACATGTGGTCATAATAAAATATTAAATGTTTAATACAATTATAAACTAAGATATATTCAACTCTATTTAAATGTGAAATTTGACAGCCAAAAAAAAAAAAGTTGACAGAGTCTAATTAATATAAATAGGCGAATTAATAAGCATGACAAAATGGAAGTGTTGACAGTAAAGGATATATCACGAAGTACACAGTCTGTTTCATTATAATGCTGTCGTCAGTCACTCGAGGCAAGGACCAGTAAACAGACAAGAAACATTTCTGACAAAATCATTTCTACTCTTGACTTTTGTTACGGCTGTTGTGTTTTCTTATTCCAATACGAATAAGGCAATCAGTTTGGATCATTCAATATTCGGAACATATATATATATATATAGTGCCGGATAGGAGATAATAGAATCGCATTAACAATAGAAGGAACGAATTTCGTATTTCATAAAAACATGTTCACGTTGTTTCTCAACTGCAAATAAGTGGGTTAGCAAAATACTGGATTATGTATATTTCCTCGTTAATGGACATATGAGCAAGTGTGTCGCAAACAATAAAGTGAAACTATAACTAAAAAAAAGAAAGAAGTGAAACTGTGAAAACGGAATATATACCTTAATTAACTTGTGTTTGAAATACGTTTTGATACCACAGTGATAGTTACATAAAACCAACCAAACACAAGTTGTGTTTTACAGACGAACTGAATAGGGATAGGGTAGAATATCTATTAAACGTAGAACGTGATTTTTAAACAGACGACATTTGATAAGTGTGTGGTTTTAATTTTAACAACTTATGTAAACTTTGACGAAACAAAAAGGAATTATATTGTACTAAAAAACGGTAATCTATTTTACTTAACTAAACCACCCGTTAACAAATAAATGTGATTAATATCGTGTCTTACTGTGTTTAAGACAACACGTACGAATATACAACATGTTGCCGGTAAAAATCAGTATAATTCTTGTTGTGTTTATAACATTTTGGGACAGTTTTTCGTGTCACGGTGACCATGGTGATGCAGAAGCATTGTTCCAGTGGACAACCATTGACTACAACTGGCCATCGAGGAGCGCAAAAACAACAGCTATTAGGACGGGCAATTATGTTCCGCTACATAATGCCATCAACGGGATACGTATCTTTAATAACACCATTTTCGTGACGGTCCCACGTTTCATCGAAGGAGTACCCTCAACGTTGAATACGCTTATCTACGCACACAAAAGCAAAAGTTATCTGTCAAGCGGAACTGTACTGCAGCCCTATCCAAACTGGGACATGCAGATGGAGGGAAATTGCACAGCGTTCCAAAAGGTACAAAATATTGAAATCGATCCAAAGCAAGGCATTATGTACGTGATCGATACAGGCGGCCGAAAACACGATTGTCCCGCTAAACTTGTTATATATGACGTGAAAAAGAACAAAAATGTTGAGATAGGCCGTCATGTCTTTTCTGACGATGTTGTCCCCCGAGGCAGTAATTATTTGAACGATCTGGTAATGGACTATGTAGATGGGAAGGTGGAGTACCTATACATAACTAATACACGTGACTACACGATCGTCGTTTATGATATCAAGAACGATAACTCGTACGCTTTTCACGACAAATCTATGCAACCGGAACCTGATAAAACGGACGTTAGAGTTCTGAATGATGTCATTCGTGTGACAAACGGCGTAAATGGCATCGCGATATCGGCTAACTTTGAATACGTGTACTACAGCCCTATTGCTGGTACAGGTCTGTATCAAATTCCTACAAGAATCCTTAGAAATTCAAGTGCCAATTTCACACAACACGTGCGTAAAGTTGGCGACAAGCCGTCGCAAGGTGACGGCATGATAATGAGTACCAAAAACAGTCTGTACTTTTCAGTATTGTCGCAAAACGCTGTGGCAATGTGGGAAATTCACGAGGATGTGAAGAAATACGGCTCCGAGGGCAAGGTTATGATGGACACGCTTACGTACGAAGCAAATGACCCGTCCATGGATTGGGTGGACTCTCTCGCATTAGACTCGTATGGCTATCTGTGGTTCACAACAAGTCGTCTGCAGTTTTATCTCAATGACAAGCTCCGCAACGATACGATCAATTTCAGAATTTGGCGGGCGTTTGTACATGAGCCCAGTTATTCATATTTTGTTCCAAAAACTTCTTCCAGCGATTCGAAATCACGTTTGTTAGCAAATGGAGCAGTTTCAGTAATGTATACTTACGTTCACACAGTTTGTTCCCTTTTGACTTTCCTTTGTTTACTGTTATCGTTGTAGTATTGCTATTACGTGTGTGCTGTATTGTATAAATCTACAAAGTACAAATGATAGAGGCTTGTTGCACGCGTCCAACGTTCAGTAGGCCGTCCTGAGAGTTTGCGGTTATCTCCATGTGTGGGCGTTGTGGGTTTGGTATGGTGTAAGAGAGGGTGGGTGGGTGGGGACGATAATTATGATGCAGTGATATTAATCAAGTATTTAGGTCATCAACTAGGCATGTAATGTTTGGAATTAGATGAGTTGCGTGAAACCTCTACGTTTATAGTTTAAAGCATGGGCTACGTTTTGTCTTCAACTAAGGTACAGAACAAAGAAAAACACAAAATGTTACATGTAATGTAACAGTTAGAATTTAATATGTATTCCGTGGCAATCAAATTCAACATTATTTTTTTTTGATAAGTATTCCACTGACAAGGTCAAATAACATTTGTTATCACCCGGCAGAATGGAAAGAACACATTAATTTAGTTGTACAGGGACGTTCACAGGTCAAGGACGTTGTTATACTACATAATTCATTAAGGTCAAGTGCGGTTGTTTTAAACCAGACAATAAATAATTTAATCCTAATTTTTTCGTCTTAACTATGTTTTGAAAGATTTAAATGTGGGTGTTTAAGCAAACATGATTCATACCAATATCAAATCCGACCGAGTAGTTACATCGACACTATTATAATTTCAATAGTTGTGTACTGAAAAATAAAAACAAAAACGGCGGGTGAATTTCAGAGCAAAATTTTCAAACTATTCTAAACGGTTCTAGACTTTGTAAAGATGTTTTATTAATAATTTAATAAATATCAAAATCATTCACGAAATACCTTTACATATATATTCTAAAACTAAATATAGTTTACACTAGACTGATAATGTGGCTCTGAAACTCAGCCGGCATTTCTTTATACATCCAGAGTATATAACTACAGCCACACTAATTCCATATAAATTTTCTGTCATTTCTAAAAAAGTCAGCTCAACAAAAAACTGACAATATTTGTAATTCAGACTTTCCTTATGAATTTCGGATACTCTCTTCATATAAATGGAATCAACTTCCTTATCTAGGTAATTAATCGGTCACACATACAAACACGCGCGCGCACGCACATGTATATACACACAAACGTACGTACTCACGCACACACGCACAGGCTATATGTCATGAGTGCTATAATTGTTATTTTTAGCTATTGTTACTTGGGGTCTGATCTTATAACGAGATATACTTGTCCTTTAGTTACACGCTAAAGGGAATACATCCGTTTTTTTTGTGTAAAATTATATAATTGTCTATGAACATTTCTCCCTATATACCATGCCTTTATATATGTATTGGCCCCGCTGATATTAATAGTTACCAAAATAGTATATTGAAAAAGGATGTCTTAACTTTGGCTACGCGCCTAGGTTGGACTAAAATAGACTTCCCGCTTAAAATTGTGACCTTATAATATGTCACGTGATTTCATTTTGATTTCAATTGGTCTGTTATACAGGATTACATGTATAAAAATGGTTTCATCTTAGAAAGAGTCCGAATGACTGTAAAGGCCGAATCTGATCACCTCGGCCTTTATGCTACGCAATAGACGGAGGATACGGAAATAACCGATGTTTCACGATTGTGTTAAGGACATCAAGCAGTATTTAAGCGATGTCTATTTTTTTGAGTGGGGACATTGTTTCAAGTTTATCACTCCGATTTAAATAGCGATTTTGTCACATCTTTGGTAGATTTTAAATATTAAGCCATTCGGATTTTATTTATCAATGATAATGATATGTATTTTAATCATTTTAAAAATATTTTAAGACATTTATAAGCGTTTTTTGCTGATATGTTCCCTTTAAAGCGAGTTGTACGTGGTATGTAATGAATTGTTGTATCATCTGAGTAGATTATTGTTCCTTATTACACATCAAATACGTATCTGATACACATCAGCAGCAGCCCAATCTGTAACACATGACGCTGTCAACCGCCTGTCAACCAAGTGTTCATATTTCACACAGGACGTGGGCCGCGGGCAGTTTTGTTATGCAAAACAAGGTGTTAGTGTGTTTCTCCTGTATATAACACCAAATAGAAATAACATAGATGCCGAATAATTTCGGCATGGCAGCTAGCATAGGCTACAAATTGAGAATCGGACCAAGGATCGAAGGGTCGTGAGTTCGAGTTTCTGCCGTGGCTATGTGTGGTGTCCTTGAGAATGACGCTTTATCCGCGTATGCTTAGTACTGGTTCTACCCAGGAAGACTTCGAAAGTTGTACAATCGGTGTAAAATATTATTTTTTTTAAACAAAATACAATTCGCATTACAGCAAGTGTCAAAATTCGCCATTCACGTTAACGCTACACCTGTACACAATGTTCCATATTTCATATTTAATATTAGATAATTTTTTCATAGGATAAAAAAAAAATATTTAAGTTAGTATTACGTTTTAATTATCAAGTATCGTGTGAAATAAGGGAAAACAAGGTTAAAACTGTATTGGATACCATCTCATAAAAGTGATGGGACATCCGTGGCCGAGTGCTCTTTAATACTTTAATCTAAGCACCACTGACCTCTCGCCACTGAGGTATTGGACTGGAGCCCAACTCGGTCCAAAACATATATGTGAGAATATTTGGTAGTTCTCTTCAAATTCATTCTCAGGTGATCCTCCACCAAAATAACTGAATATGCTGTTATGCGGTAAAACAACACCAAATGCAATTAAAAACCACGTTTTTTTTCTTTCATGGTTGTGGATACCGATTTTTCTAATGAAAACAGGGCGCTGAATCTTGATGAACCTAAAACTTGTTTATTTAGTACATGTATATATATATATAATCTGATATTAGAAGTCATAGAATCCTTTGAAAAAGACATATCGTAAAGACATAGCACATATCGAATATCTTACAATACCAAATGCATCTAATGTAACATTCGAATCTCATATCATTAACATGAATGCTAGTTACATGTTATATCTCAACACTTTTATTTTAAACCGCCAATTCTTAGAAACGACGACGATTTCTATTTGTAGACGTTCAACGAAGGTCAAGCGAACGGCTGCATTATTTAGAGGGCAAATGTTCTTTCCAGACATGAAAAAACAACAACAAAAAAAAACAACACACACACAAAAAACTAGACCGATATGTTTAGTCTGCCAACGAGGCATTGCCGTCTGAGTGATTGTACACTTTGTATGACGCTGACGTTAAACTACATTTCTCATTAATATTAAGGTTCATGTTCGCCCAGGTGACTTCAGCAAATTATTTACTACGATATGACCTGGAAATGACCAGCTGCTGTAGAAAGTGAAGCAAACTTCCGTCACTGAATTTGACCAGTTACTGTAGACAGTGAGGCAAACTCCTGTCACTGAATTGACCAGTAGACAGTGAAGCAAATTTATATCACTGAATTTGACCAGTAGATAGTAAACTAAACTCCTGTCACTGAATTTGACCACTAAACAGTGAAGCAAACTCCCGTCACTGACTTTGACCATTATATAGTGAACCAGACTCTTGTCACTGAATTTGACCATTATATAATTAAGCAGAAACCTGTCACTGAATTTGACCATTTGATAGTGAAGAAAACTCCCGTCACTGAGTCTGACCAGTCGATAGTGAAGCGAACTCTTTTTGTCATCGAATTTAGTAAATTTCCGCTTATATGTTTGTCTGTATTTAATTGGGTTTGTGATAGTAACACGTATATGGATTTTTCAAAAGACTGACGTATTATACCTCTGAACTTAATATAAAACATCATGTAAAATACAATGACAAAGCCATAAAACAATAAAAAGTTCATAAATATAAATGTTAATGTGTTTGTGTACAGGCGATTACTTTTTAATTGATATGACATTTAATGGAGAATTCATCGTTTAAGCCAGGATCTACACTTAGCGGCAGTCGATCAATTACGTTTCTTTATGAATGTACTTATATATGTACATATGTAATTGTTTTGTAAATTCAAAGTTCAATTTTTCACAATAGTTATTTCTTTAATTCACATACATTTTTTTTCACAATTGTTATTTTGCTGAGTGGATATTAAAGGTCAAATAAAGTTTGTTTAAATCGATCACATTTATAAATATATTGTTGCTTTTTTGTGAAAAAAGAAATAACCGACGAGTCCCGCGGTAGTATTAGATATTTTTATATAGAAATTTTGAAATAGATTTTAATAATGTATGTTATCTGTTAAAGGGAGTTTATCAGGACCCCGTATTGAGAAAAGGATATCTATTTAACCCTTTTCTTCATATAGACGCTTTGGACACCTAATATAGACGCCTTTGGACACCTCTAATATAGGAGCTTTTGAATTATTGGGCGAATTATGTTAATATTAACTGACAGAGTGGAAAACAGTGCAGGAAGCCATGCACTGTTTTCAAAGGCCTTCTGTGATTATTGTGGGAAAACGCGTATCTATGGAGTAAAAGGTTAAACATTCCGAAATAATATATTGAAAGGGATTTTCTAACGTGGGCTACGCGCCTAGGTTAGACTAAAATTTATTTCCCGCTTAAAATTGCAACCCATTTTGAGACGTATGTCACATGATTTCATTTGGATTTTAATTTGATCTGTTTTTCAGGTTTATACGTAATAAAAAAAATCATCAAAGAAAAAGTCTGAATGACGACGTGAAGGTCGTCAAGCAGAATTTAATTGCTTTATATTTCTAGAATAAGTTTATCACGTTCTGCATATTTCTAGAATAAGTTTATCACTTTCTGGTGGAAATGACATACAAAACCATTCGGATTATTAATGATAATAAGGTTTTTTTTTCCATTTTAAAATATTTTTATTTTTAAGACATTTAAAGCGTTTTTTCCCCTGAAATACCCCCTTTAAGCACAGATATACCGCAGATGACAACAGAAATATACAAAATGCCAGTTTTAATTTTTTAAAATGTTATATAATAGTTTATTCAAATGTTATCTTTCGATAACGAAGATTGCTTATCTCGTTATTTTGAAATAAGAATGAATGAATGAATGAATGAATGAATGAATGAATGAATGAATGAATGAATGAATGAATGAATGAATGAATGAATGAATGGTATTTTACGACACGTCCACACATAAATAGAAAAAAAACCACACACGACTGTTGTGTCACCATATTCGCGAATAGCTTATGGATTCTTTTACAGTTATGGAAAGAAAAAACAGCTTAATAAACTTTATATGTATATTTGATAACGCTGTTTTTGTTATTATATTCAACAGTATTCTCATTATAGGTTATATTTTTTAACTGTGTTGGATGTTTTTTTTGTATGTGTTATTTTCCTTTGAACATGTAAATACGTGTACATAAATTAGTGTTGTACAGACAGAGATAGGGTTGTATATAATGTATATTTGTGTCACAGTATTGTTTGATAAGCTATTCATGCCGTTGTTTTAAGAGGTTGTCGGCGGTTTTAATGAAACTATATAACTATGTCAGTTCATTTAGTCACATGTTAGAAGTTACACCCCATATCAGTAATATTTTGTCATTTATGCTTTTAATAATGTCTTTAAAATTATCAGTTTTATGCATCCATTATACTTATAAAATAAACACCATCTCCATCAGTTAAAAATTGTCAACATATCAATTGTTCTGAAACAATTCTGAATAAATAGCACTAGAAATCTTACAGCAACACACGCAAACTAAATGTGTCTCTTAGCAACGAGAAGTAATTCTTATTTTCCTCTTTTTACGTAAATATCTAATCTGGTAAAAACATCTGGTTATTAAAAGTAAGTTATGTACAGTAAATACACTGATAGTTAGATAAACTGAAAGATAAGGTTATATTTGCCGACAGCCTCGTAAAATACTGAAACACGTTAATTACTACTACTACTACTACTACTACTACAACTACTACTACTACTACTACTACTACAACTACTACTACTACTACTACTACTACTACTACTACTACTACTACTACTACTACTACTACTACTATACTACTACTACTACAACTACTACTACTACTACTACTACTACTACTACTACTACTTAATAGTAGTACTGCTAAGAAAAGTACTAATTATTGTTATTATTATTGTTATTATTATTAGTAACATCATAATTATTAATGTATTGTTTTTACAAATATTTAAAAGGGAAACTCGTTTAAATAGGGCAATATAAAAATAATGAGTTTTATGAGAAGGAAGGCGGGAAATGAGTCATACATCGTGTGTAAAACATGCTCCCAACTCCTAGTCGTGTATTATTTTGTATAAAATGATTCATGTACATCGGCAATGTAAGGTCATATGACCAGGAAATAAATGGTATATAATTTATGAAATGTCAGATTTAATACACCGTGTAACTGAACATTATTTAGTGCTTAGAGTGGAGTGTACTTGCCGTGATATTATAGATACATTTTTATTTCTGCAAAAAATGAAATTTCAAATTTTGCGAGACGTTCATTGACAAAGGATTGACGCAGATCTTGGTGCAATATAATCATGCTTCAAGAGTATGCAATGTTGACGTGTTCATAATATGCATGTTTTCATCTATATACGTAATTGTTTGGACTTATAGAAAATAAGTAAATAGCGCATGTTATATGATGAATTCATTATTTTACGATCTATACAAATGTAGCAGGTCCAATTAAAATAAAAACATCAATGGTCACAACTTCCCAGTTCTATAAAATAATTAACGTAAAATAACATTTTCATAATATGCATATTTTATAACTTTGTTATACTTGGGGGAAAAAAGCTGCACACGCATGCATTACTCCTACATGTAAAAACAAGCATAAGAGAGAAAATCAAAAAATTAGATGTATTGTTTTGTTAATAAACTATTTAATACTCATTGTATGTAGAACACTGTTTTCGATTGAAGACTTTCACATACTTGATAATATATTGCTATGTTCAAAGACACATTGCAAACATACACATGGCTATGAAACCTTGTTACATGCAGTTAGACTAGTCAACAATATTGTGCACAGTCTTCTGTTTTAATTATTTTTTAAGCAGTACATTTGTTTCCAATTTTATTATATAAATCATCTCTGTTTGAGACCAGCATTGCTCATTTCCTTCCATTATTGCTTACAGCAGGTTTGGTTATACATGTATATATATTCATTAAGTTTTAAAACTTGTACACAGATTTCGAGTCAAGTTAAAGCATGGATCATTAATGTAAACTACGTATCAGGTTGTGCAACTCTGTCATTTCTCCATGTGATTTTCGAAGTACAATTACTTGCCCTTTATAATAGTCATTGCTTATGTATGATTATTGTTTAATTAAATCCATTGTTTACATTTAATAAACTATAAACACGCAACACCTGTCTTGGTTGTTTATACACTCAAAGTATTTGTAACTGCACGGATGCTATTTGTAAGATAGGTATTGTACGTTTTTCTGTTGTTGTATTGGTTTACAGTAAATTTACTTGTTAATTCATTGTACATGCGTTGTTTAGTTGGTGTACAGTATGTTTACTTGTTAATTTACTGTACGTGTGTTGTTTAGTTGGGGTACAGTATGTTTACTTGTTAATTGTTGTACGTGTGTTGTTAGTGAGTGTACAGTATGTTTACCTGTAATTCAATGTACGTGTGTTGTTTAGTTGGTGTACAGTATGTTTACTTGTTAATTATTGTACGTGTGTTGTTAGTTGGTGTACAGTATGTTTACCTGTAATTCACTGTACGTGTGTTGTTTAGTTGGTGTACAGTATGTTTACTTGTTAATTATTGTACGTGTGCTGTTTGTTGGTGTACTGTATGTTTACCTGTAATTCACTGTACGGTGTTGTTTAGTTGGTGTACAGTATGGTTACTTGTTAATTCACTGTACGTGTGTTATTTAGTTGGTGTACAGTATGTTTACTTGTTAATTATTGTACGTGTGTTGCTAGTTAGTGTACAGTATGTTTACTTGTTAATTCACTGTACGTGTGTTGTTTAGTTGGTGTACAGTATGTTTACTTGTTAATTATTGTACTTGTGTTGTTAGTTGGTGTACAGTTTTTTCCTGTAATTCACTGTACGTGTTTTGTTAAGTTGGTGTACAGTATGTTTACTTGTAAATTATTGAATGTGTGTTGTTAGTTGGTGTACAGTATGTTTACTTGTTAATTATTGTACGTGTGTTGTTAGTTGGTGTACAGTATGTTTACCTGTAATTCACTGTACGTGTGTTGTTTAGTTGGTGTACAGTATGTTTACTTGTTATTTATTGTACGTTTGTTGTTTGTGGTGTACAGTATGTTGTCTTGTTAATTCACTGTACGTGTGTTGTTAGTTGGTTTACAGTATGTTTACCTGTTAATTATTGTACGTGTGTTGTTAGTTGGTGTGGTGGAGATCACTTTGTTGCCCCAGTGATACTAGGCTGTATACATTTACCCTGTAAACTTCAACCACATTGAAGTCTTTGTGAGAGTTTTATGTTTAATTCATACAATTATAAACGACCAACTCTAATTTCAGTTAATGATAACTTTAATAAACTTACTTTTCTTTCAACAATAATCCAGATTTTCTTATATTAATACAATATTCAATTATTTTATGTTATACTATCCAAAATCATAACTTTAATTGCTATTGTAATTTCCTAAATGTGAACTCTGAAGAAGGGAATCTTTTGCATCCTTCATATAACATCGAAGAATCCCGCCAAACATAATTCTCGTGAATTACTAAAAATGCAATCTAAAAAAGATCACGTTAATCACATGGTCGTTTTACAAACGGAGTATAAAATTATGATGAAAAACCGGACTAATGCAATATATTATCTACAAAAGTGGAGTAAAGCTACATAGCCTTTCCTACTGGAGCAATCTGTTGATAGAAAACTAAAATAAAAAAGAGAAATAAACTCATGATTCGCGATATTCGCGACAGTTGGTGTACGGTGTGTTTACTTGTAATTCACTGTACGTGTTTTGTTTAGTTGGTGTACAGTATGTCTACTTGTTTATTATTGTTCGTGTGTTGTTAGTTGGTGTACATAATGTTTACTTGTCAATTCATTGTACGTGTGTTGTTAGTTGGTGTACAGTATGTTTACCTGTAATTCATTGTACGTGTTTTAATTAGTTGGTGTACAGTATGTCTACTTGTTAATTATAGTACGTGTGTTGTTAGTTGATGTACATTTTGTTTACTTGTCAATGCATTGTGCGTGTGTTGTTTAGGTGGCGTACACTACATTTATGTGTTAATTCAGTATACGTGTGTTGTTAGTTGGTGTACGGTATGTTTACCTGTAATTCACTGTACGTATGTTGTTAAGTTAATGTACATTATATTTACTTGTTAATTATTGTACGTTTGTTGTTAGTTGGTGTACAGTATGTTTACTTGTTAATTATTGTACGTTTGTTGTTAGTATGTGTACAGTATATTTACTTGTTAATTATTGTACGTGTATAGTTAGTTGTTGTACAGTATGTTTACCTGTAATTCACTGTTAGTTGGTGTACAGTATGTTTATTTGTTTATTATTGTACATGTGTTGTTAGTTGGTGTACAATATGCTTACTTGTTAATTTATTGTACGTGTGTTGGTAGTTGGTGCACGTATTGTTTACATGTTATTCATTGTACGTGTGTTGTTTAGTTGGTGTACAGTATGTTTACTTGTTAATTATTGTACGTGTGTTGTTAATTGGTGTACAATATGTTCACTTGTTAATTCACTGTACATGTGTTGTTAGTTGGTGTACAGTATGTTTGCTTGTTAATTATTGTACGTGTGTTGTTAGTTGGTGTACTGTATGTTTACATGTAATTCACAGTACGTGTGTTGTTAAGGTGGTGTATAGTATGTTTACTTGTTAATTATTGTACGTCTGTTGTTAGTTGGTTTACAGTTTAGTTGGTGTACAGTATGTTTACCTTTAATTCACTGTACGTGTGTTGATTAGGTGGTGTACAGTATGTTAACTTGTTAATCATTGCATGTGTTGTTAGTTAGTGAACAGTATGTTTACCTGTTAATTATTGTACGTCTGTTGTTAGTTGGGGTACAGTATGTTTACCTTTAATTCAGCGTACGTGTGTTGTTTAGGTGGTGTACAGTATGTTTACTTGTTAATTATTGAACGTGTGTTGTTTAGTTGGTGTACAGTAAGTTTACCTGTAATTCAATGTACGTGTGTTGTTTAGGTAGTGTACAGTATGTTTACTTGTTAATTATTGTACGTGTGTTGTTTAGGTGGTGTACAGTATGTTTACTTGTTAATTATTGTACATGTGTTGTTAGTTGGTGTACAGTATGTTTACCTATAATTCACTGTACGTGTGTTGATTAGGTGGTGTACAGTATGTTTACTTGTTAATTATTGAACGTGTGTAGTTAGTTGTTGAACAGTATGTTTACCTGTAATTCACTGTTAGTTGGTGTACTGTATGTTTATTTGTTTATTATTGTACATGTGTTGTTAGTTGGTGTACAATATGCTTACTTGTTAATTTAGTGTACGTGTGTTGTTAGTTGGTGCACGTATTGTTTACATGTTATTCACTGTACGTGTGTTGTTTATTGGTGTACAGTATGTTAACTTGTTAATTCAATGTTTGTGTGTTGTTAGTTGGTATACAGTATGTTTACTTGTTAATTATTTTACGTGTGTTGTTAGTTGGTGTACAATATGTTCATTTGTTAATTCACTGTACATGTTGTTAGTTGGTGTACAGTATGTTTGCTTGTTAATTATTGTACGTGTGTTGTTTGTGGTGTACTGTATGTTTACATCGAATTCACAGTACGTGTGTTGTTAAGGTGGTGTATAGTATGTTTACTTGTTAATTATTGTACTTATGTTGTTAGTTGGTTTACAGTTTAGTTTGTGTACAGTATGTTTACCTTTAATTCACTGTACGTGTGTTGTTTAGGTGGTGTACAGTATGTTAACTTGTTAATTATTGCATATGTTGTTAGTTAGTGAACAGTATGTTTACCTGTTAATTATTGTACGTCTGTTGTTAGTTGGGGGTACAGTATGTTTACCTGTTATTCAATGTACGTGTGTTGTTTAGGTAGTGTACAGTATGTTTACTTGTTAATTATTGTACGTGTGTTGTTAGTTGGTGTACAGTAAGTTTACCTATAATTCACTGTAAGTGTGTTGTTTAGGTGGTGTACAGTATGTTAACTTGTTATTTATTGCATGTGTTGGTAGTTAGTGTACAGTATGTTTACCTGTTAATTATTGTACGTCTGTTGTTAGTTGGGGTATAGTATGTTTACCTCTAATTTAGTGTACGTGTGTTGTTTAGGTTGTGTACAGTATGTTTACTTGTTAATTATTGAATGTGTGTTTTTTAGTTGGTGTACAGTATGTTTACCTGTAATTCAATGTATGTGTGTTGTTAAGGTGGTGTACAGTATGTTTACTTGTTAATTATTTTACGTGTGTTATTTAGTTAGTGTACGCTATGTTTTCCTATTAATCCGATGTTTGTGTACCATTTACAATCGATCGCCGCATGTGAGCCATTTGTCAAGTTGTTGTACGTGTGCTACTTGTAAATGCAGAGTCTGTTTTATTTATCATGCTGATGTTAATTGTTAAATCAGTGTATATGTGAGGCATGTGTTTAGTTGGTGAGTGTGAGCCATTTGTTTAGTTGGTGAGTGTGAGCCATTTGTTTAGTTGGTGTGTGTAAGCCATTGGTTTAGTTGGTATGTGTGAGCCATCTGTTTAGTTGTTGTGTGTAAGCCATTTGTTTTGTTGGTGGGTGTAAGTCATTTGTTTAGTTGGTGGGTGTTAGCCATTTGTTAAGTTGGTGGGTGTGAACCATTTGTTTAGTTGGTCGGTGTAAGTCAATTTCTTATTTGGTGGGTGAGAGCTATTGTTTAGTTGGTGGGTGTACATATGCTACTTGTTAAATCAGTGTATGTGACCTTTATTAAGTCCCTACAAGTAAGCCATTTGTTTAGTTTGCGGGTGTTAGTCATTTGTTTAGTTGGTGGGTGTGAGCCATTTGGATAGTTGGTGGGTGTGAGCCATTTTGCTTATTTGGTGGGTGTGAGCTATTTGTTTAGTTGGTGGGTGTGAGCTATTTGATATGTTGGTGGGTGTGAGCCATTTGTTTTGTTAATGGTTGTGAGCCATTTGTTTAATTGTTGGATGTAAGCCAATTGCTTATTTGGGTGGTGTGAGCCATTGTTTAATTAGTGGATGTACATATGCTACTTATTAAATCAGTGTAATTGACCTTTATTAAATATTTTCAAGCGAACCATTCGTTTAGTTGGTGGGTGTGAGCCATTTGTTTAGTTGGTGGGTGTTAGCCATTTGTTTTGTTGGTGGGTTTGAGCCATTTTGCTTACTTGGTGGGTGTGAGCTATTTGTTTAGTTGGTGGGTGTGAGCCATTTGTTTAGTTGGTGGGTGTAAACCAATTGCTTATTTGGGTGATGTGAGCCATTGTTTAATTAGTGGATGTACATATGCTACTTATTAAATCAGTGTAAGTGACCTTTATTAAATCTTTTAAAGCGAGCCATTCGTTTAGTTGGTGGGTGTGAGCTATTTGTTTAGTTGGTGTGTGTTAGCCATTTGTTTTGTTGGTGGGTACGAGTCATCTGTTTAGTTGGCGGGTGTAAGCAAATTGTTTAGTTGGTTAGTGTGAGCCATTTGTTTAGTTGGTGAATGTGAGTCATTTGTTTAGTAGATGGGTGTGAGCCATTTGCTTAGTTGGTGGGTGTGAGCCATTTTGCTTACTTGGTGGGTGTGAGCTATTTGATTAGTTGGTGGGTGTTAGCCATTTGTTTTGTTGGTGGTTGTGAGCCATTTATTTAATTGGTGGGTGTGAGCCATTTGTTTTGTTGATGGTTGTGAGCCATTTGTTTAGTTGGTGGGTGTAAGCCAATTGCTTATTTGGGTGGTGTGAGCCATTGTTTAATTAGTGGATGTACATATGCTACTTATTAAATCAGTGTAATTGACCTTTATTAAATCTTTTCAAGCGAGCCATTCGTTTAGTTGGTGGGTGTGAGCCATTTGTTTAGTTGGTGGGTATGAGTCATCTGTTTAGTTGGTGGGTGTAAGCCAATTGTTTAGTTGGTTAGTGTGAGCTATTTGTTTAGTTGTTGGTTTGAGCCATTTGTTTTGCTGGTTGGTGTGAGCCATTGTGTTAGTTGTTGGGTATAAGCCATTTGCTTATTTGGTGAGTGCGAGCCATTGTTTAGTTGATGGGTGTACATATGCTACTTGTTACATCAGTGTATTCGACCTTTATTAAGTTGGTGGGTGTTAGCCATTTATTTAGTGTGTGTTTGTGTGTGCGTATGCTATACACGAGTCTCTGTTGAAACAGATACATACATGCACATACGCATGCGTCTCTAATTAAAAAGCCCGTATGGTTCCGGCTAAGAATAGAACCACTGCCGATTTCTGCAGAGGGGTAGGAATCCTTCGAATGGGTGTCATGTTCATTATACCATTTTTTTTGTCATGTTCATTATTGTTGTTACATTACCAACCCCTGTGTGGTTTCAGGGAGCCATATGAGTGATGGCAAGAATAGGAACACTGTGGCTCATACATGTCGTTAGAAGCGACAATTTGAGTAATACAATAGAATTTACTAAAACTCTGCAGTTCTGCATGTTCAAGGTTCTAGGTTCATTCTGCATATTCAATTTTTGGTGTATTTTTTTAATCTGTTAATTTGTTGTTTTTGTACATGTAGAGTGAACCTGGAATCTTCCTTCTTGTTGGCGTCAAATAACCTATTATGTGTTGGTACGCCGTTAAACCCTATTCATTTATTCATTCTCTAATTAAACAAATACACGTTTGTCTCTGCACGCACGCACGCACGCACGCACGCACGCACGCACGCACGCACGCACGCACGCAATCTCTGATTAAACATATACACATGTGTCTCTGATCAAAGACATACTCATATACACATGTGTCTCTGATCAAACACATACTCATATACACATGTGCCTCTGGTCAAACACATACACATATACACATGTGTCTCTGATCAAACACATACGATAAACACATGTGTCTCTGATCAAAGACATACACATATACACATGAGTCTCTGATCAAACACATACACATATACACATGTGTCTCTAATAAAAAACATACACATATACACATGTGTCTCTGATCAAACACATACACATAAACACATGTGTTTCTGATCAAATTCATACACATGTTCCTCTGATCAAACACATACACAGATACACGTGTGTCTCTGATCAAACACATTCACATTATACACATGTGTCTCTGATCAAAACATACTTATATATACATGTGTCTCTGATCAAATACATACACATATACACATGCGTCTCTGTTCAAACACATAAGTGTGTGTCTCTTATAAACATACACATGCGTGTTTCTTACACGCGCGCCTCTGATCATACATGTACATGCACACAACTGAACAAAAGTATACACGCGCGCCTCTGATCAAACATGTACACGATCCTCTGAACAAACGTTCAACGCGTGCCTCTGATCAATAACATACACGCGTGTTTCCGATCAAACGTATACTCGTGTTTTACTAATAAATATATTGATAGGAACAGCTAACATGCCACCTGACATTTTATGTACCTGATAGTTTATACATTTTCTCATATTTGTATCAAACCAATTTTGTTAAAATTTGGACTTGAATAAGAAATAACATTTAGGCTATATATAAATACATAATTATCTGTTAATGGCATATACAACGTTTAATAACGCTACTCCATATTTTGACGAAGACAATGGACATACAAAAATGGTGGGTTAGCTGTTCTGTTCAGCATATTATACACGTAGCTCTCTTATCCATACTGAACACGCGAGCTTATACCAGTTTCATTGACCAAATCTATTCACGATCATGATCATTATATATCTCCGATCAAAACAACACGGTGTGAGTGCGAAACACTATACACGTGTGTTTTGGTAAATAAATGCATCTTATGCACTAAATGAAATTCATAGTTAAATCCTTGACGAAATGTCAAAAACATATTGTAAAATGACCTTGGTATTATGATGTAATACTTCTAAATGCATATCAGGTGGAAGGACATTTATATCATGAATGTTATAAAATTAAAACAGGCTGTCACATGCGGGTTATCTAAATGCATAGAAATGTTATTTATATGATGGTGCGCGAGCAGGACATTAACGTATTTACGAGCAGTTGTCACTGTCCCCGAGACGTGTGTCCTCCAATAGACACATATTTAATAGGATCATTAGGATTGGTTCATTATGTATGTATATATGTGTATAATATATGTGTGTATATTGTTCATTGTTTATTGTTAAAGTGGTTTTGCTTGCAAATATAAAAGAACATGAAAGTACTTATAGCCGGGCTTTAATGAAATGAATAAATGAATGGAGTTTTACGGCGTACCAACACATTGTAGGTTATTCGACGACAATAGGAATGAAGATCCAAGTTCAATTTACATGTAAAAAACAACAAATCAGCATACAGATAAAACATCAACAACTGAATATGCAGAGCTAGAGAACTGTAGAATTTCAGCAAATTCTATCGTATTACTCAAATCGTCGCTGTTTACGACATGCATTAGCCACAGTGATCCTATTTTTGCCATCACTCATATGGCTGCCTGGAACCACACAGGGGTTAGTAATTTATACACAATAATTAACATGACAAACACTGATAAAATGAACATGACACACATTCGGAGGATTCCTACCTCTCTGCAGAGATGGACAGTGGTTCTTTTCTTAGACGGAACCACACGGGCTTGACTTTATAAAACAAGTTGGCAAAATATATGATGCAAGGCTTTCTACTCATGTAGTGACACTAATTTTTCAATATAAACTTCTCCATTCAAAAGTGTAGCAGCCCTGGATGACCAAGTGAAAAAAATCACACAAATAATGAAAGCCTCCTGAAAGCAACGACAGATAACAAAGTGAAAAACGACGATTTTTAAGGGAGTACAAAGTTGCAGGTAATGCTGTTAAGTAACTCTTAGATGCTGGCAAATTTGGAGGAAACACGCTGTTAGTATGTTTTGTTTTCAACTCTTAGATCCTGGCAAATTTGGAGGAAACACGCTGTTAGTAAGTTTTGTTTCAACTCTTAGATGCTGGCAAATTTGGAAGAAACACTTGTTAAGAAAGTTTTGTTTTCAACTCTTAGATGCTGGCAAATTTGGAGGAAACACGATATTAAGAAAGTTTTGTTTTCAACTCTTAGATGCTGGCAAATTTGGAGGAAACACGCCGTTAAGTAAGTTTTGTTTTCAACCCTTAGATACAATCAAATTTGGAGAAAACACGCCGTTAAGTAAGGTTTGTTTTCAAATCTTAGATGCTTGCACGCCGTTAAGTAAGTTTTGTTTTCAACTCTTAGATACCGACAAATTTAGAGGAAACACGCCGTTAAGTAAATTTTGTTTACAACTCTTAGATACCGACAAATTTGGAGGAAACACGCCGTTAAGTAAGTTTTGTTTTCAACTCTTAGATGCTGGCACGCCGTAAAATAAGCTTTGTTTTCAACTCTTAGATACAATCAAATTTGGAGAAAACACGCCGTTAAGTAAGGTTTGTTTTCAAATCTTAGATGCTTGCACGCCGTTAAGTAAGTTTTGTTTTCAACTCTTAGATACCGACAAATTTAGAGGAAACACGCCGTTAAGTAAATTTTGTTTACAACTCTTAGATACCGACAAATTTGGAGGAAACACGCCGTTAAGTAAGTTTTGTTTTCAACTCTTAGATGCTGGCACGCCGTAAAATAAGCTTTGTTTTCAACTCTTAGATACTTGCAAATTTGGAAGAAACACATCATGAATAGTGCAACGTTTTATTCGCCTTACTAGTCTAGGAAGTGTTTTATAGTTTCTCTCCATCTATTGCACTTTATGCTTATTATTTTGACAGAGCTATATTCACTTGGTTTATGAGCTGTTAAAAAAATGACCATAAACTAGATTGTCAAAGACATGCAAAACAACATAATTACTCCATCATTCCTTGACAGTTTGAAAGTGTAATTTGATGATGTTGAATGCACGTTTATCATTATGTAAAGTGTATCCCCATTAAGACGTAAGTGTGTAAATGAAGTGCGTGTAATTTTAAAGATAATGTCGTCTAATGAATAACACAATGGTACGATGCAATAATGAAATCATGGGTCAATGTGACCTGCTTTATGGGCAGCCAACTGGTACATGATTTGTTTGTTTGTTTGAATATTTTGCGTCATTGAGAACTTACAGATGATCAGCTAACATTAAAATTTTTCTTGGGATCCTTGAAGATTAACCAATACTCGAGTACCCCCATCTCCGCAAATAATCAAAACCTTTCCGCTTAAATTGAGATTCGAATGGCAACGAGATGCGATGTCGTAAATCAATCATCACGGAGACTGTGGCCGAGAGGGGATTCAAACTCACGGCCCCTAATTAAAAGTCAGACGTGCTACCGATTGAGCTAAACTGATATGAAAATCACACAAAGTAAACAAAAGTATTTCTTAATGAAGTTTTAACGCCATTTTCAACACATGACAGGCTATTAATGTAAACTATATGATAAAGAAAAGTACATTATTTAACATAGTCATGTGCAGTGAACCAATGTTTTGCAGTGAACTATTTGCATGAAATGATTTTCCAGTACGGTGTTACACCCTCTTTTAGCGACACGGTAGTACACTTTTTGCGTTGAAAAACTGTGTGATTTGATGTACACTACTTTCAAAATGGTATGTAGAGACTGAGGTGACTCCAAACCTAGAGCGCTAGCAAATTTTAGCAAAGCATTTAAAGCAATTAATGCCGTGTACTGTATTTTATCAGTCGGTTATATTTTAGAGCAGATGAAGAAGAAAAAACAACTTAAGGATATCACTGTAATGTCTTAAGAAACTATCCCAAAATGTTATTTTTTTAATGGGGTTTATCGCCATGTTCAACACATTTCAGGTTATATATGGCATATCCAGTTTAACTGTTGGAGAAAAAACCTCAGAATGAGTCAGAGTAGAACCATTGTCCTTCCGCAAGTAACTGGAAACTTCCTCACAACAAGTTTTTGGAGCGAGCGGGACTCGAATCTGCGACCTTAGCTGTGAGAGGTTAGTGATCTTGAGACGGCGCCTTAGACCAATCGGCCACGGAGGGCACTAAAATATTAAACATACGGTCCCGTAATTTTGCATTACAGTGAACGGATACATCCCCCATGTAAATACTTTAAAAACGTCGGTATGTGTACATATGTTTTACGGTCGCTCGTTTGACTATGACATACTGCCAAGGTTGTAACTGGGTGGGGTACCATGTTAAATGTATGCGGCATTATACCCCAGAAATGCAATTCATGCAATGCAATAGTGATATAAATGACATATTGCTTAGGATGTACATCTGTAACTTGGCGGGGTACCATATTTCTTGTATGCAGCACAATACTCCAGAGGACCAGCATATAGAATCTATGTACTGTATGATATATCTTAAATAATGCCAGACATGTGAATTGACGGGTTACCATGTCAAAGGTATGTAGCATTATACTTAAGAAATGCAAGGCAGGAATTTAAAAAGATCCATTGATACAACTAGAACAATGTACTGCGCGAAACAAATAAATGATTGACTATAATGTGACTGGGTGGGGAGCCATGTGAAATGCATGCAGCATTATAATTCAGAATTAGATCTATTACGATAGTAATATAAATTAAATATGTCTTAGGGTGTGACTGGGCGGGGTACCATGTAAAGTTTATGCAGCATGCTATTCACGTTTCTCAGAGCAAAATAATACATTCCTACTTTATTAACCAATGCGCTTAAAAGAATATACACCATCCCAACCCATTATACATACGTTACGTAGTATAACTGGTGATACATACGTTGTCTGACGTGAATAGGCAATTTATGTTGAATTAAATATTAGTCTGACATTTTCTGTTTCAAGTTTTTGTTTTGAAACTACTAAAACACGACAGTTCACTTATCAGAGAGTCCAGCATCACAAATGTTTTAAGGTTAAACTTGATATGGCATTAAAACAATGACGTCTTGACGTTTGGCATTACAAAAAAAACACAAACAAATGGCATAAATGTGCTTCCTTTTAATTAAATTGCCTAAAGTTGCATGACATCTGTAACCTATTTTTAAACTACTTCGAAATACATAGAGATAAAATGTGGACTTTTAAAATTACAAAATAGTAACCTTTGTTGTCCGTATATCAAAAGCACCCACACTGGTGTCAAAGTTCTGAATCTGTCTGGGATTGACAATGAATTAAAGTGTCAGTGAAATTACCAGCGTGAAAAATGAGAAGAATTTATATTTCGGCCTGCAGTAAGATAGAAGTGAGCTATACTGCTATGTTTCTGATTATGCGTTAAACTCCACTCTATGATATACAGAATCTGAATATAAAGCTAAATGTACAACTATTTCACATTTCACATTTAACTTTTTCGAAGCAGAATATCTGTCGGATACTGACAGGCTAGACCATAACAACCAACGCGCACATAGGTTTTATCATATTTTATCCGAATCAGTTTCAATCCGAATAAGGTAATTCTGAAATCTATATTGGCTATACGTGTAACAGCTAACGTGTTGTCACAATATGATGAAGAAGATTTTTGGTAATGGTTTCATTTATAAACGATCGTCCATTTTCCGTGTCCACGTGTACTGGTGACTGAACATACTTCATTCTTTCGGTCCAGTGACATATTGATATGAGGTTACATTGTTTTAATGTAAACTCCGATTATATGACTACTATTTCATTTAGTATGATTCATGGGAGTTGGTTATTGGCTAGAATGAACATGAACAATGTCATTGTATGGCTTGGACGAAACAATGACTTTTGACACAAAATATCTCAACCGTTGTCCGTTTAAGTGACATGATTTAAGAATAATATAATTCACATTTTGTGTTGACAGTCCTTGAGGGAGTGTGTAAGTACTTTATTCAAGTATGTTAATTCACTTGTTCAAACCGATTTTCGTTGTGGCCGTCATATAAAGTATATACACCTTGTTTAACACTTTCATTCATCTTCTATATTCCACTTAATTCACCCGTCATGCATATAATACCAACCTGCACCCACACTCGCCCTTACACATACATGCACATGCACACACATACGCGCGCAAACGCACATGTACGTATTTTAAGCGCTGTCACACTAGGGTATCATGTCGTAGTCACATAGTATGATACCCTATCAGTCACAGTAAACTGACACCAGGCCGACCAGTCCTAGAACTATACTCTTAATTCTGAGCGGCGAGCGAGGTAGTTTCTGTTACCAAGTCTTTGGTTTGACCCGACCGGGGATCGAACCGACGACGTTTGAAAATAAACTAATAAAATATCTACATTTGAATCAAGGACTTACATAGAGAAGGAAATGCAACTGATTGAGATGTTATGAACGCTCGCGTATTCACGCAAAATCTATGGATATCTCGTTTTCAATTATCTAAACTTCCGTTCATCTCAGAAATACAAACTAAAATTGTTTTTTTCTACAATTGAATTGTCTACAAAACGAGACCATTCTCAGCATAATGTGTGTAAATATTTTGATGTACTTAAGATTAGAAAGTTTGTTTCCTGCAACTAAAAGATCAAGGAAAGTGCAGTCAAACCTGTGTAAGCGGTCACCTCTGTTAAACAGTCGCTTGTCTTAAGCAGCCACATTCGCTTTGTCCCAATTTTATGTTTTCAGTTCAAATTTATATGTTTTAAGCAACAACCTGTCTTAATAGGCCACTTTTGTTCCTTCATTTGACTGGCTGCTTAAGACAGGTTTGACTGTACTTAAAATTGCACTTCAAACTGCAATATTTTTAATTCAAGATCATTTTGCGTGATCAAAACACAGCAAAACATTTAAATTACAAAAACTTACATTTTATGTACAAGAAGCAGTTGCCTGTGAATTCTGAATGATTAATTTGCCACAAAATAAATTATTCGTGTTCCTATTTTATCAACATGCAAGTTTCCTATCCTTCCATATCGTTCCTGTCTGAATGTTCGAGTATGTCATAAAGTCTTCTAGGTCTGTTTAGTTTATACAATATGTAGTAGTAGCGGCACATAATGCATAACAAGTAAAAACAACATTGTAGCAATGGACATAAAATAGAAACCCGCGGAACCCTACATATTGTACAATTAGTAGTTGATTTCACTGAATTTATACATACAACTTGACCTCGGTTAGGCGGTAAGATTTCATCGACATGAAAGAACGACCAATTTAACTTAGCTAGTAAAATATTGATACAGTAACTAACGAGATCAATTCGACCATGACAATCGCGTCAGTTTGCCGTCGTAAAGCTTCGTTAAATATTTATACATCATAGGAAATAAGGCAGATTCAGTCGAGTGCTCTTCCCTAAAACACTTAATGTTTTATGTGATAAATTATACATTTCTACTACGATGACTATTTTTTTCTTTAAGTTTTAACAGATATTTGATGATAGTTGTTTACGCTATCCTTTCTGGCGTTTTTATACAATGATTTTAGTTTATACCAATTATTTTACCTCGATTGCGATGAAAGCTCAATGCTTATATGAACCGCTCTCGAGTCCGCTTCCTGGGTAGAACCAGTACTGAGTGTTGTTTTATGAGAGGCCTCGGATCGAGCTGAGAAGCAAACCCGCAACCTCTGGCGTGAACGGTCAACACTCTATCCATTACACCACCACCCCGACTTAAATGGTTTTATCTTACCATGTTGCCATATGGAAATAATCAGTCCAGCAGACTTTTATTTTACTACAAATTTGATATTTTCAGAAATTTCAAGAGAAGCTATTTATTACAAACTTTAACCAATGTCATAAGAAAACCAGTTGCTTTATTTTTATATATATATATATATAAATAATTAGACAACTATTTTGAAACAAAAGTTAATTATAGAACAAATATATGTATCGAGGAATGTTATACTTGACACAGTTGTTAAGTATATCAAAGTATAATTTGTCAATCTGATTTTTTAATTAAGAAGCCTTATTTACAGAAAAAGTAATTAACCCTTTACTTCATATAGACACCTTTGGACACCTCTAATATAGACGCCTTTGGACACCTCTAATATAGACGCCTTTGGACACCTCTAATATAGAAGGCTTTTGAATTATTGGGTGAATTATGTTTATATTAACTGACAGAGTGGAAAACAGTGCAGGAAATGTTCGTGACGAGCAATCTGAACTCTTCCTGCACTGTTTTCAAAGGCCTTCTGTGATTAGTGCGGGAAGACGCATATCTATGGAGTAAAGTCATTAAGAAAGATTGATAATAGCTATTTAAATCTATAAGATATGCAACTTTCATCCTGGGCATTTAATTCCTATTAGAGATTTTAGCAGAGCCGCTTTCTTTAAACAGCTATATAACCGTTCATGGATCTTGTTTACTCTGTTTAATTTAAACCCTCTTCGCATCCGCACCGTGTATCATTTGTAAAAACGTATATGTATATATTTGTATCTGCTTTTGGACCGCGGCATGGTCTAGTGGTAGAGCGTCCACCTCGCATGCGGAAGGTCGTGGGTTCAATCCCCGGCCGGGTCATACCAAAGACTTTAAAAATGGTACTATAAGCTTCCTCGCTTGATGCTCAGTATTTAGAGGAGAGTTCTAGGTCTGGTCGGCCCGCTGTCAGTATAATGTTGGTTTGGGTATCATACCATGTGTCTGCGGCATAATACTCCAGTTTGACAGCGCTTAGATTACTGTCTCAAGTAGACACCGTCGCGATATGACTGAAAAACTGTTGAAAGCGACGCTAAACACCATACAACAACAATACAATATTGTATGTGCTTTTATCACCGTTTATCTAACTTCATGCTATCTAAAATGTCAGTACTTCTCCAAACGGTTGCTTTGTGCTTTATTCTATGTATGGTTATTTTATTATCTTGATGAATAAAAATATACTTTTCTATCATTCTGGCAACATAGGGCTACAGAAGGAAAACATGCAGGTTTGTGCATTTTTTACAAATATTGAAGGAGAAGCGGGAAATAACTGTATCAGTTCCAGCATGTTGCTTTTAACCACTCACCATGTTTTTGAGACCAGAGCGCCTGGACATTTATAGAGTGTTGCATGAACTCTGAATATTTCCACAACTAAACTCAAGGTTTTATGAAATATTAACTAAAGTTTTATGTATAAAATGTTTTATTTAGATGTGTAACTAATTACGATATAACTAGTCAAAGTAAGATTTTTGGGTTAAAACATATTGGAAAATATATATTCTTTTGAAATGTCAATGATCTAAATCTATATGGTACGTTGGTATGCCAGCTACATCTTCATCTATATGGTACGTTGGTATGCCAACTACATCAACATCTATATGGTACGTTGGTATGCCAACTACATCTACATCTATATGGTACGTTGGTATGCCAACTACATCTACATCTATATGGTACGTTGGTATGCCAACTACATCTACATCTATATGGTACGTTGGTATACCAACTACATCTATATGGTACTTTGGTATGCCAACTACATCTATATGGTACGTTGGTATGCCAACTACATCTATATGGTACGTTGGTATACCAACTACATCTATATGGTACTTTGGTATGCCAACTACATCTATATGGTACGTTGGTATGCCAACTACATCTATATGGTACGTTGGTATGCCAACTACATCTACATCTATATGGTACGTTGGTATGCCAACTACATCTACATCTATATGGTACGTTGGTATGCCAACTACATCTATATGGTACTTTGGTGTGCCAAAGTATGGTCGTTGTTCAAATGTGTATAATGTAGTTTGTAGAGTTGTGTACACTAGGAGAACATGAATGTAATGAAATGAAACGAAAGTCAGTCTAAAAACTGACTTAGAATAAAATATAGAATAACAATGGGATTATTCATTTAAAGTAGGAGAGCGGGGAAAAGGTCATTGATCTGTTATTGCGACAATCTGATGCACCAGGGACAAGTATGACGAACTTTCACTTGATTATGCTTCACATTGACTAGTGTTGATAATATTCTTGATATAAGTTTTGCAGAAGAAACGTTTGGCCCTGGAAGTAAGATCTGATTGGTTGAAACAAACACACCACTGCAATGGTTATGCTATAATAATATTTAAAAATATTTATTCGGACGGAAGTCATGGCAGTTACCTTGTACAAAATCTGTGTCATAGAAAATATCCAATAATATAAAAATAATGAATATAGAAATAAACATACAAACGATGTTCTTTGAAAATACTATGGAAATCTCCGAGGTAGTCCGATTGTTTAAATCAACAAATCAAAAACGTTATTCGATTTTCGCTAAATAAAACTAAATAAAACTTTTCAACGTTCATTTATTTACTGTCATTTATATCTTTATCATCTCTGTCACTGTTTTTAAAAAAACTATGACGGTTAGTAGCTTAATGCGATATGTATCCCGGGGTTCGGCAGGTTAGGATTATCCTTTCTCATAAATCAGGATTTCTATTTATAAAACTTATTAATAGATCTTATTTTCTTCACTTATATATATATATATTTTTCTTTTTCTTTTCCTTTAGCAAAATGTCTGCGATAAAATAATCCAGGTGATCACATGTAAAGTATCGGAAAATATGTACATTTAATTAAATATGATTTCCTCTTTTGGGAAGACTGTTGGTAATATTGTTAAAAGCTGTAGCTAGCCCAACCCATTTGCACTATATATCAGTATAAGTGTATTGTTATTATTTATGTAATTATATATAATAGATGCAATAAAATATTATTAAACTTGTCAAAACGTTTGTCTTTTAGAAAAGCAAGCGTCGCATATGATCACAACTACACACTGACAGAGATACTCCCCCTTACCCACTCAAAATATATAAGGGCGAGGATCCGGTCAATGAAGCTGAGAAAGAGTTCAACAAGAGAATTGTTCTAGGAAATGAACTGTACTTGAAAATATACTGAACGGAACAACTAACGTCCAACTACACAATTATGCCCCC
The DNA here is from genome assembly GCA_029582155.1 of Panopea generosa. Lineage (NCBI taxonomy): Eukaryota > Metazoa > Mollusca > Bivalvia > Adapedonta > Hiatellidae > Panopea > Panopea generosa. The sequence goes on along the minus strand of CM055909.1, from coordinate 26,726,857 downwards.
TTTTCATACGGTAACAGGATCTTATGTAATTTGGTTTTGAAATATTTTCAAAATGGTTCATAGTGGTTGTGATTTCTTGAATCAGATGAGTTGACCACAAACTTGCATAGAATACACTGCAATAAGACATCGCTGGTGTTATACGAATTAAACATATGCATGTATTTATGAGCATTTGAGGACTTCTTACTTAAAAAAAATCTTAGGGTGTCACTGCAACCTCTTTAAAAATCCAAAGCTGGTCAACTTACCAGTTATTTTGTATTCTTATGTGGGGATACATTCCTGCTATGATAAAACATACTTAAAACAAGAAATGTCACTGGTAACTGTCACATGCCACCTCCAATCCAAGTGGTCTGTGAAAATAACAACATATTTCATAATAGACAGCGATGTACCCATGAATATCAAAACTAATGGACTGAAGTTTCAGACTAGACACGCAATTTTTTGGTGTTTTTTTTTTACTTTAAAGTGTGACCTTGACCTTGTGTAACATTGACTTTACAAAGATCTGAGTATTTCTACAGGTAAATACAGGTGACACATCATCATGATATGTTGATCACCACTTGTTTCAAACTATTTTAAGAAAGTTACAGACCAGACATGAAATATCAAACAAACTGAAAGTGCGACCTTGACCTTTGGGGTATGGTACTGGTCTTTACGCGACACGTCGTCATGTCATGTTGATCAATTGATTAATTGAGCTAAGCGTTTTTGAAATCCATACATGCATGATAAAATTACAAACCGGACTTGAAATCTCAAATAGACTCAAAGTGTTGTCAAACAAAATGCAAAGTGTGACCTTGACCTTTGAGGTAAGGGTGTGGGTCTTGCCCACGACACGACGTAATGTCATGCTGATGAAGTGAGCCAATTGTTTTTGAAATTTATCCATAGGTGAAAAAAGTTATAGACCGGATACGAAATTTCAAACAGACTGAACGTTTCGTCAAAGTTAAATTGTGACCTTGACCTTTGAAGTGGGAGTCTTGGTGTCATGCATAATACATTGTCATGTTATGCTGATCATTTGTAGCAAGTTTTCATAAAATCCATCTATGCATGACAAAGTTAACGACCGGACACGAAATATCACACAGACTCAAAGTGTTGTCAAACAAACTCAAAGTGTGACCTTGATCTTTGAGGTACGGCTGTGGGTCTTACTCGCAACACGTCGTTATATTAGGTTAATCATTTGTAACAAGTATTAACAAAATCCATCTATGGATGACAAAGTTACAGGTCGGACACGAAATATCAGACGGACGGACCTACACTGCGATTGCTATATGCCACCCCCCATATACAAAATTCAATTGTGTAGTGAGATATAACCTTCCACTTTTGTATTTCGAATAGTTAAAAATATTGAGTAGCCCTATCGAAAGTTGTATATGTCATTAACAGAAAATTATGTAACTTAACATACCCTAAATCTACATTCTTTTTCAATTCCAAATTTCGAGGAAATTGCTTTGATACTTTTTAAGAAAACACATAAAATGTCAGGCACATGAAATATACGGGTGGCTGGTTAACTGTTCAGTTATATATGCCCATTATTAGAAATAGATAGTGAGCGAACCTAACTCATGCTGTCACTGGAGTCAGGGAATCTCTTGCTGGTATGTCAACAAAGCAACCATCAACTCCCGCACACTGAACGAATACACTATTATTTTATACATTCTTATCAAAACATTTTATAAAGATTTTTACTTGTATTAAGCAAAATATAAATAAACGTAACAACACCCAATAATCCGTATAAAACGTAAATACGTCAGGGTCATGTGCTTGGTACATATACTTACAAACCACCCACTAGTCACATGTCATACTGTTTGATAGACGATATCAGTAATAAACAGCAACAAACCGAATACTTTATATACATGTATATATATATCATATGTTTCTATACAATAAAAATATTGGTTGAGATGTTCATTACTGTGGTTAAAATGAGATAGAGATCTATAAAAGTACTTTAAACAAAAATTTCGACTTACGGCGCTTTATCAATACGGGTCTAGGACATTATCAAAAAGTATTGTTAAAGGTAGGCTAGGTTCTATAGATAACGAGAACGTCATCGAACAAAGAATAAAGTACAGATGCACTATATAAGGCTGGCGAACATTAGAGGAAAATATTCTTTAATTAAACATAGAGACATAGTTACTTTCGGAGATGTGTGTGTACAAATACTGGTTAACCTTCCGGGATCACAGGAAATAATGGTTAAGTTAACTGATAGTCTGTTGCCGTCAATACCATTGAAATGACATTAAAAATGACGCTAAATATGCGAACAAACAAGCACATAAATGAGTACCTTTAAGTTGTCATATATTATACGCACTGTACCATATCAAAAAGAAATATTTTATGATGATATATGAACACGACTGGTTTAGTTGACGAATCAATATTGTTATCTTCACAGGCAAAAATGATCGGATTAACATTGTTCTTATGTACTCTTGCACTGCTTCTGTTCATTGTATCTGTTATGAAGAAGACTGAAACACGGCGAAGAATGAGTTTAGCGACAGGTGGAAGAGCCGTTCCGGGACCGAAAGGACTACCTTTTGTTGGGCATATATTTAACATTGATCCCGGGCACCTGCATCAAAGGTTCGGTGAGTGGGCTGAAACATATGGGTCGGTTGTGCATGCCAAGTTGTTTGGAATTAACGTTATCTACATACACAGCTCTGAGCTCTTACGGAAAGCATTCGACAAGAACTTGTACGGACATTTCTTTAACGAGAGACCTATGAATTATTTCCAGGACAAATTGATATGGGGACATTATGACATTGCAGGGGGACATGATGACGAACACACTCGTGCTTTGCGGATTCTTCTTCAGAAGGGAATACACAAGTTTGGGGATTGTATAGGCACGTCGATAGGTGCTTCTACTCACACTGAAGACGAATTAAAACGTCTCGTAAGATCGCTAGAGAACACAGATGCTAAAGATGTTGATCCGAAAGCTACACTTTTTGACTCGTTAGCCAGAATGACAGCAGTGTTTCTAACAGGAGATAAACCAAATGATGGGGATAGCGACATTATATGGGGTTACACCAGTGCCGCTGATCAACTTTTGGAACCAGCATGTTTGCTCTTAGGATGTGCATTTCCACTTGCTTTGAAAATCCCCGTTGGACCTGGTAAAACATTTAATAAAATGTTAGAAGCAAAAAAGAAGTTGCTTAGTAGATTCTACGACAATCAACTGAAATCATTTGATGCCAACACTGTTAGAGGATTTGTTGATTTCGCAATCAATGAACTTAACAACGTTGAGGCGTCTGACAATCCTATGAAGTTAACTGAGAAAAGCGTGAAGTCAGTTATACAAGACATTGTGGCAGCAGGACTTGTGGGAGTAGCATTTGGACTTTATGGTGCACTGCTGACATTGCTCCATTATCGAGACGCCATAAAGAAGATTCAGATGGAAATTGACGACGTCATAGGACGTGATCGCATTCCCAATAATGACGATCGTAGCAAAATGCCGTACACAAGCGCTTGTATAGTTGAGTTTCTTCGCTTTGGTGACCATGCAACAGGGACACTGACTCATGTGGTGACAGAAAACGTGTTGTTTGAAGGTTACTGTATAGAAAAGGGTTCGATCGTGTTCGGAAACCTGTCGTACATAAATCATGACGCTGAAATTTGGAACAAGCCATGGACATTTAACCCAAATCGATTTTTAGACGAGGCCGGTCAGCTTTTACCGACATATCACAAGACTATGCAAGCATTCGTGTCATTTGGTGTCGGACAACGCAAATGCCCTGGCGATGATATCGCGAAATCTCGTTTCTTTTTATGTTTGACCTCCATCTTGCAACGGTTTGACCTTAAAGCACCAGAAGGTGAGCCTTTGTCGTCATGTGATCCCAAAAAATACGAAGAAGGAGTAGTAAGACGACCTCATAATTACTTATGCAGATTCGTGAAAAGGCAGTGACTCATGGAAATTAGTATATTCTAGATCTTTATATCTCCCGAAGTCTATAATCACTTATGAAAAAGGCAAGGAATTCTATGCCAGTTCCACAATTCATTAGATGCTATTGGCTGCTTACTGAACTATGACGTCATTTTAACTTTCCCTGAAGTAGCTGACCATTCAGCGTGCTCGTAATAATTGCTATTTAACGGACCCTATCGGGAAAGCTAGGTTCGTTCGACAGACTACATGAAAATTAATTGATTGATTAAGTATTTAGTGTCATTTTATGCCATCGAGGGCTAACAGACGATCAGTTAACCTAACCACTGTTTCCCGGGATCCTGAAAGTTTAAAAAGTACTCGAGAACACCCGATCTTTGCAAGTAATTGTTAACTTTCCCACTTGAATCAGTGATGAGAAACGAATGATAATGAGAAACAATGTCATATATCAATCATCATGGAGACTGTTGCTGGGTGGTGAATCGAACTTACGACCCCTGGTCCGACGCGTTACCGACTGAGCTAATCGGGCCCGGTTACTACATGGCAATTGTCGGTTTATTGATACTCAATGTCACTTATTAAGTAAATATTCACGCAATGCTATGTTTACTATTATTTATTTTATGCTTTTTGATGAATTATAGAGATTTCTAAGTGAATTATTTATAGTAATCCACTATTTCGATCGGTGAAATTATGAAAAAAAAATTGTCATTGAATATTAATTTGATTTTATTTTAAGAAATATATAAAAAATACTTTTTTACTAGTCCAATAATACTAAATGTCGAAACGAGGTCAAAATAAACAAGCAAAAAAATGTAAATACAAGCCACTCGAGAGAATATATCTTTTTGTGATCACCTGATGAACTATAATTCGATCTTACACGGAAACAAACCAATATCCTCAATCTATATATCGATATGATACAATTGACACTATCCACAACTCCATTGAAATAAGAAATAAAAATCTTTATATTTGACATTTTAGATGAAAATAGTTTTTTGATTTTTGTATTCATTTCAATTCTACATTTTAACAATTTATGTATTATATAATATTATGTTATTTCGAAACTAAGCGAACATAATTGGAAGCGTCTCTAGATTAGCGACACCTATACTTTGAATCAGACATTTCTGAGTTCCCCTTTCTTAAAATCGCATACAATTCAACATCTCAATATCAAAATCCTCTTTACAACTCTCTACACTACCATACGTACAAATAATGTTGCTCGACAGAGGTATCCGTTTTATACTAGTTTTAAGTTAGTAATTCACAGTACCACAACAACGTTCTCAGTTGTCTTCTCAATATATAAAACTATACTACATTTGTTCAAATCATTATTGTTTTTTGAATGGAGTTTAACGCCATTTTCAAGACATTTCAGGTTATATATGGCACATTCAGTTTTATTTGTGAAGGAAGACCTCACAATGAATATGAGTAGAATCACCGTCCTTCCGCACGTAACTGACAAACTTTCTCAAATTATATACAAGTTATTAATGGTGCACGTTGTACTACTTGCATGTATAACATTGTTTATTACAATATACACAATGCATTATTAAAGTTATCATTTAACAACATTCGTGAACAAAAACCGGTACGTTGGATATTTAAAGGAAATCATACTTAATAGATTGTTATCAATTAATCAATGAGTTGTTGTAAGTAAATTTAAGACAAAATGTCATGCTTTGTTAACATCGTTTTTGTTTAGATTGTGCAATATTAATATCTTATTAATGAGAATTGTTGTTTTTTCAAGCTAGAAACTGTTTGCCTTATTAATATTTATATATATATAAATAGTAGAGTACCACTGCCTAGTGCAATTGAGTCCCGATGCTATATATTCGTTCATCTTTGTTGACAGGAATATTACCTTTTATAATTGAGAGAAGTAAAGGAATCTGAAGGTGTTGTGTTGGGGTGGGGTCAGTCATTTCCTACTCCAACCACCTTGTAAATGTAAATATACCGAACAAATGAAAATCACGTCCAATACATTTGACTGTGTACATTTTAAAGAAAGTATAAAACAGGTATGATATATGGTTCTGGAATCGGTAGTTATGTGTACAAGTGTTATAGCTACAGAAATAGTTAATGTGAGACACATATCCTGCAGGTAAGTAAAGGACAGGTACGTGTTTTGGACACGGGTTGTAACACACGGACCTCCTTAACGTGGCATGTCTTTAGTACTTCCTATTTGCTGAAGACGTATCCTTTGACTCCCAACAGTACACTTTGAGACCTCAGTAACTATTACAATAAAGTATGACGGCATCGTGCACAACATCTATTCGATACCTGAAATTTTCGAAATTCTCCTTCAAAAATGGAAACACGGGCTGGAAAGTGATTGTTTACGATTTGGTATACAGTTGGCAAGTCTATTAAGATGCTATGACGAATATTGTCTATTAAAAAGTATAATTTAGTATTTTTCAAAATTCAGTTTGATATGGACTCAAAACTTCTACTTCTTCCTTATCTGAGCTATAGGAACATTTCTAAACTCATTGCACTGGTTGCCTAAATGTGTCTATTAAATATAAAGATGTATTTGTGTTTCATCATATATGCAATTTACATTGCTTGTTTTCACGTTTGTTATTTATCCAAATTTAAACGGCGGCAACTGCTTCGATATGCCCTTAGTGACCATGACTAGTGTGTGATACATATGGTATTTCCTTCGCCTTTCACTCTCATGACTCTTAACTGATTTACAAGGATTTTGGTTTTTCTTTACTCTGATAAATAGCCACAGTTATAAGATTTGCAGCTTCCGGGTCATAACTCCATACCCAATCAAGGTAACTTCACGAAACTTTGTACACATGTCAACCCCCGTGATCTCACCATGGAAACAAATAGCAAAAAATACCAAATTATCTGTTATACATAAATAAACGAAACCGAAGAAAATGGAAAAAAAAGCTGTTGGAAGGACAGTGCTCTCGAATATTTTAAAATATTTAAAAATAAGTGTGTATCTAGCATTCACTATTTGAAAAGAACATTTCTTCAAATAATTAAACAAACACCTAATGGAAATATAATTTTGTTTAAATTGAGCATACATAGTTCATGAAAAATTAAAACAAGGACCACAAAGCAGTCAATTTACGTCCATATCAAGTCAATTAGAAATATTATACGAGTAAGTGCAAAGGGAATAATGAACTTAAAAGTCTGGAAATTCGTAAAGAAAACTAGTTACTATGGAGAGACTAACGTTATTGAGGAGAATAGTGTTTATATTTTTAATTGACATATCCAAGTTAAAACAACATAACTATACCCTTTTCATAAACTTATAATCCTTTTTTTTGTAAATAAATCCCATGGTCATCCAGAAACTGACGATTTGAAGATAATATAGTGTTTCTTTCGGTAGAGTTAAGTTGGTTTGATATTAATCTTTGATATTCGATATTCATCATGAACCTAACACTAATCCTAACCCTAATTCTAGCCGTAACACTAACCTCCAATTTGAATAGTTTCTCCTTTTAATATCAAAATAATATCAAACTAACTTCTAACTACTTGTATTTTCAATTTTACATTTACAACCACCAATAAAAGCCGTAAAATTGCTATAATAAAAGCACGATCTCTTTTGAAATATGCCTTAATATGAACATCTTCCATCTTCTTTCTGTCCTTCAGAATGTTTTGAATAAAATTCACTAACATTCGCTTGAACTGGATAGTTGTGTCACCATTGTCTATTTATTTTTTTTCATATTCATGTAATGAACTTAAGCAGTTTTAGATGTATTTAAATCGTAAGCACGTTATATACATGTATATGCATGTTCCAAGCGCATGTTGATCTACAGAAATCTAGACACTACTGTTACTGTGATTCACTTTACGCAGTCTACCCTGCCTCACTGTAACCCAAACATTTTTAAAATTAAACTGTACTAAAACAATTGGATAGAAGATGTCATGCGGACAAAAGTCGACGTTTTTGTGATTTTTCTGCGAACAAAAGGCGTCATGCGGACAAAAGGCGTCATTTTTCTAAACCCTCTGCGGACAAAAGGCGTCATGCGGACAAAAGTCGACGTTTTTCTAAATATTCGGCGGATAAAAGGCGTCATGTGGACAAAAGGCGTCATTTTTCTTTTTTTTTTTTCTGCGGATAAAAGGCGTCATTTTTCCAAATTTTCTGCGGATAAAAGTTGTCATGCGGACAAAAGTCGACTGTTTTCTTTTTTTTATTTGGATAAGGAGCGTTGCGGACAAAAAGCGTCAAGCGGACAAAAAGCGCCTGCACACACGTTGATTGGTTAATTTTTTTTCAACTGTAAGTTTGATGACACAGTTTAGTAAGCGTTCAACTGCTATGAATTGCGGGACAGGCATATAATTCCCTGCTTTTATTTGGTGGTTAATAGATCTGATTGAGGAGGTATCAGTTGCAAGGAAAGACTCATACTCCAGTTGAGATGTTTTGAGAACATTTGAACGTTGTAGTTAAGTGCAATAATTAAGTATGGGTGACTGCGGTATAACTTATCACTCACTTCAAAATGTATATCACACGCTCATTTTTTTTATTTGAAATAGAATCGTTTGTGGAGAAAGGTTAAGGACCTGAACCTGTGATTGGGTATAGTTTATATACATTGTTGATTTTTGATTTATCTGGCTGTAAATGCCACGACAGGTGACTCTGTTATATTATTTAATAGCACTGTTCATCAAATCTGACTGTGATAAAAATGGGATTGGTTTCATTAACCTAAAAAGAGTAAGTTTATTCACATATTCCATTAAATAAAACTTATTTCATTACTTGGTAAAATGATTCACTTTAGATACATAAATTCATTGTTTGACAATACAGTAAGCGTGGGACGAAGAACTATTTTGTTTGTTGTTAGAATAGAAAAGTGTAAATCGGTGAATCCCTACACTTCATGTATGAATAATTTTCACATGGGAGGACTCGTTTCACTATCTTTGTAAGTTCACGAACGTTTTAGTTAGAAAATTGAAGTTATAGAAGATAGAAAGGTAACACAATTCATTAGTTGTTCAAAAAACATCATCATAAGAATTTACTTTCGAAAGCCTTATAAATAATCCCCTATTGGCAATTCACAATAAGATTGCGATAAAGAAACATCTGCTGATATCATCGTTATTTTTGTATGTAAATCTTAGAATTAAGAAAGTAAGTGGAACAGAAGATGTCCCTGCGCTGCTATTTAAAACGAGACCAAAGCTTCGTCACTGCCCAATACAGTTATCCCTAGTTATATTCATCGGAAGTTCAAACCAATTTAATATTTATATGAAAGTATATGCCATGTGATTTAATTCGTTTTTCCTTTGTTTTAAGCTAACAAATACGATGTAGATTTTAGTAAACCCTGTTGTGCTGTGTTACTGGTGTTAAGCCAAAATTAAATATCAGTTCAACATTCTCTATCTGGGGAGCTTAACTAAAGGGCAGTAACAAATGCAATGAATGCCATATAGATTAACCACGAGTTACGTCACTTACTGCTTAAATTATACAATTATACACTTTATTGTACCCGTAAATAAGAATGAGCATATCATAAAAAGTCACAAATATATCTACATATAAAGGTAGCATTCAAACTGCATTATATTATTAAAGTCACAAATATATCTACATATAGATGTAGCATTCAAACTGCATTATATTATTAAAGTCACAAATATATCTTCATATAGATGTAGCCTTCAAACTGCATTATACATGTATTTTTTAAAGTCACAAATATATCTACATATAGATGTAGCATTCAAACTGCATTATATTATTAAAGTCACAAATATATCTTCATATAGAGGTAGCATTTAAACTGCATCATATATTGTTGCTTTCAATTTTTTTTTATGAAAATCAAATGGGTCGGTGCGGTATGAAAAGTAAGGGGCGGGCTGGGATTATAATCTGACAATTCATTTTTATGCCCTAATCCAACTGATCGTTACGTATACGCTGCCAAGTATTGACTACGACCAATACAAATACAATATCTCAATGCAACTGTATTAAATGTTATAAGATTTATATGCACTCCAAATATTGAGGAATTAAGTATTATATCTATCTACCTTCCTTTAGATACGTGCAGTCGTTGTTCAACTGACAGTTTTTGAAATAAAACCTTCATGTCGCATTGACATGAACAATTGTAATGTTTGTATTGGCAAATAACTGCGTCTGAATAAAGATTTATTATTACACAGATTCATCAATAACCTTGTAAATAATGGTATTCTATTGGAAGATGAAAATGCAGATGATGGAACATAATGTCTTGTTACTCAATTATCGTTCATTATTTCAGTTATAAGATTTTCTGTTTGACATTTAAACAAACACACCACAAAAACTTAACTGATTTTTACAAAACATAACTTAGGTAACGTCTTTTAACAGATTCAATTTGTTATAACATTAATGTATGATATGACAACAATTCATGAAACATTCATATGTTTAGAATGGCGTTCTTATTATTTCGATGTTGAACATGTGTAAGGTATTGTTTTGTTTCACTTCTCAATTGTAATTCGATGCATAAAACCAAGAGGTTATTTACTGGGATCGGTGTGACTCTACCTCTAGGTGATATTGGCCCATGAAAGCGATATGAGGCCCGAGGGCTTTCGCTAGGGTCATAAATATGCCTAAAATCATATCACCGTTTATAATCGTTAAGAAAAATGCCATGTGAGGCTAGCACTCACTCGAATTTGATATATCTGTCTAAAAACAAATAGAATTATGTCTCTTATCTTCTTGAGTCCCATTGATGGCAATGAAGAACACATACGTACATACCATTTTATTGATGTGTGGTAGCGGTTACCGAAAAAATTACCATTCTAAATAACTTGAACAAAAGAAGCTACGCCTGGGCGAGAACAGTATTCCCCTTTCGTTAAAAATCGAGCTAAAGACGTTTGTCGATTAATTTAAACATAAAAGAGAAACCACATCACTTCTGCATGCAATGCTCAGTAAAACATATACATCATACGTGTATTCTAATTTTATACTTTCCCTCTCCGTTGTTTATCGGTATAAACGTTTAAAATAAGAAACACTGCCAGATAAAAGCGTTAAGTCGGAATCCTAGTCTTAACACAGAGCAGTATTCACTATCTATAATGTTTACCATAAAAAAACCCGACCCATCTCTATCAGTCAAACAGTATTTTAAATCAGTAAAATATTACATACATGTCTGTACAAGTATGAATATTAAAGTATATCACGCACGCACGCACGCACGCACGCACGCACGCACGCACGCACGCACGCACGCACGCACGCACGCACGCACGCACGCACGCACGCACTCACGCACGCACGCACGCACGCACCCACGCACGCACGCACCCACGCACGCACCCACGCACGCACGCACCCACGCACGCAAATGAAACCGTCTTCCGTAGTTAGTGGTTAAGGCGTCCGAATCCCGTTGAAGCACTTGGAAAGTCTTAAAGCCTGACGTCTGGCAATGATATATTTCTGGAAGTAACAGGTAAGCCCAGCGAGGCTGTCCCATTCAATAGGGATGACACTATGATAAACAAACACTTTTAAATTACTTTACTTTTAATATCTGGCTAATATTGCATTGGAAACACAAAACGACCAAAAAAATCGAACTCAGTATTATATATTCTGAGTTCTGCAGGTATCAAGGTTCTAGGTTCATTCTGCATATTCATTTGTTGGTGTATTTTTTTTTAAATCTGTATGTTAATTTGTTGTTTTTGTACATGTAAAATGAACCTGGAATCTTCCTTCCTGTTGGCGTCGAATTACCTATAATGTGTTGGTATGCCGTAAAACCATTCACACATTCATTCATATATTCTGTGTCTGTTCTTTTGACACTGAGGTTATTTGAAAATAACTTAATTATTTCCATAATATTAGACATCAAATAGGTGGCATATACTATGAAATTTAAAAAAGACAACACTCTTTTTGAAAGTATTGTTTTTAATATGAAGTACGAAAGGAAATACAGCCCATGGCCGTTTCGAAGATTTGATTGTTACGATTCACGTAAAGAGGGCATTTTACTTAACTGTGATGCCTTATGAAACAGGTCGATTGTATAATAGTGTAAAGCCTGGAGTTTGTACGGCTAAGTCCAGTAACCATTTCGTCTATACATACTGCCAATTCCTCCGTTTCTGTTACCTATACTTTCATATCTACCACGGTTTATAGAATTTCGATTACCGGAGTAACCATCGCGATTTATTTCACTTTGGAATTCTCTCTGCATGTTGCCGCCTCCATCAAACTGATTTCTTCTTCTGTCGTACAAATCACCGCTTCTGTTTAACTGATAACCTCTTCGTTCATTCATGTAATTGTTTCTTTCACGCTGATTGAACCCTCTTGCAAATATATCACCTTGTCTTTCACGAGTGTAACTTTTGCTATTGATGTTATTACTTCCTTCACGACGATTGCCTCTTCTTTCATACATATCGCCTTGTCCCTCACGAGGGTAGCTTCTGCTATTTATGTTACTACTTCCTTCACGACGATTGCCTCTTCTTTCATACATATCGCCTTGTCCCTCACGAGGGTAGCTTCTGCTATTTATGTTACTACTTCCTTCACGACGATTGCCTCTTCTTTCATACATATCGCCTTGTCCCTCACGAGGGTAGCTTCTGCTATTTATGTTACTACTTCCTTCACGACGCTTGCCTCTTCTTTCATACATATCGCCTTGTCCCTCACGAGGGTAGCTTCTGCTATTTATGTTACTACTTCCTTCACGACGATTGCCTCTTCTTTCATACATATCGCCTTGTCCCTCACGAGGGTAGCTTCTGTTATTTATGTTACTTCTTCCATCACGACGATTGCCTCTTCTTTCATTCAAATTGCCTTGTCCCTCACGACGGGACCCTCTTTGCTCAGCCATTTCGCTGTTTATTTCATTCTGTTCGCTCGCTAAGTCAGTAAGTTCTCCAGTTCCTTCAGTCGGTAAACCTCTTCGTTGTTCGTACATATCACCACTGCGTACACGCTGGTTGCCTCCTCGTTCACGTATGGCATCGTTTCTGTTAGGTATGTTACTCCCATGTTCAAACATATTGCTATTTCTTCCCTGCAGGTTTCTTTGTCGTTCATACATTCCAGTGTTTCTATCATGACTATAGTATCCACGTCTGTAGTTATTCCCGCGCATACTGCTGTGTTGGTAGCCATTGTACAACCCATTTCCTCCTGCATGCCTGAAACGTCTTTGCCCGTATAACTGATTTTGGTTTTGATTGTTTCTTTCATTATCTCTAAGACGACTATATTCGTTCATTAAGTTTGTATAACGCCCGTTGTTACCATTATATCGACGTTGATTGTAGGCATTACTGAAACGATCATATCGGCTGCTGTAAATGTCACCGCTGCCATCATATCTGTTGATACCTCTTCCATTTCCATATCTTCCATACCCATAAAACTGGTCTACTCCACCTTTAAATAGATAACACAACTAAATCATTGAAGAGCAAATATAATTTAACACAGGAAGTGATTGTAAAACTATTTTGAAAAAAGTATGGATGGTAAACATTTAAAAAGTCCAACCATTCACAACGTGACGTTGAAGTAACAGAAACGTTAGTGTTTGTTGTAGTTTTATAAATATGATAGATAAAGATAGGTAAATTGTATACCGACATAGTCTATCCAAGAACCTGATATCTCCCGAATTATGTACAATTCATAGAAATTGATCGCTCCCTTATGTAACTGACCGATCGACGTGCTCAAATGTGGATTCCCCAATACTGCGATTTGACGGACCCAGTCGGGAGAGCTGGGTTCGTTCTACAGACTATATTCTGACTTTAAACAGATGCAAATGTCAAATATTCATTTCTGTTATGTTGTTTTTAATTGGATTGATATAATCAGTTTGTATGCAGCTTTAGGGTTAATGTAGTGGCAATCCACAATTTACGTTTACTAATTTAAATAAGATATACATCAATGTTAAATTTTTAAACAAACGTTATAGAGTTATATCTTAAGGACATGCGTAGGTTTCATAATGGTATTTCTTTAAACAAACGAAATAGAGTGATATCTTAAGGGCATGCATAGGCTTCATAACGTTATTTTTTAATATCAATGGGTGACCTTTTCATTTCGCCATCAATTTCAATAAAGAAATTGTATATCATCTCGTCTTTATAAATCGTTTACTTCTGACAAGTAAAAATTGACATTAAAATCACAAAATCACTTAAACTTGTCTTTTAACTGGATTTAGCTTGTATAAAACATCTGTATTAGCAAAGGGAAGCTAGGCTAGTATGTATCTTAGACAAAACTGAATATGAATACAATAAAGAGTTTTAAAGCTGAAAATGTAAATTGAAAATGAATGTTCCATGTAATTCTTTTAATCATTACGAATGCTAGTGTAATAGTAGAGAAACACCACACATAACAACACATATACTGTTTTTAAACTTAACTATACATAGTCTACTAGAAACATGTGATAAACACTTTGAAGTAAAACAAACTGTCACCTGTATATGTGCGCGGCTGGCTGGCTATTGGAACACAGATACCGAACAGCAGCACCACAAACATCACCATGGTTACTATAATCTGCAATGCAATGATACATTTACATAATTGAATGTTAGTATCAATCGTTTAGGCATAGTACCACCACTGGAGAAAGGATGTGCTTCCGTGATGGCAGTTATAAATAATCCTCGTTTCTTCTTCTTTAAAAATGCATTTTCCTTATTTTAATGCTCATTTTTTTATTTGAATGGCACTCGGATATATATGATGGATCAAACCAAGTAAACTCTAGCATAACGGATCAACATTTTAACCCTATTAAATAAAAAAGAAAAATTGATATCGTATTGTTGCTAACATCTGCAGTACAGAAATATTATTAGAAAAGTAGCGACCATATTTCAGCTTAAGTGTTTGTTTCTGTTCAGTATGCACATTATAGGAAACTTCCGAATAAATGCACCCACACTTGCTTGTCTTTTTCATAATTTATAATTCAGAAATGGCAATGCTTTCTTTAAACATCTTGTTCAAAATAAATCAATATTGGCCTTAAAATCACGAAAAGACCAAGAAATTAAAAAAGTATCAGGAAAATGCATTATGGCGTTACTTTAATTCACAAAATGCATAGATGTGCGCACGACAACGACTTCTCATTCAATAGGTAACATTTGAATTACGGGTTTGTGGTATTCTTGTCCACTCTTGAACAGGCGCTAAATGAAGTACTTGAACGTTGATTTCAATAATTGTATTGCAAAAATTAAAGAAAACACCATAGAACAACATCTGAATATCAAAATACTGTTAAACCAATTCTTTACGAAATTATACAAACAATAATGTGAATTTAGGTAACGGGGGTCGTATGTTTCAAACCAATAAAAAGAAGTGATATTCACAATTGAGTTTGATTAAACTTTCAAGGAAAGATAGAAAGATGATATATTAGAAAATAAAATAAATTAAAAAAAAGAATAAAGAACTCATTGTTTTATTGCTGTTTATCCAAGCGTGCTTTTCTAAAGTAGTTTGGTGTACAATTATAACATAATTATGCGACACATTAAGACGGATTTCCTCATTAATTATTATAAACCATACATGATAAGCGCAAAGATTTAAAACAAAAAACAGAAATTCTGGTCAAGTTGGTGTGTCAAATATACGAGGGCATAATTCGTGGATTTTTTTAATAGAAAGCGACTTTCGAAACAAAAATAAACCAATCATAGATATTTTGAAAGTGTATTCAATTCTCTTTTTTAAATACAGAAAATTTAGTTTGATACACAAAGCAGTTAAAACTCTGTATCAAATTTTCTAGAGTCTACAATAACTACCCGGCGCACTGTATAAATAATAACGACGTCATGTACCACGCCACGCATTTTATACAAGGATTTGCCTCACATTCTTTCTCGAGGTATTCGACGTTTATTCGTATGCATTTTTATGACATGTAACCCATTTGTTAAATGTAACGACATACTATGACTGGTAAAATGACGAGACAATACGCTGGATTTCTACATTACGTTCTTCTATGGATTTAAAATTTCTACTCTAATTCGAACCAAAAAATATTTACTTACAGCAAATGTCCACGAACTTTCGAACAACCCTCGTATTTACAACATATTTACGTATATTTGCACATACCTAATATGAAGCTATATTTCACGTTATTTGTTCCATCCCTCTTGATCAAGTTGCTATTTAAATAAAGTTTGTAAGTTTAGCATTTTAGAATCATTCTCCCATACTCCATTTGTTCAAGTGAGGATTGTTTAGGGAAAACAGACTGTTTAAGTAATTCAGAAACTAACGACTGTATTGTAATACATGTGGAGAAGAGTGAATGATTAAACAATTTGTCTTCAAGTTCACTAAATATAGATAGGTGTGTGACGAAACCACCATAACTAATCGATTTAGACTGACTTTCTTTGAAAGGTCAACTAACCAACCAAATAGAACTGTCAAAACTGTCATCGGAATTACTGTAAAACACGAAGATCAATTGATTTAACAAAATTTAATGTAACATTGAAATAACCTTTAACCTTGACTCAATGTCCTATACATGGTGATGCACGTTAAGATACGTCTTAATACGCTTATACCATATTTATCATTAATGGGATATTCATACAACTTAAAACAATGATTTGATGTATGAAACCTTTCAACATACGTCTAAAGTGAAGTTTATCCCAGAACCTGATATCTTTCGAATCAGATCCGTTAGCCCTAATGAAAAAGCAGGAAATTCTATGCCGGTCCCACAATTTGTAGCAACTGCATGCTAACTAAACTATGACGTCATACAAACTTTCCTCGAAGCAACTGACCATTCATCGCGTTCGTTAAAATTGCTATTTAACGGACCCAATCGGTAATGCTGGGGATCGTTCTACAGCCTACTCTAAATTGAGTACACCGTATATTATGTTTTATTATTTTATGCCTACATTTTATCATCAATATTGCTTTGTAATTTATGTTGTATTCAACAACTTACATATACGTCAATTTGCATAAAGATTATATAGAGAAAATAGAGTTTATATTTTGCTGAAACTGAAATTACTTTGACATGCCAGGTAGATCTAATTGACAAGATGACGTTCAGCTAGATATTGAATTATACTGCAATGCATGGGATTTAAAGATAAATACTGATACAACTAAAGTTTTAATATAACAAAAATGTGGAAGACAAACTAGCTGCAACATTTCACTCTATAATACAAAATTAGAAGGTGTAACTTCTTTTAAATATTAAGGTGTTTATTTTTTCAAAAACGGTAACTGGCACCAAACCCATAAATGCAAAGTTGAACACACGTTAAGAGCAATACAGAGGTTTTATTCAGTAGTTTAAAATGTATGGCAAAAGTAATTTATTTGATACACTGGTTTCATCTGTATTAATCTACGCATCAGAAGTATGGGGCTTAAATGAGGCTAAAGAAATAGAAGTCATACATATGAAAATTATGCGGAAACTTCTCTGTGTTAATAAATCAATGAACCTAGAAGAATTATATGTCAAACTAAGAAAAGTACCTCTAATAATCAGTGGGAAAATAATTATGTTTCATTATTGGATATAACTTTTAAAAGCTGACAATATTTTTGTAGCAAGACATGTATATCTTATTTAAAAAGAGGACGCACGCAATGGCAATACTTACAACAGACAAAACTGGCATTTTCAGATAAAGTCAATGTTGGAAACACTAGGTTTAGCAAATATGTGGATAAACTAAGATAATTATCATATTGTACTACCCACAATTAAGCAACGGTTTTTTAACCAATATTATCAAAATTGGTTCAGTGGTATTAATAATTCATCACGACTAATGTCATACTTTCTTTTTAAACATACATTCATATTAGAAAAAATGTCTTGATAGTAACAGCTAAAATACAAAATTGCATTAAGTAGATTTAAATTATCCTCTCATAACTTAGAAAAAGAACGAGGGATTTACAATAATGTTGCAAGGACTGACATACTATGTAAATATTATAATATCGCTTTCATTGGGAATGAATATCATTTCATGTTAGCTTGTCTATTATATAAGGACCTTTGTAAACTACATCTAAAACAGTATTATTGTAGATGGCACACAATTAGCAGACTAATGGCATCTGTTAATAAGAGTGAAAAGTCTAGGTATTTCAAAGTATATATTATGCTAGCAAGTTGAGGAAACATTTTAAAAAAATAATAATTTCTTCTGTTTCCACGCAATATCATCCCAATATTAAGGCTACTCTTTGTGTTCAATCACTACTTTTTATTTCTGTAGTTGTTCAATTTAATGTCATGTTATCATGTTCAGTATACAACACAATGTTATTCGGCAGGCTAGAAGCAATGTAATTTGCTTAATTGCTGAATAAGTATAGTGTTGTTGTTTGTTTAATATTAAAATATTGATTTTGCAGGCATGAGTGTGCCCCCCCCCAGAAAGTTATGATTCTTGGTTCAATTCAATATCTTACCATTTTATTTATTTTTCAATAACGTAACGCGTGTAACCTATTGTTATCTTTATGTTATATACTACGGTTAACGTTGTTTAAATTCACATATTGAACGATTCACGCCGAAGCAGACGACGCTTTTGAACGGAGTGTTTTATAAATATGTTATTAATATTATAATTAAAGCATACTCTAAGCAAACTATTATGGTGATTTGGTTTTGCGAAATGAAATAGAGTTGATGCTTCATTTCTACCTTAATATATGCTCATTTTATATTGTATATTGTGCATGGGTTTATTGTGTCTGTTAACGCCGTGATTACTAAGTGTGTCTATTAACGTTGTGATTACTTATTTTGTTTATTAACGTTGCGATTACTTATTGTGTCTATTGACGTTGTTATTGCTAATTGTGTTTGTTAACGTTGCGGCTACTTATTGTGTCTTTTGACGTTGTGGTTTCTAATTGTGTTAATTAACAATGTGCTTGCTTATTATGTTAATTGACGTTGTGATTGCTAATTGTGATTATTAATGTTGTGATTGCTAATTGTGTTTATTAACGTTGTGGTTACTAATTGTGTTTATTAACGTTGTGATTGCTAATTGTGTTAATTAACGTGTGGTTGCTTATTGTGTTTATTAACGTTGTGAATGCTAATTATGTTTATTAACGTTGTGATTGCTAATTGTGTTAATTAACGTGTGGTTGCTTATTGTGGTTACTAATTGTGTTAGATAACGTTGTGATTGCTTATTGTGTTTGTGTTTATTAACGTTGTGGTTGCTAATTGTGTTTATTAACGTTGTGTTTACTAATTGTGTTATTAACATTGTGTTTATTAACGTTGTGGTTACTAATTGTGTTTATTAACGTTGTGATTACTTATTGTGTTGATTAACGTTGTGGTTACTAATTGTGTTAATTGTGGTTACCAGGTTAATGACGCAAAAAACGTTTTATTGGCTTTTGCTGACGGCTCACAAGTTTATGATTACTGTCGACGCGTAATAGCATTTATTTTATTTGATTTGACTACTTTGTTATTGTAACGGCAGCTTTGTATAGCGATGTGAAGGGCGTGGTCCAGTGGTAGGGCATCGGGTTCTGGATAGGAGTGTCCTGGGTTTGACCAACCGTCACGGGTATGTGTGTTGTCTTTGAAACCATTTATCTGCATATGCTTGGTACTGTTTCTACACAATAAGACTTCGATTTGTGATTTGTCTAAGTTTTAATAACGTGTTTCACAATCGAAATGAAATAACCTTAAACGAACCAGAGTCAGTTTCGTAAAGGATGATATATTTTATGCGGATAAAATAGAAAATTTTACAATTCGTGCCCCCTTTTTTATTGAATTGTATTAAACCGACGAATTCAATAAAATATATTGAACTATATTGTTAATGTTATTTTAATTTCATTTCACTATAAAAAAATCGTTTTTTATGATGTTCTTATAGCATTTTACATACTGCATAGTTTAGTTTAGGTATCGAATTACGTCAATATCTGAAGTAAATTTGCCGTTCGTCGTCATTAGCAAGGATTTCGATGTTCAGACAAGTGGGACAGACGCTCGATAGTTTACGTACGAGAACCAACCTATACAAACATCAAAGAACCATGAATCGGTAATGATGATTAATCATTTGATCAATTGATATTAAAACAATGTGTCATGGGTTAATTACACTACTGCACAGGTACGTTATGTGATGAATGATAATAGGCAAAATACATTCAACCGATTTAGAAACGCATAGGTTATACAATAATGATTTTAACAATCGTTGAACATAATTCAAATTTCATAAAGAAAAATAACACTATAACACGAATAATCTGTGCAAATTGCATTGTCATTTAGTGCTACTGTTGGAAATATAATTGGAGTTGCTATAATTATATTCGTAGTTCACGATATTAACTTAGAAAACGATCTCTTTCCTTACAGAACGTCAACTTAACTATACTCTTTCGTGGTGAATATGTCCCCAGAAGTATGTGGACATGCTCCATTGCGATATTAGAGCCATTCATCTCAATATCGTGTGTTATATATAGTCGCTTACTCTGTATTACGTATCGTTCAGAAGTCTCATTCGGGTTTCCATATTATTGCAGAATCTGAGATTGTGCGGCGCCTCTGTTAACTAAGTTTTGTTCATTCGCATAACGAATCACAGTTCTCTGAATTCCGCTTTTCCAAGAGTTTTACGAGAATCCCTTATCATATCTTATATTTAAAAGACAAACAGTGTCACCATCAATTTTTGGTCTAAAGTTGTTGGTGGAATTTTGATTAACGCTATTGTTCTTGTTGAAAACTGTGAACGCATGACACTACCGATGTGTAAGCTATCATCAGTTTGGGAAGAAGATACTTCGGCGGCTTGGGTTATACTGCCATGTGTCCCTGCCATTTACACAATTGTATATGCCGGATGGATTTGTTAGTTTCTACCTTACTTTGAAACTTTGCATATCGTCAAACTTGACCACTGTAATTAAGAATAGGAGAAACTAGTTACGACAACTGTAGTGCTCATAGTTTTTTCAATGCACTTCATAGTGACTTCATTGCGACTGACCACAAATGTCCGAATTTGTTCACTTTGTGGGTGGTGATTGGTGACACTCTGGCAATGTGCATCCATAATGTACATGTTGCAAAACTAAACTGATTTTTACAGCATCAGATAACAAGTTTATCTAGCTTACCTGCACACTAAAACAGAAGACTAATTCGTCAATTCAGCATCGGTTTCAACAGTTCTTCTTATTTTGTTGTTTAAATATACTCAGAAGAGCAATGTTAAGTCAGTATTTTTATCTATCCAAAAATTGCAAAATTTCAAACCTAAGTAACATATACAAAACAATCTTCATATACAACCTGTAATTGACCTACTGATCGCATACACACTGGTCAATTCATGTCTGGTCGTTCAAATAAACAGTTTTTATCCGACTTTTAAAATGTATGTATTGCAAGTACCACGGTAAATTGGTATGATCAGTCTTGTTACAATTATATAGTGACGTGGTCACATTTAATCAATCTGGACATTTATACCTAAGATGGGACGCCGTACAAGTAATCGAAAGAATTTGATTACAGTCGATACTCGTTATCTCGATATTGGAGGGACTGCCAAAAGAACTCGAGATATCCGAATTTCGACATAGATTTTGTCTCAAAATCAATATTTATTTTCATCACCTGGGCTGCGTTCAACACGGTTAAACATGTTTACTTTCTTTATAAATACGAACGCAGAGCTCACGAACGAGAAGTAAACGGAAATCGATCTACTCGGCGTTGTCCCTTCACTTCCCATTAAGTCACGTGATTAAATACACGCAAACAGCTCGCGGAGGTGTTTAATCTGTTAGCAAACGTTTCAAGCGAACATGTCGTTCAGCTCATTTCTGTAGTCAAACTTTTACAAACAAATTAAACGTTTCAGAGAACGAAACGCAGCCACTGTTATTGTCGCACGTCAATTGTACTTTTGCTTTCATGTTACGGTCCGTGCAGTAGAATTACACTGTCGTGATAAATGTTAATATCCGGATCCTTTTTTATAATTCTCGGCAGTGTGAGTAATAAGAGTAGGCTGATTGATTGAATCAAATGATATTTAAAACAAATTAACAAGCAATCACCGAATTCGATGACACGATGTTTGCAATGTTTTGTAAGTCATTAAAACTGACACCTTTGTCGTTGACCGTAAATAGTGTTCATAAACAAACTATGAAAAATGGCATGCGGTGTGGAAAAACACTCAGTATTATGTCAACAATAAATATATCGAGACAAACAATCAATTGAAGGTGTTAAATGCTCAATCGGCGACTGAAACTGGGATCGTGATACCCGGAGTATCGACAGAGACAATATCGAGTTAAAAGGAGTTTATTTATATAAGCAATGAAGGGGAAAAGTTGGGACTGGCAAAACATATCACATAACGAGTTTCGACTGTATTTGGAATAAATCAGAATTTTGCAGGTTAGCTATTTGTTTTGACGTTATGTGTTTTAAAAATACACCACATAGTTTTCGTACTGACTAAATATTTTTCGCCTAAATATAAGATTTGATATACTGAGCAAAAAAAAGAAACTTTACTCTGTTTAAAGTGCAATAACTTTTTTAATTTCAACATTTATAATAAGATGTTATAAAAAAATGTCGGTATTGTGTCAGTCTGTTTGAATTATGAAAACTTGTTTATTTAAACACAAATGATAATAACCTAGCTGTAAAATTCCTGTTTTGCATGATTTGTACATGCCAGAGTCCACCAGGTAGATACACAAATGTGCATTACATAAACAGATATGTTGTTAATCAAACAACTGAAAAAACAATATAAT
Organism: Panopea generosa; assembly: GCA_029582155.1. Lineage (NCBI taxonomy): Eukaryota > Metazoa > Mollusca > Bivalvia > Adapedonta > Hiatellidae > Panopea > Panopea generosa. The sequence continues at coordinate 26,703,830 of CM055909.1, read as the reverse complement.
TTTGTGGACTTTGTAATATCATGTACTTGTTTTAAGAGGGCCTCAAGGAAGATTTGCTTTGTCAATCAAGTCACCCTTTATAAATAAAGATTAAACTTGTAATTCTTACTTAATCGCTTCTTTCACAACTACGCCTCACTAATATTAGTCTTAAAAACAAACTTGAAAAGCAACAATAACAATGCAAATTTCAGTTTCAGTTAAAAAACGTTATTTTTGATTACACCCCTTGTCCATTTTATCATTAATTTATGGGTACAAAACTACACTTCAAATGTCCAATGAAAATACAGATTTGTTAAAAAATGATCAACTGACACAGCCATACCAATATCAGTGCAGTGTTTCAAACAGGATTTTGAAAATACCAATTCATGGAGATTAATGTTTCTTATTTTGCTGAGTATATAAAAAAATAAATCTTATTTCGACATGTATTAGTGGTTGAAGCTTTATCACATACCAAATGATCCAAATAACCATCTTCGTGCATATTAACTTGTTTGAAGAAGAACAAAAAACCTTTAAGCAACATATTACACTACAACATTTAACATTTAAACATAACGAACAAAAAGTTTCAAGGCTGCTTTAATGAATGTTCAGGGAAGAGACATCGCACGTTATTATCCTTTGCAATAACAGTTATCAATTATCTTAACGGTTGAGATCTTTAATTCAAATATCATATGTTGTTTAAAGCGTTTTGTACAACAACTCACACTGTTAATTATGTTTTTTTCACTGATGAACGGATCTGACCGTGGTTTATGGGTGCATTATGATGGATTTGCCTGCACATGTAGGCATGCATGGAGTTTAGTCTAAATACATCGCTCATTAACAACACATGCATTTGGATTAAATTTCAGGTAAGAGAAACGTTTCATTTGTTGTTATAGCTACATTAGCTGTATATGTACTGCTATGAGTATTTAGTGTTCATTTGACTAGACAATTATAAACCGCAAGTTCACACATATACATATTAGGCTTTGTATTCCACATGCTAATTTAAACAAGATGGCTGTATATTATTTACCTGTCACAGAAGAGGCAAAGTCAAAGAAGGAAATATTTGTTAATGCAAAGGCCATTCCTCAGATTTTTTAAAGATGATCTGCTGAGACATCATTGTTATCTAACTAATGTGTGTAAGCTTGGTGAAGAACTAAGGAAAACAGTTGGTGTAAGAGTGCGCATAACGTAATACAATGAAATTTACAATAATGCAAGAGCCACAACTCTGGCATTAATCATCCAATTTATTCAGTTCAAAGATTTAACAAAGCTATTATATGCTGCTACCATAAGTTTAGTGAAAATCAAATGAAAACTGATTGTGCTAAAGTGATATAGTAAGCACAGTCACTGTGTTAAACAACCCAAGAGATATTTTATAATTAACGTGTAAGTTTAATGAAAATGGAATAAAAACTGCGGATACTACAATGCATAAAATAAAAAAGTTAACAGACGACGGATCAGAAAAGAAATCACATTAAAATCACATTAACACTTTCAATTGTGGCTGAATCTGTTGGAATCCACACCGTGTGAAAAAGAAATACCAAGTACTCCCCATGTGCAGACAATAAAATCAAATCATTTTAATTACTGCGTATTTTTTGTTCCGATGTCTCCCTTAATCACATATTATTGATCACAAAATCACCTGGTAAATTGACTCAGTGTTGTTTTTATTTCGTATTCTTTACTTCTAAATTCACGGAGAATTTATAGTTATATAAAAGGAATACCGATTGACCTTACAATTTGTTTTAATTTCACAATATGCCAATGATACAACACTTATGCTTCATGGTTCAGAAAAATCACCTGTAAACACATCTCAAACGCTCAAATTCTATGCTGAAATCTCCGGCATTAATATCAATATTGTTAAAACTAAGGCAGTGTGGATAGGTTCAATGAAAAAGAATAATATAAAGTTACGTGAACAATATAATCGTTTTTGGGACATGGAATTTACTATCCTTGATAATGGATTTTCAGTAGATCTAGACAAAATAATTTACACGAACTTTGCTGATAATATACATGATATAAAACAGCCTCCCATTGGTCAAAAAGAATATTAACACCACTTGGTAGAATAACATTCTTAAAAAGTTTAGCAATAACAAAATATAATCTTATCTTAGCTCATTGAAACCCTAATGCTGATAAAATGAATTGCTTAAATTTGTTTTTTCAAATTCATTTGTGTTGGTAAACCGGATAAAGTGAAAACATACTCTTTGCAATTCTTACTTTAAAGAAGGTCTCAAAATGATTCATATATACCGTTTTATTAGCTCATTCAAATTCATGTGCATAAATTAATGAATTTAAATTCAAAAAAAATATCTAGACATATTTAATCCAATGTACCCATTCATGTCAAATTTTTATGCATATGACCAAGATTTTTATTACTAGACCACAAACCGAATACATTATCCCTTCTGGAAAGATATTCTTAGACGTAATCAAACATATTCAAACTTACTAAAGCCTGCAAATTGGTATGCTTTAAAACAAAAACAATTTGACACAGGTATATTTTATAACCATGGGTTCTCTAAGGTTTTTTTTTATAGCTTAATGATATCAAGAATACAAATGGTAATTTCCAATCGATGATGGATTTTATTAAAAGGTACAACATATATACAAACTTCATAGAATATGAAGGATTGCTAGAATGTGTTTAATGACATTTATCTACACTTTCAATGTCCATTTACCTTGTAATGGAAGGGCATCTATATGACCTTTATCAATGAAAGATCCAAAATGATGTAGATCAATCTATTAGTTTTCAGTACTAGAAAATATTTCGCTGCTTAATGCGAAAACGGACAAAAAAATTCAGCTCTCCATTTAACATTGCAAATGGAACAAAATTGCAATGTTTTCAATACAGAATAAACCAGCAAATAACAGGAGCCAGTTCTATTCTTATATTTCCTTGTTTTTTTTTCTTTTTCTTTAATCTAGTACAATATTAAACTGCTAATAATCACTACTAGATCTTAATTGTTTATAGATTTCAATAAAGCATTACTAATCTTTCTTTTCAATCAAATAAGTTTACAAAGTCAGATAAAAAAATCAATGTTGAATATTTTATAACAATCGTTTGCTTTAATGCATTTATCTACCTTCAATAATTGAAGTATGGCTCTCATTTTAACATGTCTTGTTGTTTTACAGTTTATACATTATAATCTGTGCAAAGTATTTTGAAAACATTCTATAATTGGCAGCACATCAAGTTAGTTTGACCCTCATCAAATTTTGTTAGACGGCGAATACTTAAGGACTTATATGTGAATGTTGGCAATTTTAAGATGTATAATTTTACTCGGGAGTTGGCAGAGCTTATATATTTATAGTTTAAAAATATCTCAAATACAAATGCGTAAATTGTATTATTATTTGCACGTGTATAAATGCATATATATCTTAATATTTGGAAGCCATTGAGTTGTTGACACCGGTTTCACTAAGCATATTATTTTGATATTTTCCTCAACGATATTTTGTGTTGAAACTTCACCTATATTGGTTATTTTGTATGTTACGTTTTACCAATAAGTACAGATGTGCAATGACTGTAACTACAATGTACATGTCGTGATTTAATTGTGAAATGACTTCAAATAATATTATAGAGACACTGAAAAAGTTTGGTTTAGGAGGATTTCAGATTGATATTATTTATATTTATTACGTGAAATCGGCCCTTGAGCTTTGCGCCGCACAAATACATTATCTGGAATGAGTGGGCACTGCTCGTTACTTATTCAATTATTTTTTTTTCATTTAAGTTTTTTTTTATTAGTTCATTCAACATATACATTGATACATATACATTCATATCATTGTCAACAATTATTTATCGTATGATATAGGTGTACAATGTTATTATTTCATGGTCTAACACTTTATCATTTGAATTATTCATGAATTTTAATTCCATATTGTAGATTTCATAAAACGTTTGTAAACATACATGTTTATTGTATAATGTAGTTGTTAAATTAAAAAAGTCATATAGAGGAAGTAATAGTATGTTAGAGTAGAAAGGATAGAGAGACTGATAGATAGAAGGAACTGAGTACCAGCAGGTGGTTTGAAAAGGATAAAGAGTGGTGAACAATGTATACTTATTTATACTTTAATATACTTACGAAAAAATACACTATCCCCCCCCCACAAAAAAACAACAACAACTCCCCCCCCCAAACATATTCGTTGCTATAAATGAATTAATAAAATTATTGAATTTGCTGAAATGTTTGCCATTTTATAACGTGAATTTATAATTTGTCTCTATTAAGTGCTAATTGTCTTTCGATTTCTATTCGCTTGTACAAATATCTCTAATAACACGTGAAGTTTGGAATGGTTTTTAAGCATTTATTCTTAAAAATAAAATATTTGGCACTTATAATAATAAAGTTTTTTACAGCATTTTTTTTGTTAGAGAATATGTTAAACCGAAAGATATTGATTGTAAATTAAAATCTATGAAAAGATTTAAACATTAAGGAAAGTTTGATGTTCTCTCCAAAAAATGTTGTATGTGATTGCATTCCCAGAACGTATGAGATACTGTGTCTATATTCATATTACAAAAGTCAAATAGATTCGAGTTAGCAAGTTTGCATTTATATGATAATAAGTTAGTCGGTACAACACACATTATATATCAGTTTCGTGTCTATTGTTGATTTGATTGGCAGAATGTAAATATATAAATATTTTTCTATTTTAATTGTGTGTCATCAAAAAACAATTCCCACTTTTGTTGTTGAGTTGGAATACTAATATCCTTTTTTAATTGATAATCATATTAAAAATTATTTGCATGTTGTAAGTTTTGAAGCATACCTAACAATGTTTCATTCCGTAGGTCATTTATGTTTCCGGTTTTCAGTTTCAACTTCCATTCTTTTGGTATTCTTGAAACAATAGACATGTATAGAAGAAAATCATTTTCAGGGATTTTATAAATATCAGTTATTTCTTTAAAGATTAAAAAATCTTTCTTTCTGTAATCAAATATTTGTTCAATGTACTGTAAACCCCTATCATACCAGATCTTATTAAAAATGTATTATTTCCAGCTTTTATTTTAGAGTTATTCCAAAATATTTCTTTTCCGATATGATTTATTTCGGATGTTTTGTTTATTTCTTCCCATGATAAAAGTATATCTTGAAGAAAGCCTACCTTTGGAAACAAAGATTTATTATCTGATTTACATAATGAGCTTTCAAAAAATAATTTCCTCCCATATTGGTTAATGTTATCTGAATAGAAGAGCTCCATTTACCATGGTTTTGTTGATCTAATAGTCTAATTAGCTACATTTCAGTGAGTGTAGGAATTTATTTATATCTAACATATTAATTCCACCGTTTTCATATCCTTGAATTATATTTTTCCTTTTTATTTTATCTGTTTTTTATCCCATAAAAATTCAAACATATTCAATTATTACATGCTCTTAATGGCTATTAGAATAACTTAATGCATATAAAATTGTCATGAAATATTTATGTATCAACGTGTCTGATTTCATACAAATACATTGAAAATAAAAGTTTCAAAACTTCACGGAGCTCATTCAGTAGTATTCGAAAGCAAAATAACGTTTAATTCTGCTCAAGAGCGACGCCAGCGTCGTGCGTGTGTTGCATATTTAATAACCCCTCAAACAGCCACAAACTAAAACACGACATGTTTGTGTCTTTTCTTGTTTCGTTTTGTTCTTTCTAAGGAAGTTTAATTGGATAATATTTGATATAGCAATTAATGTGAATGTCTATTGTACTAAAAGACGGCACAGACTGTCCGTGTAAAGTATACAGACAGTTAGGGCCGTCTATAAGTTTGTTTATGAAGTTGTATCTTTTGGAGAACTGCTTTACCGAACTGTGACGTGTTTTAACTTCCGCTATTCAACGTGCTTATATGTCACTTATATATAAGTGTCTCTTGAAGGGAGTGGGGAGCTAGGAGCTTTTTTCAATTTAAACAATACTCTAATTGAATAAAGAAAGAGCGACAAAAGCAGAAGGTAATTAGGCTGACCCAAACATAACACAAGTACCGAAAAGTAAAAAAAAAGTATTCACTTTAGTCGGAAATTAATCACAATGAGCTTGCTGGCACACACATATAGCTCTCGAATGTTATAATTTTCTGCTATAATGTCACATCAATCAATCTTATCAAAAACATTATAAAAATGTCATCTAAATCAGAAATGAGGAAGAAACGGAGTGCTGGTCGATAGAAAACACTTAACTTCTTCTTTAAAAATGCATTTTCCTTATTTTAATGCTCATTTTTTTATTTGAATGGCATTATTAATATATTTGAAACATTTTGTTAGCATTGTCATGTTTGAATTGTGAATTTAGGAAAAAAACGATGCTTAGTAATTGGGGTATGAATACATGATTTCAGAAGTCTACTTTCACTTTGTCACCAGTGTACACACTGAGCAGAAAACAAATCTCTTATATGACACATGACCCCTACTTTTCTCATCATATTTTGATAGTGCAGAGGTTGACAAACAGTAAAATGTAAATTTCACTCCTTTAATTTGAGTCTCTCTATGAATGACAAGCCTTCAAAATTTGATTATTTACTATAGAATAAAGAACACAAATCAATGGTGGGTTTACACCTACAGTTATTTTTATAATAAATTATCCTTTATTTATTGGTACGATAATGCATTGGGAGGTAGATAAACATTTTTTTCTGTTTTCAAATTCAGCTGCATAATACATAATCATTTGATTGAATGGAGTTTTATATATGAGTAATGGAGTAGCAATAAGTTGAACTCTGCCAATACGAAGGCAAATTGCTTACAGTGGTCCGTCTACTTATTTACCTGTAACTACTGCTGATATTGCTGTCCATTTCCGTTGGGCATATAATTTTTTATGCACGTATCAATCTTTTAGTACGTTTTTAAAAAATTGCCCTGTTTATTTTATCTTTGAAAATACTTAAATAAAAAATACAGTTTATTTTTGACTTGAGAAGTGACTTTTATGTTATTAAAAAACAATTTTTAACACTAATTTTTACCTATATGATTGAAGTGATCCGCGTTTTTCTAACTTCTTGATTTTCTTAACTACTATTTATTTGGTCAGCGTTTTGGGCGTAGGTCGGGATTTATTCACCTACTATTTATTTGGTCTGCCTTTAGGGCGTAGGTCGGGATTTATTCACTTGCTATTTATTTGGTCTGCCTTTTGGGCGTAGGTCGGGATTTCCTCACCAACTATGTATTTGGTCTGACTTTTGGGCGTAGGTAGGGATTTTTCTCATCAACCGTATTATTTGGTCTGCATTTTGGGCGTAGATTGGGAATTCCTCACCTACTATTTATTTAGTCTGCCTTTTGGTCTTAGGTCGGGATTTCCTTATATAAAGTTTTGAGACATTATTCCGATAATTTTGAGACATTTTAACTCAGTTTTAATTACTATGTACATATAATCAAATGTAACCTATATTCAAATCCTTTCTATTCAATCATAGTTTTCGCCGGAACAACTTACAGTTTTTGTTTTTGGAGAATATCAATATTGCATTTATATCTAAACTATTAACTATTTGAAACAATAGTAATTTTGCATCATGGTATCTTATAATTTCAAATACGATCAAGACATTTATTACAATTTAACAAGGAATCATTCGAATTTTCTGCTGGCAGAGATAGCCGGACTGTGTTTATTCATTTCACTCTTGCATGTAATGTTCACACTATGACATGTTCGCCCACAAATTGGAATTCAGTTACTGAATTCCATAGATACCAGAGAATTCTGTAATTTTTTCTCTGAATATATATATATAAGCCAAAAGCTTTCTATGGACACTTATGTAGCATTGCGAGATATACAGCCAGACCGGGATTCGAATACGGTACCCTTCGCGAGCAGGCATAATGTTCTGCCTATTAAGCTAGCCTGACTGCTGACTTGTGCTTCTCTCTCAAGAGGTTACGCTCTTACTGTGAAATATGGGATCCCCAGTGGACATACGTACACACTGTGAAATATGGGATCCCCAGTGGACATACGCACACACTGTGAAATGTATGAATAAAAAATCTGTTCGAATACGCAGATTATTCATGATAATATTTTTTAACCGACCATTACTATAAATATAAAATATTAGCTTCAGCATTTTATCAGTTGATACACTTAGGTTTCACTACACAGCAATATTTTGCTATATAATCTATATATAATATATATAAAACAATGTCTGTCTGTTTCACTATAACCCTTTTTTTACACATACAATACCTTTTTAAAATTGGTTTCTTTCCAATTGCTTATCTTTCCAACGGTATATTTCTAAATTGTTTAATCATTTGGGAACATGGTCTTTTTTTAACAAAATTATTAGTAATTTTTCTATTTTTAACTTTTTATGTCCGCGAACAGAACCAGAAAGATATTGATCACGTGACTACCTGCGGACAATAGTTGAATGTCGCGTTTTAAGAGCTACTACTATGCTACTCTATTACTTTAAAATTATTAAGAAATCATGCTGTTATATATATTATTTATGTATGTATGTATGTATAAATATATAATGGATAGTGAAACTTTAGTAAATTTTATCAACATTAAATTAAGTATTGTAAATAATAAGATAATGCGCTATTTGAATGACTTGTGATTTAATGATCTGTTAATTGCCATACATTAAGTTAATCTGATATATTGTTGTTGTTATAAAATAAACAAATTATTATGAAAGCAAGTTTATCAATTGTATTTTCACAGTTTTTACAGAGCTAATTGGCAGCTGACCGAACCATATTATCGAAGTTAACAATTAACAACAGTTTATACCGTCATTATGCCTTAGGGCATGTTTTGTTTTTAATATTTTGCCAGTATTAGATACATAGTTAAATATAACTGCTAGTTATTATTTAAAAAAAAATGTTGACATAATATTGAAAAAGAACGTTTTCGTTTATTCACCAGGTAATAAAACATTCCAAATAGGGGAAAGTTCCTATTGGTTTTATTGCCCCCATATAATGATAACTTTATAAACTGTTAAACTTTAGATGTACGTAATTAATATTTAGGGCCAAAGTACCAGTCATTTAAGTATTTTATGATTTTTTTAGATAAAAAAATGTTTATTACTAGTAATGGTTTGCAGTAAAACAACAACTGTATGAACAGAAAATCAAAACAAACAAAAAAGAATTAGCAAACAAAAAACACAGGCGCGCACATATGTAAACGAGTGTCCTTTCAAACAGGTGTTAAGGTGTGTAGAATAAAGTATCATATCTTTTATGAAATTATAAAAAAAAAGAAAAGTTCTTTTTTTCTCTTCTTTTAATGAATATTTTGTATATAAAATATTTTGTCTAGCGAAAATGTCCAATGGCGTTTAAAGTAGTTTGTCGTAACGTTGCAACGCGGTATAAATAAATCAGTTTTATTGTCTTTATTTGCCTCCGGTCATAAGTTTATTGGTCATAAAACAGTAGTGTGCCCCTAATAAACTGACCATGAAGGGTAAGTTGCAAATAGAGCATTTGTTTGTTGTTTTCATGATGACGCTTGGTGATTTATTTTTAAAAAAGGAATTAATCTTAATGAAATTAAGAATTAAGAAGTAAAAATTAAGACAGTTATTTTTTTCTGCTTATTATTGTAGACGTGTATTTGATATTGTCAATACTTGCATTAAATATAAGTCAGTTATTCTTAACTACATGTATCTAGCTTGAAGCCAAAAACATGTCCATTTTTTAACAAAATTTAAATTAGATATTCCCCACCAACTTTTGTCATCTTTTTTACCAATGAAAATAGATATAGAAGTTATTTAAGTTGAATAAAAATTTTTTTCAACATGGGAAATCTTGTTGTTTTCTTTCGAACAATTGTACAAAGGTATGATAGAATGTATTAGACTAATTTTAATTAAACATTAAGTTGTCAAATACATGTAAAAAATATTTCTAAAATAACTCCAAAAAATGCCAACCGATTTATTTCACTGAATGAATGAATAAATGAATAAATTAATTAATTAATTAAATCGTTGTGCCCCCAGGCGGGGTCATTAAACTTAAGAAATCTAAAATATTGATTATCTGACCATATTTTACGCATGTTTGGTTTGATAGACCGAGCACGTAATGCCCTGCTTGTTAGAAAGCGACTTGAACTTAGTTTTGTGACGAATTGCAATAGGGAAAAGCGGAAGTACGTAAAAACGGACAGTACATTTTGGGCAAATGAACGATCGTTGCAAATAACTAAGAAAAAGCAAAAAATCATTGACGAACAAAATGAAGGCAATTTAAAATATCAGCCTGAAACAGTAACTGGAGATTGTGACTTGGAAGAATTGAATGCAAATGAACTGAAAATGAGACTAAGTGCATTAGGTGTACACACCAAATTCAGAACGAAAGAAAAAATACCTATATTTACTGAAATCAAAATTACGATCATAATCACGGGCGCACGCCATATTAATCAGTGAAAAACATGCTTAATGAGATATATACATGTATTAGATATTTATGTCTTATTAATATCGTAGTTTGCTGTATTAAGTTATGGATATTTTGTTTATAAAACATGAATGAATAAAATAAAGCTTAATGAGCATAAATGAAAAATAAAAAAATAAAACAATTAAATAAATAAAGATGAAATAAATTAGTTTACTATTTAATTGTTGTCATGTCTTCTTTCTTATTACATTGCATATGCCATTTTTATACATTAAAACTGCCGCCAAACAATTGATTAAGCAAAAATGTACTTTATAACAATTTTATCGATTTAATCTTAATATACCCGCAGGCAAAATATGTAATGACAGGTAGTTTATTTCTCATTATCGGAAAATGCAAAGGGAAGCAATACGTTATCGACTACTAGACAGAGTAACCTTTATTGGATTTTATCGATTTAAGTGTCTGATGTAGTTTCTGCGATATGAATAAATATATAATTCATGTCTTCTATTGTTTTGCTAACTTATATTTATCTATTAAATAAATGTTACTGTTTTATTTCAGCAGAAGTCGACACAGATGAAGGTCTATATACTGGTCGCATCTATCATTGTAGCCAGCGAGGCAACTCTCTCTAATTACTACTATAAAGGTGAATACAATTCCATAGTTCACGTTACATATATTATATTCTGTTTAAATATTTGGATAATCGTATGCACAGGTAATATGATATTTCAGGTCCGCAGGGCCCCATTAGCTCAGTCGATAACGCGTCTGACTATCAATCCAGGGGTCGTGAGTTTGAATCCCCTCTCGGCAGCAGTCTCCGAGAAGATTAGTATACGACATTGCGTCTCATTGTCAGTCGTCTCTTACTGCTGATTCAAGTGGGGGAGTTATCAGTTAATTGTGGGGTTTGCTCGTGGTTAACCTTTCAGGATTTCAGGAAACAGTGGTTAGGTTAACTGATCGTCTATTACCCCTTGATGGCATAGAAATGATGGTAAATAATCAATTAATCAATCAAATATTTCGATAATCGCATGCACATGCAATATGATCTGACAGGTCAATATATAAAATACACGTATGTCATATTCGGATATAACATCCACGTAATTATATAGAGTGGGACTATACATTGAATTAAACCACGAAATATGTGAATAAAAGATAATTATAAGAAACAAAGTAATATTTATTGCATGTCAATACTTTCCATTTGTGTTCATTTGAACAGCCCAGCTGTGCGTATTAAATACCAGCGGATGTTTCTCATCGCCACGAAATGTATACAAGTACATTGACATGCATTTTGCGCGTCTTATACGAATGCTGAGAGGCTAGTTAGACGACATATCGTCTAAATCATCCTTGAAATGTTCCCTTACGAGTACAGTTAATAACATACTTTCGAAAGCCAACATCAACGGTAGGCAGCTAGACCTCGAATTATCTGCATAGTTTATATTATATAATTAATGACTTTGACTGAGATGAATATGTAGTTCTATGGACCTGAGAAAAATTGTAATGACCGTCAATGTCATTTTTCTCAGGTACATAGAACTACATATTTACCGAAGCAAAGTCTATAATTATCATATCATATGTGTACTAATCATAAGTAAGGCGACTTTTAATTTTCTACTTCCCAATCACTTACTTCACGCTCGTTCAAATAATCAATAAAGGCTTTCACGGATGTGGTTGCTGAGCTCATTTTTGCCTTTGAATTCGAGTTTTAAGTAATTTTCATTAATGGTAAGAAAATTTCATTTTTTCTTCTGTTGACTTTCCATCTTGCACCAGACGACAGTTGGGAGTGACTTCCCTTTGATTTTCACAGGGTTGTGATAATTACACGCTTGTCAGAAATTGCAATCCTATATGTAGATACCACAACAGCAGTCAATATCACTTTGAGCGGACTTTTCATGTGATCCCTTTTGACCAATAAGAATTGCGGGGTTGATCTGGGCATATGATATAATGATATAATAAACTAGACCTAACTCGGAGTCAGCCTCCATTTCTAAACTTATCCCTAAAAACTATTGTTATATTTATTTCGAACGCAGTGGCTATACGTTAATTACCCTGGATAATCATTAAAAGCTTACTGTAATTTCCGCAAACATGCACGATTATTGTTCAACAATAATAAAGACAAACTTTATGAAATGGAACTAAATGAACTGAGGAAAACAGACTTCCATAGGCTAAGTCTGGGTGGTGAGAAAAATGTAGAACTTCATCAAGGATTAATGCATCTTAGTATCTGGTCATCACCACTTATCATTCTTCTTAAATACAGATCGTTCAATAAGATGCTCATAGATTAGATACGATTCTCTCTTTCTTTCCGAAGCAGCAAAAGTCTCATTTTTGATGAAGGTTTATGTATTATATATAACCGACAACATTTACATAAGCACATTTATTAAATTAAGTAAGGTCGTAGTTTCGACTTTTCAACGTCGTTGTTTCAAATTTTCTTCATAATAGTTTCAACTTTTCACCGTCTAAGTTTCGAATTTTCACCATCGTCGTTTCAAATTTTCACCGTCGTTGTTTACCATCGTAGTTTAAATTTTCACCGTCGTTATTCAACATCGTAGTTTCTATTTTTCATAATCATTGTTGCAACTCTTCATCATCGTAGTTTCGATTTTCACCTTCGTAATTTCGACTTTTCACCGTCTTTGTTTCGACTTTTCATCGTCGTTGTTTCGACCTTTCATCGTCGATGTTTCGACTTTCACCGTCGTAGTTTTGATTTTCACCAACGTAGTTACGACTTTTCATTGTCGTTGTTTCGACTGTTTACCATCGTAGTTTCGACATTTCATCATCGTAGTGTCGACTTTCCGCCATCGTAGTTTCGACTTTTCACCATCGTATTTTCGTTTTGTGATCAATGTCCAGGGTGACATCATATCAACTTTTCGTCCATGGTGCGGTTCGAACCATAAATTTTACAAGAGCTGTCGGAAGGACAGCGCACTCGACTATTCGATTATTTAACCAACGTACAAATTTGATTGAGACTAATGGCAAATCCAAGCAAAAAGTGATTGGTTGGTGATATATGTACTTTATGGTACTTGCACGCAAAACTTTAACCATCATTTATAATTCAAATAACTGCAATAATTTGCATTTTGTTCAGGCAAGAGTTATCTTATTTACTTATTGTAGCAAGCTTGACGACTGGGAAGTCTTGTGTAAAGTTTCAAGCCAATACATGCAATGGTTACTGAGATAGGGACTGGAACGCGCAAAATTTTAACCGGAACTTCTTAGTCAAACAAGGGCAATTACTTGCATTGCATTGATGCAAGAGTTGCCTACCTTAGTTATTGTGGTAAGGTTGATGCCTAGGAGGCTTGTGTGAAGTTTCAATCAAATACATTAAGTGGTTAGTGAGATATAGACTTGATAGTACTTGCACGTAAAAATCTAACCAGAATTTCTAAGTCAAACAAGGGTAATAATTTGCATAATATTCAGACAAAGGTTATCTGACTTAGTTACTGTAGTAAGGTAGATGACTTGGAAGGCTTGTGTGAAGTTTCAATCAAATACATTAAGTGGTTGGTGAGATATGGAATTTATAGTACTTGCACGGAAAACTTTAGCAAGAGTTTCTAAGTCAAACAAGGGCAATAGTTTTCATTATATTCATACAAGAATTATTGTAACTTAATTATTGTAGTAGGTTGATGACTAAGAAGCTTTGTGTAAAGTTTCAATGAAACACATTGAGTGGTTTGTGAGATGTGGACTTGATGGTACTTGCACGCAAAATTTTAACCAGAGCTTCTTAGTCAAACAAGGGCAATAATTTGCATTTATATCATGAAAGAGTTATCTAATTTAGTTATTGTAGTAGGGTTGGTGACTGGAAAGGCATGTGTAAAGTTTCAATCAAATACATTAATAGGTTTGTGAGATATGGACTTGATGGTACTTGCATGCAAAACTTTAACCAGCATTTCTAAGTCAAACAAAGGCTATAATTTGCATTATATTCATGCGAAAGTTATCTTACTTAGTTACTGTAGTAGGGTTGATGGCTACAAAGGCTTGTGTAAAGTTTCAAGTCAATATATGCAATGGTTACTGAGATATGAACTTGATGGTACTTGTATGCAAAACTTTAACTAGATTTTTTTAAGTGAAAGAAGGGCAATACTTTTCATTATATTCATGCAAGAGTTAACTTAGTTAATTTAATTTACTAACAAAGTGATATATTTCAACAAAATATTGTTGTTACTCATGTTACAAAAGATAAAGTATCTAAAACAGAAAAAGTCATGATGCTATTTTGAGTTTCACATTTCAAACATTGATTTTCATAAATTTCTACGATTATAGAATTGGCCGTTAACAATGTATTTTTACACTGATTTAAAAATAAAAAAGTTCTAACGCGGAGAATTGTTTCATTCTTTCTACAAAGAGGCACCATAACAAACTATATCAGAAAATAAAATAAAAAAATATATGCCCCCATGCTTGTTATTAAGTTACAGTGCTAAATGTTACCTCCCTTTTCATAAAATGGCCGTAAACGATGCATTTTGACACTTTTTCAATAATAAAAAAAGTTCTAATGTAGAGAATTGTTTCATTCTTTCTACAAAGAGGCACTATAACAAACTATATCAGAAAATAAAATAAAAAACACATGTTGCCTTACTTGTTACTAAGTTACATTGCTAAATGTTTCCTCCCTTTTGTATAAAATGGCTGCAAACGATGCATTTTGACACTAATTCAATAATTAAAAGTTGTAACGCGGAAAATTGTTTCATTCTTTCTACAAAGAGGCACTATAACAAACTATATTAGAAAATAAATAAAAAAAATACAGGTCACCATGCTTGTTACAAAGTTACCGTGCTAAATGTTACCTTCCCATTTCATAAAATGGCAGCAATCGATGCATTTTCACACCAATTCAATAAAAAAAATGTTTTAACACGAAGAATTGTTTCATTCTTTCTTCAAAGAAGCTCAACAACAAGCAATATCATAACATAAGATAAAAAATAGATGTCACCTTGCTTGTTACTAAGCTTCAGTGCTAAATGTTAACTTCCCTTTTCATAAAATGGCCTAAAATTGTCAAAATGGTGAAAATTATCTGTTGTAATTTTTATTAATGAAGTTTCATTGCACAGGTAACTTTCATATTTGTAAATGATGCACTAAATAGCAATTATGATATTTGTAATTTATAATGTAATTACTGTTGTTGCTTTAATACTTTTCATATATACCGGGTAATTGATGAACATCAATATTTGTAATAGTTTGAAATGTTAGAGGCCTAGTGGTAAAACCATGTACTGTCAATCAAGGTTGGATCAAGG
The DNA here is from genome assembly GCA_029582155.1 of Panopea generosa. Classification (NCBI taxonomy): domain Eukaryota; kingdom Metazoa; phylum Mollusca; class Bivalvia; order Adapedonta; family Hiatellidae; genus Panopea; species Panopea generosa. The sequence goes on along the minus strand of CM055909.1, from coordinate 26,687,876 downwards.
TTGGATCACCGTTGACCTGCTACTCAACATAATATCTTCAGAGTTTTATCTACGAGTCCATTCAAGTCATTTTTTCTGGTATTTATCTTGGCTATAGTAGTCGCACCGTCATCCATTATTATTACATTAAATTTTTATTCCTGTACTGGGCTACATCCAAATTATTTCTTAACATGGTCCCACTATCTGATTTACTGTCACAATCCATGCTTCTGGCATCACATATTGTAATAAATTGGCCTGGTCCTGGTGTACTACTTGACTGACTTCATCACTGAAAATTAAAGGAAGCTTATATGAGATAAAGAAATAAATGACAATGTTTGTTTATATGTAAGCTTAATTTACATCACCACCAGTTTCCCATTTAGGTGATGCACCCAGAAGCGAGAACAGTTTAGTCTTTTTAGGTTTGTGGGTGATAGTGCAGGAAACAAATATCATAGAAACCTAATCATATATTTCATAATATATATAGCACCATCATAAAGGTCCTCAGTCCCATTTGAATGACTGTAAGCACTGTAAGTTAAGCAGCATCAGGTATCAAACTCTCAACCCTGAGCTAGAAGTATCGTGCTCTACTGACTGAGCTCATCGGTCTGGCTAAAAAAAACGACAAGGTACTTAAATAAAACAGCACAATATATTGGTATAGTTTGACAACTCAAAGGCTATAACTTAGCAACAATTCCTGTTATGATATCTATGTTCAAACCATTGAACAAAATCTTATGGTTATAAACAAACTTGCATGTATGTGGACTTTTTTTACTGAATGAAACTGTTTTGTTATATAACAAGCAGTCAAGGAGTTGCAAGCTCAAATCCCCGATTGGCCAGTCTCTGTGGTGATTTAAATATATGCAAATTCCAACATTGTGGCACATGTTCATTCATCTTTAATCACTGATTCAAGTGGGAAAGTTGTCAGTTACTTCAATACCAAACTTTTACATGCATCAGTTCAGCTAAATGTCAAAATTCAAGACTTATTCTTCCTTGTCTCCATCCCGATATAAATAATATTGTTTCAGGTAAATTTATTATGTATTCAGCGCTTTAAAACAAATTCACAGATGATTCATATCCGAAATGAGTTATACGAAATGTTACCACTACGAGTATTGATTATATTTTCGTAGTTGTTTCTCCAACTTCGTTATGTACAAGCACTTCTGGTGGTTTAGAACGAAAATAATATACTCTTCCGTGCTTTTCGATCACTTCCTTGACAAAATATACATTTCTGACATCTCGAAATGAAAAACTTCGCTTTGTAAATATCCTAATGCGACTCGACTTTTAATTAACCAAACGAAGAAAATAGACCCCGAAACTGAAAGTAAGAAACGAACTATGCGCGTAGCGATGCGCAGTAACAACCCGCAGAAACGTCTTTAAGATAAAAATGACACAAACTTCTTGTATCAGCATCAGTGGTGATTTCTAAAATGAAAAGTAAATCACTTTAATATAAAGCTCTGAAATAATCAGAAAGAAGAGAACCATATTTATACCTCCTTCATATGTAGTTTGAGACTACACAGGTGAGATAATAGTGATATTAATACAAATGTATGCAATACGGATCTATTACATACTGTGTACAACCTTTAAAAAAAACTATATATATTTAGCCATTTGTAATATGCTTATTGTTTAACCAACGCTAGAGGCAGCTGGTTCGATTCCCAGCGCTACCCATTGACTCTCATAAAACAACACTCAGTACTGGTTATACCTAGGGAGTGGACTCGATGGCAGTTCATGTAAGCTCTGAGTTTTCATTGCAATTGAGGTAAAAAAAAAAAAAAATTAAATAAACACATATTCTTTGTTTAAAATAAATGTCGGTAACCTATAAGCAGATTTTTTTTAAAAGATACATATTAGAGGTATCTCTTTACGATTTAAATACAAACTATTTTCTTTGAGAACAACTGCTGCGTCATTTATAAACTGTTCTGAAAAGAATTAAACAAAACTTGAATTAATATATGTATTGTTTGAGTGTCTTACAAAGATGTGTCAATTTGTAATTAGTGGTCATGTTTGTAGTTTAATTATTTCTTTGATACTATTTTAACGCAGGGAATCAATCAAATAAATTTTTTGTTGATATATTTTGTTATGCTTCCTTTCATGTTTTCTATATTACTTTGATGAAACATTATTAAAATGATTTACAAGAGCACCGCAGGGTGTTGCAGCGGCTCGCATTTTATTGCAAATGACGTGTGTAAAAGTCAGGGGCGTAGCTGGTCTAAAACTTATGTGCATGCCAAAACTCGGTGTCCGAAGGCATGCTCCCCCCTCGCCACACCCCACCCCCCGAAAAAA